>JASVEL010006571.1:0-177170 GCA_032618575.1 Nicotiana noctiflora | reverse complement strand
GTTTGCCTTCGTTCGGGTCTTTGCTCGCTTGTGTTTTGGCTTTGAGAACATAGTTTCCAATTTTGTGCAGTCATATTTTGGCTTTTTTATTGTAGTACTTTGTTGCTTGTTGCTTTTGGGCTACCATTTTTACGTAAGCCATGTCTCTTCGTTCTTCTGCCTCATCGAGGTCTTATTTCATGTTCCCATAATTTTTTGTTTGATTTCATTGGGGTATCTTAGGCTCGGCTCCTCGACCTCCACAGGTATCATGGTGTCAGTCTCGTAGACTAGTGAATATGGCGTTTCACTTGTACTCATTTTTGGTGTGGTGTGGTAGGCCCACAGTACCTCGAGTAGTAGTTCTACCATAACCCTTTGGCATCCTCAGGCTTTTTCTTTTTGATGTTCAATATATTCTTGTTGGAGGATTCGGCTTGACCGTTACCGGCGGGATGATATGGCGTGGAGAGTATTCGCTTGATGTACCATTTTTCAAAGAACTCAGTGGTCTTTTTCCCGAAGAATTCGGTTCTATTTTCACAGCTGATTTCTTTAAGGATGCCGAAGAGACATATGATGTTCCTCCATATGAATGTGATGACTTTCTACTTGCGTATTTGGGTGAACGCACCTACTTCCACCCACGTAGAAAAGTAGTTAGTTAAAGCCTAAAGAAATCGTATCTTACCTCACCCCCCTGGGAGGGGTCCTACGATGTCCATTCAATGTTTGGCGAAGTGAAAGAGTAGGAGGTGTTCGCCCGCTTGATGTATCATATGTGTATACTTTTGGCACTTCTCACACCTCTTACATAATCTGCAACTTCCTTTTTCATCGTGGGTCAGTAATATCCTACCCTAATAAGGCACCTCACGAGGTCTAGGTTGCATGTATGGGCACCACAATGACCTTCATGTAGTTCTTCGAGAATGCAGCTGGTTTGATTCGGTCCTAAGCATTTCACCAAGGGCCCCCTAAATGTTCTCTTATATAGGTCGTGATCTATGATGTTATACTTGAACGCCTGTATCCGAAGCTTTTTGGCTTCTTTCTTGTCTTGAAGGAGTACTCTTTCCTGCAAATATGTTATGATGCGGTTGCGCCAGTCCCAAGTCAAATTTATAGAATGTACCTCAAGTTGGTCTATTGATGAGTGAAAGAGATGACCACATTCTCCTTGGTGATATTTATGGTCACTGCTGCTAGTTTGGGAAGGCATTTTCCTCAACGTTTTGTGCTCGAGGTATCTGGTCGAGTCGACATTTATCGAATTCTAGAAGTAGTTTAGGAATTTTTGCCTAGTACTTTTGTAACCTCTGCTCTTTGATTTGGAAAGTCCCTGTAACTTGGTTGACAACGAGTTACGAGTCACATCTAAGGACAACTCGCCGTGCTCCATATTGGAGAGATAGATTTATTACAGCTTCATACTCGGCCTCATTGTTAGTCATATCGGGGCACCGTATGGATTGGCGAATAACATCGCCTATTGGGACTTTGAGTATGAGTCCCAGTCCAAATCATAACGCATTGGATGCGCCGTCGGTGTAAAGATCCAGAGGTCGGTTTTCCTAGGGGAGTATGAGAAGCTTCTTGCTCGACCTCGGGAATTATTTTGGCATTGAAATCGGCGATGAAGTCTGTGAGTACCTGCGATTTTATCGTTATTCGCAACTGATATATTGTATCATGTTCGCTTAATTCTAATGCCCACTTGGCCAGTCTTCCCGATAATTTGGGTTTATGTAGGATGCTCTGAAGGGGGAAGGTTGTCACTACCGATATGGGGTGGAACTGAAAATAGGATCTAAGCTTTCGTGAAGCTATAGCCAATGCTAAAGCCAATTTCTCGAGGTGAGGTTACCTCAATTTGGAATTGACTAGGCTTTTGCTAATATAATAAATTGGAGATTGTGTACGCTTATGTTCACGGACCAATACTGCTCTTACCGCGACCTTCGATACAGCCAGGTATATAAGGAGGCGTTCACCGGGTTCTGCTTTGGCGAGTAGTGGGGGGGATGACAAGTATGCCTTTAGCTCTCTTAAGGATTTGATGCATTCTAAGGTCCACTAGAGGCCATTGCCCTTCTTGAGTACACCAAAAAGGTTATGGCATCTATCGGATGATTGCAAGATGAATCTCGACAGGGTGGCGATAAGGCCAGTCAGTCTCTGGACCTGATTTTTGCTGGTTAATTGTTCTTGTATCCCCTCCAAAAAAATTGAGAAATTTCCTGAGGTTATGCCAAAAGTGCATTTTTAGGGGTTCATTTTCATGACGTACCGCCTTAATATACCGAAGGAGTCTTTCAGGTGGTCGACGCGGTCTTATTTCCTTTTTGATTTGACCAATATATCTTCGATGTAAACCTCTATTATTTTGTCGAGTTGATCTTTGAACATCTTGGTGACCAACCTATTGTATATTGCCCCTGCATTCTTTAGCCCGAATGGCATGACTCTGTAACAGTATGTTCCCTGATGGGTGATGAAAGTATATTTCTTTTGGTCCTTATACTCCATGAGGATTTGGTTGTAACCCGAGTAGGAGTCCAAGAAGCTTAGCAATTCATGTCCTGTTGTTGCGTTGATGAGTTAGTCGATGTGAGGCAATGGAAAGGAGTCTTTTGGTCATGCTTTGTTTAGGTCTGTGAAATCTACACACATCCAACATTTGCCATTTTTTGTTTTTACCATGACTACATAGGCGACCCATTGGGGGTATTTTGATTCATGGATAAAGTCATTGGTGAGCAACTTATCTACTTCATCCTTGGCGGCCTCATTGATTGCAGCGTTGAATTTTCTTCTTCTTTGCCGAACTGGTAGATATAGCGGGTCGACGTTCAACTTGTGTGTGGTAACATCTTTCAGGGTTCCCGTCATATCTGCATGGGAGAAGGCGAAGAAATCGACATTGTCAATTAAAAACTTGTGAAATTTACCTGTTTTAAAGAGTTTATGTCCGATGTAAGCCTTTTTGTCATTGTCGTTAGTTAGACGGGATCAAGGTCTGTTATCGTTGACTTAAAGGCTTCCACGACGTCGGGGTCCCTGATGACATTTGTTTGTACGTCAAGTCCAGTACCCGACTTTGGTAATTGCTATGTTTTTCGTCTGTTCCCTTTGGTTATTGGGTGCATGTGCAATCCTGGGCAATACGATAGCATTTTTGGGCAGTACGTTGTTTGCCTAAGATGTTGAATATTCCCCATGGAGTAGGGAACTTTATTACTTGATATAGGCTTGAAGGGATGGCCCTCATGGCATGTATCCATGGTCGCCCTATGATGGCGTTGTAAGTTATGTCTTGGTTCATGACATGGAACGTTGTTTCTAGGGTGACGCCCCCCACTAGAATGGATAGTGTTATCTCCCCAAAGGTTTGTTCAACTGCATTATTAAAACATTTTAGTGTTATGCAATGCGGTACTATCTTGTCTTTGAGTCTCATGTGTATGAGGACTCGAGGATGGATAATACAGTGTGGCGCTACCTTATCCTTGAGTCTCATTTCTATGAAAACTCGGTATCTCAAATTTGTAAATTAATAACAAGAGCATCAAAATGAGGAAAGGTCAAACCGTGGGTATTTGACTTATCGAAGATGATACTATCTTTGAGATCATCATACCCTTCATGAGTGATCGGTCGCTTAAGTTTGTGTGTAATGGTGAACTCTACATGGTTGATTGTTGCTTCATCGCCTTCATTGACGATCATTTGTATGGTGCAAGCGGGGGATGGTGGCTTTGGAGGTCCCTGATGTTGTTCACATTCATGGCCGAAGTTGGCTTGTCCACGGTCGCTCATCAATTCCCTCAGGTGCCCTTGGTTGAGCATGTTTACTACCTCTTGTCATAGAGCAATGCAACCCTCCGTTTTGTGACCCCGTTCCTAATAAAACTCATAGAGGACATTAGAATTTCTGGAACTTGGGTCAGACTTAATCTTTTGTGGCCACTTCACCTTTGGGACGATCTTCTCTAGTGCGTACACTATTTCCGAAGGGGAAACAAAAATTGTAAGTAGATAAGAGTGGAGGCACACCTCTTTCATTTTGCTGAGTCTCTGTATGTGGCATGGATGACCCTTCTGTATGGCGAGGAGATGGTGGGATGGCCATTTTTGACATATGGTTGGTGCATGTCCCGGTTGAGGCGTGGAACTGAATGATCTCTTCGCACGCTGGTACGACGATCTTTTCTCGAATTTGTTTTAGCTAATGTCGATCGTTGGGTCAAACTGTTAAGGTCGTCCTCGTCGACTCTTACCTCGGCATAATGGGCATTGTGTATTTCTTCCCAAGTGGTGAGAGGGTATTTCATGAGCCTGCTTAATAGCTTTCCGGTTGCTCTCGACCCATTGCTCGTTATGGAAAGTCGCTACCGACATCCCTTCTAATACATTATGTAGGCTCATTCTCGCCTTGTTAAATGGGTGAGGACATCCCTGAGTCCCTCTCCAGGCATTTGTCTAACAGCGAATATGTCATTTACCTTGGCTTCCGCCTTTTTAGCCTCTACATGGGTTGTGACAAACTTGTCGACCATTTCTTCGAACGTTGCTATTGACCGCACCGGCAATTGTGAACACCAGGTTAAGGATGCCCCCGTTAAGGTTTCGCCAAACTTTTCAGCAACACTAATGGAACTTGCTCCTTTGAAAGGTCATTACCTTTCACTGTTGTGATGTAATGGATGATGTGATCTTCGGGGTATGTTGTGCCATAGTATATTCTCAGGTACGGTGGCATTTTGAAGGTTCTGGGAATATCATGTGGAGTCGCTTCCTCGTTGTATGGTTGTTCAATGAACCGACCAATGTCTCATTTTAGCAGCAACTTTGGGGTGCCCGGTATCTTATCAATCCTTTCTTGATGCTCCCTCATCTGGTCTTGGAGTGCCTTGTTTTCATTTCCATTTCTTCCATTTTCTTTAAAATGGCTGTGAGTACATCATTACCCGCATCAACAGTGGTGTAAGTATTACATGTTTAAGGGACGAGTTGCTCGCCAGTAGTTGTTGTGATATCTGCTTGCGGGGGTGTTTATGTTCTCCCTTTGAACGGGTCTGTCGAGTATGTTGTTTAGAGTGCTTGTCAACCACTCCTCCAGTAATTTTTTCACTGCTGGTGGTGCTTCCTCAACTATAGACGTGGAGGCTCCCCTTTTACGTGAAGCTGTAATGCTTTCGTGAAGGGGACGTGAAGCACTCGGCCTGGGAATAGCGTTTTGTGCCACATTCTCGTTGTCTTCCCTTCCATCTTCGTCGATGGTGTTCAAAATGTTGGTAGCTATCGCTTTCGGTATTGTACCTCATTTTCCTTCCATCATTAGTTTGTGCAAACGATGAAAAGATGATTGTCTTTTTTGTAATCTGGAAGGAACTATAATTTCCACTAAAACTCCCCCACAGACGGCGCCAAAATATTTGCACATATAAATGCTTAGTGATGAGTTAAAGGGTGAATCTTAGTTGAACTTAATAAATTCTAGACCAAACAAAATAGAGTACTTATATAACGGGTGGAGCTTAAGAACATTAAATAGCAATTTTAATGTGCTATGATTGACAATAGATATGATAGTATAAATGTGTAATAACTGTAAATAATGATAAGAAATATAATAGGAAAGGATCTACCACCCAATTATTATATGATTGGCATTTTCCTTTTCTCTGACGGCAACGTGAAAAGGCGAGAAGTAGAGGTGGATATGGAATCTTGAGGTTTATGGATAAATATTGAACAACATGTGCTTGAATAAAACAATGAATAATACAACTTCTTTGTACATTCTTTTGTCAACCTTTACAATATGTTCTAGTCCAAAAAAAGAAGATCCCTTTTGTTCCCGTTCTCTTATTATTTATAAGGGATATTCCATAAAAATCCTAGAAAAGTATATGATAAAGAATATTTAAAGGAATATTCTTTATATCCACTTCGGATTCTAGGCTAACGTTACTTTCTTATCTCGGTTGCCCGCTTTTGGCATCAACCTTTGTGAAAATAACCTTCAGTTGCTATATCGTGGTCAACCCCGTCCTTTGTCTTGCTTATCTGTTACCGTGGTTTCCAAATGTAGACATATATAGACCTCCCCTACCATGTGAAGATAGAGAGGTTGTCCGATAGACCCTCAGCTTAGGAATAATGACAACTAATTGCTAGAGTTGCAGATGTTAAAAATGCTGTTATCTTTTTTCATCTATCGGATGAGGAGGTGTGCTCTAAGCGTATATACATAAATAGGTTTAGGTAAGAGACCATCAGTGGTATGGGTAGCAGCTACTATCAGTATGCCAATTTAAGGTTGTTCGTAGAGGTAGATCGTAGAGATCTATGAAGGGCTATCTTTAGCATAAATAACATAATTAATTATAGAATAATATGATGGCCGTAAAAAGATCATAAATAAGATTGATATACCATGGTACCTATGGTAGGGGTGTGCATTCGATTTATCGATTCGATTTTGACTCTTATTGATAATTACTTATCGATTATCGATTCGTACATATGCTTATCATTATCGTTTCAATTAGGTTTCGATTTATTAATTTTTGGGGCTTATCGATTCGGTTATTATCGATTCGGTTATCGATTACACCAATAAGAAAATTTGCGGGATTCCACAGAAAGTATATCGCTACAAACATGCCTAACTAATATGGACAAAAAGAAGCTAATATAAGACGAACATCATTTATAACATAAAAATTGTGTCAACAAGCACATGCAATGAAACTAAAGTAAGGGATCAAATGTATGTCACTAATGCTCCAATGGTATAAAAAATACATCATCACGACTAATTTTGTTCTCCATTAATTTGAACTTCATTCTGTATAAAAAAATATATATCATCACGACTAATTTTGCTTTTCATTAATTTGGGGTTAGGGACTTAGGTTAAAGGAAATGGTATTATAGAATAAGGGTAAAAAAATATTTAAAAATATTTTTTTTTTCTTTTTAGCAAATCTTATCGGTTTATCGGTTAAACCGATAAACCGAAGAGGAAATCGAAATCGATAAATCGATAAACCGATAATAGAATAATATGATGGCCGTAAAAAGATCATAAATAAGATTGATATACTAGAGTGGTTATCTAGATTAGAGTGTCAGCATCACACATATAACATGTGTGTCGTGAGTAAGAGGGTGGTCATTGATCAGCCCTCTATCTAAGTTTTATTGGGCAAAGTTACTTAACTTGAGTTGCTACAAAGTAACAAGTACTTGGTAAAATAGTCTGTGCACGCAAGTTAACCCAAACAATGCCGTAATTTTGAAAAAATAGGAAAAAGTGCACGGTTAGCCACTAATAAAACATATATTTACTTTTAAGCAACTCTTTAAAATATCTTTAGTCGTTAGTCGCTGCTTTAATAAACTTTAACTGTCCAAACAAAAATACTATTCCGCTCATGTCATTAACTTTTGAACTAAACTTCAGGACTTCAGGACTACATGTCCTTAACTTTTGAACTTTTGGAACTCTAAGTTGAGGACTTTAGCACTACATGTCCTTAACTTTTAAACTTGATTGAACTTGACTTCATGACCTATTGTCCTTAACTTTTGGGCTTCTTAGCCTAAGTCCAGGACCTATTGTTCTTAATTTTTGAGCTTGTTAGTCCAAGTTCAGGACTTCGGGACCTATTGTCCTTAACTTTTGAACTTGTAATCGTAAGTTCTTGATCTATTGTCCTTAAATTTTGGGCTTCTTAGCCTAAGTTCAGGACATATTGTCCTTAACTTTAGAGCTTGTTAGTTTAAGTTTAGGGCTTCAGGACCTATTATCCTTAACTTTTGGGAGTCTAAGTTAAGACCTATTGTCCTTAACTGGCTTTTTAGCCTAAGTTCAAGACTTATTGTCCTTAACTTTTGAGCTTGTTAGTCTAAGTTCAGGACTGTAAGACCTATTGTCCTTAATTTTTGATCTTGTAACTGCAAGTTCAGGACCTATTGTTCTTAACTTTTGAGCTTGTTAGTCTAAGTTCAAGACCAAGTGTCCTTAACTTTTGAATTTGGACGAACTGTAAGTTCAAGATCCATAATGTAGCAGAAAATCAAACGTTATCTCATATGTTGGTTATTTATTTTATTGACTTTTCGGGACACTTAGTCCCTAAATAAGAGCTTTGAAACTAGAAAACGGTCCGTAGCCGGAACAGTGTTAAGACGATCTCGGAACGGAAATCCGATGGTTCCATTAGCTCCGTTAGGTAATTTCGGGGTTAGGAGCGCGTTCGGAATGTATTTTGGAGGTCCGTAGCTCAATTAGGCTTGAAATGCCGAAGGTTGAAATTTTGGCGAATCCGAACGATAGGTGAGATTTTGATCCGGGGTTCGGAATGGAATTCCGACAATTTATGTAGCTTCGTTATGTGATTTTGGGTATGTCCGCAAATTTTCAGGGTCATTCGGACGTCGTTTGGTCGGGTTTTAGATCGAATGTGCAATTCGGAAAGTTTTAAGAAATTTAGGCTTGAATTCGATGTGAATTATGGGTTTTGATGTTGTTAGACGTGTTTTGAGGATTTGAGCAAGTTCGAATAAGGTATTAAGATGTGTTGGTATGTTTGGATGAGGTCCGGGGGCCTCGGGGTGTTTTCGGATGGTTAAACGGGAGAAATTGTGGAAAATTGCAGGTTGGAATCTTGCTTCTGTTGTTTCCGCTCCTGCGGAATTTTGGGCGCAGGAGCATGTCCGCAGAAGCGGACGAGATGCGCAGGAGCGGCTGTTTCCGCAGAAGCGGAAGCCAATCCGCTGAAGCGGGGTCGCTGGTGCGAGCCAGTGATCGCAGAAGCGGACGGGGAGAAATGGACATGGTCCGCAGAAGCGGACATCTTACCGTTTGGGCGAGACCGCAGAAGCGGTCAATTATGCGCAGAGGCGGATGTGTCCGCAGAAGCGGATCCGCTTAAGCGGCCCTCTTGTTCGCAGAAGCGGAAATGGCCGGCCAGGCCTGGAACCGCTGAAGCGACCCTTTGGTCGCGGATACGGACGCGTAGAAGTGGAAAATGTTCCGCAGAAGCGAAAATCGCAGAGAGTTAATTATATCAGAAGTTAGAAATTTCAGAAACATTTCCAAACTTTGAGGGCTCGGCTTAAGGGGCGATTTGGGCGATTTTGAAGGGAGATTCAAGGGGTTTCTTGAGGTAATCAATTATGGACTCCAATTATGATTGTTGTTGATAATATTATGCAAGTTTTTCATGAAAATGGAGGAATTTGGGTAATTAATGGGGGTTTTCACCCTAGACCAAAACCTTTAGAAAATCAAGGTTTTGAGTGGGCAAATGGAGTCCGAATTTGGTAAACTTTATATGCATAGACTCGTATTGAAACAAGGGTTCCGAATATATAACTTTCGTGAATTTTCGTTAAGCGTACCGAAAGTCGGGTTTTGGCAACTTGTGGGTTTTGGTGAATTTTGAGTTAATTTGATTGGGTAATGCCCAATTGGCCTATTTTGATGTGATTCTATTGATTTTTATCGGATTCTACACTTGTGGAGGCCGACATTCGTGGCAAGAGGGTTATTACTTAGCGGTTTTGTACCGGAATTGAGGTAAGTGGCTTGTCTAACCTCGTGTGGGGGAATTTTCACCCCTAGGATATTATGTGATAGTTTAAATGCCTTGTACGCGAGGTGACGGGCGTGTACATGCGCTGGTTGTTGAACACGTACTTTATTTAAAATGTTCGATGAGCGATATTCCTGTCTTTGGCTGTTAATTTGATATTTTTACCCGGTAGTGGTTAGAAAAGCATGATTAGGTAGCACTTAACTGTTTAGTTGTCTAATTGCCTTATTTGAACTCCTTGATAATTATTGGCACTATTTTTCGGGGAAGTTATAGTTAAGCATAATTATTCTCTCTGTGGATTTCCTTTATTGGTTGTGCTTGTGGACTGCGGGTTCGATTCCCGGAGACCCAGGGCTGTGGGTTCGATTCCCAGAGACCCGGCGTGATATTGGTAGGGACTACGGGTTCGATTCCCGAGATCCTGAGTTATTGGTAGGGACTACGGGTTCGATTCCCGAGATCCCGAGTACTACGGGTTCGATTCCCGAGATCCTGACTTATTGGTAGGGACTGCGGGTTCGATTCCCGGAGATCCTGAGTTATTGAGATATTATTGAGACATAGGCTACGGGTTCGATTCCCGGAGACCCAGAGGTACTGAGAATGGGACTGTGGGTTCAATTCCCACAGATCCTGGATTTGTTTATTTGAGTTGGTTATTTGTTGTTAGCTTGATTGTAGACAGTTGCAGTAATCATCGTAATGTTGTTATTTCGGAAATTATTGTTATTATCTGTTAAACTGTTTATTTTGTTATCATCATATTATTATTGTTTCTCAGTAGGGCCCTGACTTTCCTCGTCACTACTCCATCGAGGTTAGGCTTGGCACTTACTGAGTACCACCGTGGTGTACTCATGCTACTCTTCTGCACACTTTTGTTGTGCAGATCCGGGTACATCAGAGGAGGCTCGTACTAGGTGATTCCGCAGCTTTCTGGGAGACTTCGAGGTATGATCTGCTACGTCCGCGGATCCGGAGGCTTCCCATCTATTCTAGTAGTACTAGTTGACATTTTTCTTCATTTCGTTGTTAGATACTCTTTACACATAGAGCCACAGTTGTATTTCTCTTTTAGTCTGTGTTACCGTGGGGTTTCGGATCTTGGTAGTGTTTTATTTATTGTGTGACGGATGTATGTGCCAAGCGGCACGGATTACATATCTTTTATGTTATTTTCCGCTGTTTCTTATTTAAGTATTTATAACTTATAGATTCCGCAACGTGTTAGGCTTACCTAGTCGTGGGGGATTGGGTGCCATCACGACATGTTCACAATTGGTGAACTAGGGTCGTGACAAGTTGGTATCAGAGCTCTAGGTTCATAGGAGTCACGGGACACGGACCGGTTACTTAGAGTCTCGCTGATCGATACAGAGACGCTGTATTTATCTACGAGGGGCTATGTAGCTGTTTAGGAAACTCTTCATTTCTTTTGGATTCCTTGTCGTGCGACATTTTTGGCATCAAAAATCTAAACTCTTGCTTTCTATTCTCTCACAGATGGTGAGGACACGAGCTAACCGCGATGATCGGGTACCCGCGCCCCCTGTTGCTGCCGTCGGAGGCCGGGGCCGAGGTAGAGGACGAGGACGCGCCCGAGGTGCGGCCACGGCACCCGCGCGCGGCTGCCGCTGAGGTGCCACGGGTAGACCGGGTTGGAGCGCGAGCACACGGTACACCGAGCTACGGTGCTACCACTCCGGCACTACGGGAGACCACGGCTCAGTTCACGAGCATGTATACCACTTTAGCCCGGGCAGGGCTGCTTCCTCTTGTTGCGGCTACATCTCGGGCCGGGGGGGCCCAGACTTCCGTAGCCGTTACACCGGAGCGGCGTGTGCCGGTGGGACATGTTCCGGATGTTTTGGTTATGCCTCCGGCCGCCCCAGCACAACCAGGAGGTGGACCGAGTGCCTGCGAGGACGAGCGGCGTAGGTTGGAGAGGTTCGAGAAATATGACCCTCCAGTGTTTAGTGGTCTGGTTTGAGATGATGCATTGGGTTTTCTAGAGGAGTGTCATCGTATTCTTCGTACTATGGGGATTGTGGAGACCGGCGGGGTTTCCTTCACTGCTTTTCAGTTTCGTGGGGCCGCTTATGATTGGTGGCGCACGTATGAGTTGGATAGTCCGGAGGAGTCTGCTTCATTGACCTGGACGCAGTTTTCAGATCTGTTTTTGAGGGAGTTTGTTCCCCAGAGCCTTAGGGATTCTTGGCGCTCGGAGTTTGAGCGGTTGCGACAGGGCTCCATGTCAGTATCGGAGTATGCCATCAGTTTCACCCGTCTGGCCAGGCATGCACCGGCCTTGGTAGCCACGGTTCGGGAGAGAGTGCGGAGATTTATTGAGGGCATGATTCCGCCTATCCGATCCAGCATGGCCAGAGAGTTGGAGACAGATATATCTTATCAGCAGGCAGTTAGCATCGCCAGGAGGATCGAGAGTATGCTCCCTAGAGAGCGGGGAGATAGAGAGGCCAAGAGGTCTCGTGAGTCGGGCCATTTCTCTGGTGCCCGCGCTTCAGCAGCCGGTCGTTTTGGCAGGGGATATTCCGGTCGTCCAGTTCACTCAGCATTGCCCGCAGCCGGTAGCACTCCAGGTCTTCCAGCACCACAGGAGCCTTATTATGCTCCCCCAGTTTCCAGTGCACCTCCTGCGCGGGGTCCTTCCAGGGGTCAGACTAGTGGGGGTGAGGCCGGTCAGTCACAGCCACCGCGTCCTCCCAAAGCTTGTTTTGAGTGCGGGGATACTCGCCACCTGGTTAGGGAGTGCCCCAGGCGCAGGAGAGGAGCCCCTCATCAGTCATCACAGCATCCGCGTGGTTCTCAGGGCCAGCAGGCTATCATTCCAGCCCCAGCTGCCACTCCACCTTCCCAGCCAGCTAGGGGCGGGGGTCAGGGTGCTAGAGGCCACCCTCGAGAGGGGGACGAGCCAAATTCTATGCTATTCCTGATCGCGCTGCGGCTGTTATCTGACTCTGTTATCACAGGTATTATTATGGTTAGTCACGGGGAGGCATCGGTTCTATTCGACCCTGGTTCCACTTTTTCATATGTGTCTTCTTACTTTGCTTCTCATCTGGGTGTGCCTCGGGATTCTTTGAGTGCCCCCATTTATGTTTCCACTCCGGTGGGTGATTCTTTGGCTGTGGACCGCGTATATCGGTCGTGTTTGGTTACCATTTGTGATTTTGAGACCAGAGCGGATCTATTGTTGCTCAGGATGGTCGATTTTGATATTATTCTGGGCATGGACTGGTTGTCGCCCCATTATGCTATTCTCGATTGTCACGCCAAGACCGTGACGCTGGCTATGCCAGGCATTCCACGTATTGAGTGGAGTGGTACTCTAGATCACACCCCTAGCCGTGTTATTTCTTTTCTCGGAGCTCAGCGTATGGTTGAGAAGGGGTGTGCTGCTTATCTAGCCTATGTGCGGGACGTCAGTATTGACACCCCCTCTATTGATTCTGTTCATGTGGTACGTGACTTTGCTGATGTATTTCCAGCTGATCTTCCGGGCATGCCGCCTGAGAGAGACATTGACTTTGCTATTGACTTGTTGCCGGGCACTCAGCCCATTTCTATTCCACCGTACCGTATGGCTCCTCCCGAATTAAAGGAGTTGAAGGATCAGTTACAGGAGTTATTGGGCAAGGGTTTTATTCGACCCAGTGTTTCGCCTTGGGGTGCTCCTGTATTGTTTGTGAAGAAAAAGGACGGTTCTATGCGTATGTGTATTGACTATCGTCAGCTGAACAAGGTTACAATGAAGAACCGGTACCCTTTGCCCCGTATTGATGATTTATTTGACCAACTACAGGGCGCACAGGTGTTTTCTAAGATTGATTTGCGCTCTGGGTATCACCAGCTGAAGATTCGGGAGCCAGATATCCCTAAGACTGCCTTCAGGACCCGGTATGGTCACTATGAGTTCCTCGTGATGTCTTTTGGGCTGACTAATGCCCCAGCAGCCTTTATGCATTTGATGCACAGTGTGTTCAGGCCTTATCTGGACTCGTTCGTGATTGTCTTCATTGATGATATTCTAGTATATTCTCGGAGCCGGGAAGAGCACGAGCGGCATTTGAGGATAGTGCTTCAGATTCTGAGGGAGAAGCAGCTTTATGCCAAGTTCTCTAAATGTGAATTCTGGTTGAGTTCAGTGGCATTTTTGGGCCACGTGGTATCGAGTGATGGTATTCGAGTAGATCCAAGGAAGGTGGAGGCCGTGCAGAGTTGGCCCAGACCCTCCTCCGCTACTGAGATTCGCAGTTTCCTTGGTTTGGCGGGCTATTACCGTCGTTTCGTAGAGGGTTCTCTTCGATTGCAGCACCTATGACTAGATTGACCCAAAAGGGTGCCCCTTTTCAGTGGACAGACGAGTGTGAGGCGAGCTTTCAGAAGCTCAAGACAGCTTTGACTTCGGCCCCTATATTGATGTTGCCTACAGGTTCGGGGTCCTATACTGTATATTGTGATGCCTCACGAGTTGGACTCGGTGCGGTATTGATGCGGGACGGTAGGGTGATTGCCTACGCGTCGAGACAGCTGAAGGTGCATGAGAAGAATTACCCTGTTCATGATTTGGAGCTATCTGCCATTGTTCACGCCTTGAAAATTTGGCGTCATTATTTATATGGGGTTCCTTCTGAGATCTACACTGATCACCGGAGCTTGCAACACTTGCTTAAGCAGAAGGACCTGAATATGCGTCAGAGGAGATGGTTGGAACTACCGAAGGACTATGATATTACTATTCTCTATCATCCGGGCAAGGCTAATGTGGTTGCTGATGCCTTGAGTCGTCGGGCAGAGAGTTTGGGGAGTTTAGCATATCTACCAGCTTCGGAGAGGCCTATGGCGATGGATGTTTAGGCGTTAGCCAGGCAGTTTGTTAGACTGGACCTTTCGGAGCCCAGCCGGGTTTAGGCTTGTGTGGTTTCTCGGTCTTCTCTATTTGACCGTATCAGGGAGCGTCAGTTCGACGACCCTCATTTGCTTGTCCTCCAGGATAGAGTTCGGCGTGGTGATGCTCGAGATGTTACCATTGGGGACGATGGAGTTGTGAGGATGCAGGGGCGTATCTGTGTGCCCAATGTAGATGATCTTCGAGAGATGATTCTAGCAGAGGCCTATAGCTCGCGGTATTCCATCCATCCGGGAGCCGCAAAGATGTATCAGGACTTGAAACAGCATTACTGGTGGAGGCGGATGAAGAGGGATATAGTTGATTATGTTTCCGGATGCCTCAACTGCCAGCAGGTGAAGTATGAGCATCAGCGTCCGGGTGGATTGATGCAGCGAATTGAGATTCCCGAATGGAAATGGGAGCGCATTACCATGGACTTTGTATCTGGACTTCCACGGACGGTTAGGAAGTTTAATTCTATTTGGGTCATAGTGGATCGACTGACCAAGTCCGCCCATTTCATACATGTGTGCACTGCTTACTCATCAGAGCGATTGGCAGAGATCTATATCAAGGAGATAGTCCGGTTGCATGGTATTCCGGTTTCCATCATTTCAGACAGAGGCACTCTGTTTACTTCATGGTTCTCGAGGGCCGTGCAGTAGGAGTTAGGTAATCGGGTGGAGCTGAGCACATCATTTCACCCCCAGACTGATGGGCAGTCCGAACGCACTATTCGGATTTTGGAGGATATGCTCCGTGCGTGCGTGATTGAGTTTGGAGGTTCATGGGATCACTTCTTGCCACTGGCGGAGTTTGCTTATAACAACAGCTACCAGTCTAGTATTCAGATGGCACCGTACGAGGCCCTATATGGTAGGAGGTGCGGGTCTCCCGTGGGTTGGTTTGAGCCGGGCGAGGCCAGGTTGCTAGGTACTGATATGGTTCGGGATGCTATGGACAAGGTCAAGGTAATTCAGGACAGACTTCGTGCAGCCCAGTCTAGACAGAAGAGTTATGCGGACAAGAAGGTTCGCGATGTGGCTTTTATGGTTGGTGAGCGGGTTCTGCTTCGAGTCTCGCCCATGAAGGGCGTTATGAGGTTTGGGAAGAAAGGAAAGCTGAGTCCTAGATTTATTGGCCCTTTTGAGATTTTGAGGCGTGTTGGGGAGGTTGCTTATGAGTTGGCCTTACCTCCCGGCCTAGCCGGAGTTCACCCCGTATTTCATGTCTCCATGCTCCGGAGATACCATGGTGACCCATCGCACGTGTTGGATTTCACATCTGTTCAGCTAGACAAAGATCTGTCTTATGTTGAGGAGCCGGTAGCCATTCTAGACAGGCAAGTCAGAAAGCTAAGGTCAAAGAACATCGCTTCGGTAAAGGTTCAGTGGCGGGGCCGGCCGGTCGAGGAGGCGACTTGGGAGACCGAGCAGGATATGCGCAGCCAGTACCCTCATCTTTTCACTACTCCGGGTATGTTTTCTATGCTCGTTCGAGGACGAACGAATCTTTAAGTGTGGGAAGATGTAACGACCCGACCGGTCGTTTTAGAAAATTACGCCCCAATCCCTAATTTAACTGTTCCCCTAAGTTCATTTCTGCTATTGTGGGTTGCCGGGAGAGTCGGTTCCGAAAATTTGAGCATTTTGGGACACTTAGTCCCTAAATAAGAGCTTTGAAACTAGAAAATGGTCCGTAGCCGGAACAGTGTTAAGACGATCTCGGAACGGAAATCCGATGGTTCCATTAGCTCCGTTAGGTAATTTCGGGGTTAGGAGCGCGTTCGGAATGTATTTTGGAGGTCCGTAGCTCAATTAGGCTTGAAATGCCGAAGGTTGAAATTTTTGGCGAATCCGAACGATAGGTGAGATTTTGATCCGGGGTTCGGAATGGAATTCCGACAATTTCTGTAGCTTCGTTATGTGATTTTGGGTATGTCCGCAAATTTTCAGGTCATTCGGACGTCGTTTGGTCGGGTTTTAGATCGAATGTGCAATTCGGAAAGTTTTAAGAAATTTAGGCTTGAATTCGATGTGAATTATGGGTTTTGATGTTGTTAGACGTGTTTTGAGGATTTGAGCAAGTTCGAATAAGGTATTAAGATGTGTTGGTATGTTTGGATGAGGTCCGGGGGCCTCGGGGTGTTTTCGGATGGTTAAACGGGAGAAATTGTGGAAAATTGCGAGGTTGGAATCTTGCTTCTGTTGTTTCCTCCTGCGGAATTTTGGGCGCGGGAGCGTGTCCGCGAAGCGGACGAGATGCGCGAGAGCGGCTATTTCCGCGAAGCGGAAGCCAATCCGGCCCGAAGCGGGGTCGGCTGGTGCGAGCCGGTGATCGCGAGCGGACGGGGAGAAATGGACATGGTCCGCGAGCGGACATCTTACCGTTTGGGCGAGACCGCGGAGCGGTCAATTATGCGCGAGAGGCGGATGTGTCGCGAGCGGATGCTTCGCGAGCGGATCCGCTAGCGGCCCTGCTTGTTCGCGAGAGCGGAAATGGCGGCCGGGCACGGAACCGGCCGAGGCGACCCTTTGGTCGCGGATACGGACGCGTAGAAGCGGAAAATGTTCCGCGGAAGCGAAAATCGCTGTGAGTTAAGTGTATCAGAAGTTAGAAAAATTTCAGAACATTTCACACATTTTGGGTCTCGGCTTAAGGGGCGATTTGGGCGATTTTGAAGGGAGATTCAAGGGGTTTCTTCGGGTAATCAATTATGGACTCCAATTATGATTGTTGTTGATAATATTATGCAAGTTTTTCATGAAAATGGAGGAATTTGGGTAATTAATGGGGGTTTTCACCCTAGACCAAAACCTTTAGAAAATCAAGGTTTTGAGTGGGCAAATGGAGTCCGAATTTGGTAAACTTTATATGCATAGACTCGTATTGAAACAAGGGTTCCGAATATATAACTTTCGTGAATTTTCGTTAAGCGTACCGAAAGTCGGGTTTTGGCAACTTGTGGGTTTTGGTGAATTTTGAGTTAATTTGATTGGGTAATGCCCAATTGGCCTATTTTGATGTGATTCTATTGATTTTTATCGGATTCTACACTTGTGGAGGCCGACATTCGTGGCAAGAGGGTTATTACATAGCGGTTTTGTAACGGAATTGAGGTAAGTGGCTTGTCTAACCTCGTGTGGGGGAATTTTCACCCCTAGGATATTATGTGATAGTTTAAATGCCTTGTACGCGAGGTGACGGGCGTGTACATGCGCTGGTTGTTGAACACGTACTTTATTTCAAACGTTCGATGAGCGATATTCCTGTCTTGGGCTATTAATTTGATACTTTTATCCGGTAGTGGTTAGAAAAGCATGATTAGGTAGCACTTAACTGTTTAGTTGTCTAATTGCCTTATTTGAACTCCTTGATAATTATTGGCACTATTTTTCGGGGAAGTTATAGTTAAGCATAATTATTCTCTCTGTGGATTTCCTTTATTGGTTGTGCTCGTGGACTGCGGGTTCGATTCCCGGAGATCCCAGGGCTGTGGCTTCGATTCCCAGAGACCGGAGTGATATTGTTTGTGGACTGCGGGTTCGATTCCCAGAGATCCCAGGGTTGTGGGTTCGATTCCTAGAGACCTGGAGTGAGATCCTGAGATTATTGAAATGTGGACTACGGGTTCGATTCCCAAGATGCTGAATTACTGGTAAGGACTGCGGGTTCGATTTCCGGAGATCCCGAGTTATTGAGATATTATTGAGACATGGGCTGCGGGTTCGATTCCCGGAGACCCAGAGGTACTGAGAATGGGACTGTGGGTTCAATTCCCACAGATCCTGGATTTGTTTTATTGAGTTGGTTATTTGTTGTTAGCTTAATTGTAGACAGTTGCAGTAATCATCTTATTGTTGTTATTTCGGAAATTATTATCATTTAAACTGTTTATTTTGTTATCATCATTATATTATTGTTTCTCAGTAGGGCCCTGACCTTCCTCGTCACTACTCCATCGAGGTTAGGCTTGGCACTTACTGAGTACCGCCGTGGTGTACTCATGCTACTCTTCTGCACACTTTTGTTGTGCAGATCCAGGTACATCAGAGCAGGCTCGTACTAGGTGATTCCGCAGCTTTCTGGGAGACTTCGAGGTATGATCTGCTACGTCCGCGGATCCGGAGGCTTCCCTTCTATTCTAGTATTACTAGTTGACATTTTTCTTCATTTCGTTGTTAGATACTCTTTACACATAGAGCCACAGTTGTATTTCTCTTTTAGTCTGTGTTACCGTGGGGTTTCGGATCTTGGTAGTGTTTTATTTATTGTGTGACGGATGTATGTGCCAAGCGGCACGGATTACATATCTTTTATGTTATTTTCCGCTGTTTCTTATTTAAGTATTTATAACTTATAGATTCCGCAACGTGTTAGGCTTACCTAGTCGTGGGGACTGGGTGCCATCCTACTGTCCTTAACTTTTGAGCTTGTTAGTTTAAGGTCGGGACCAAGTGTCCTTAACTTTTAAACATATAATTATAAGTTCAGGACCAAATGTCCTTAACTTTTGAACATATAATTCTAAGTTTAGGACCAAGTGTCCTTAACTTTTGAACATGTAACTGTAAGTTCAGGATCCAAATCCTAGCAGAAAACCAAACGTTATTTGTATCTTTTTACAAAATAAATAAATAAATAAATAATAATAATAATAATAATAATAATAATAATAATAATAATAATGGCTATTTTTCGATTTGGGGCTAAAAGTTTCTATTTATGAATTTTACCCATTATTTGTCGGAATTTTTACATGTGTATACCATATAGCAAACCTTATTACCAACCATGTTTAAGGTTTGTATTTATTACATTTAAGCATACCAACTTTCAATTTATGTACCATAATTCAAATTAATGCTTTAATTATGTTATCATTAAATGTAGGAGTGTATTTAGGGACAAAATCTCCCAATTTATTTTTTTACCCGCTTCTCTCTCATCCAAATTTTTAGTTTTTCGTCCCCCCCCCTCCATGATTTTCCCTCAGTTATTTTCTCACTCACATTTTTTCTTTTCTTCAGTTTATTTCCTCTTTTTTCGTATAGCAGTAACACAACTCCCATCATCTTCATTAACTTCCCCCGCCATTTTCATCCATTTCAATCTTCATCTAAATCATGAAAAATCAAAATACTCCTAAAAAAAACCTACAAAAGAGGTAGTGACAGATATTCCATCTTTTGATTTGGGTGTTTTAACACCTAAATCCTCTGCCAAAACTCATCATAATACACATGCAAGTGACAAATCTAAAGCTATGTCTTCTCCAAGACAAATGAGGGATGAAATACGAACCAAACATTTACAAGATGTAAATGTTAGTGATGTAGATAAAGTCGCCCAACAACACGAGAAGCGCAAGGCAAAACAAATGGTGATAGATGATGATTTTGTTGAGGATTCATCCAAGGTTCCATTTGGGAAAAAATTGAAGTTATCTCCATCATCTTCCAAAAAAATAAACAAAAAACCTTCAAAAAAAGCAAAAAAATTCGTTCCTAAAAATATTTCAGTAAAGGTATTCTTATTTTATTTGTGCGCACATTTTTTGGAAACATTTTACTTTGTCTTAATTTTGTAGATTAATTCTCATTATTTTGTATATTTATTTGAACCGTTAAGATATTGTAGTTAAATTGTAGTTCTAATGTAGTCGATTTGTAGTTGTTTTCACTTGATTTGTGGTTAAATGTAGGTATGTTGTAGTTATACTGCCATATTTAATTGTAGTTGTTCTCAGTTATTTTGAAGTTTATTGTAGTTAAATGTAGTTTATTGTTCTCAGTCCATTTTTTTCTATTTTTTTCAGAATAGCACGTTTGCTGCTCAACAGAATGTCGATTATGGTGTTCTTAGGTTCCACACTTTGTGTGAGCCTAGCATACCAAGCCAAATTCAGGCTTTGCTATCTGCAAATCAATTACGAGTTTTTAAAAAAACTTGTTTTGGTTATTTGTTAGGTCTTCCCCCAATTGTGATGCAAAATAAATCCCTTCATCTCATAATGAAATATGAAATGTCTAAATCTACTGATGAATATTTTTCTGTTCTTTTAAAGGGAGAAAATTTGATTTTTTCATTGAGAGATTTTTGTTTGATAATTGGGTTTAATTGTGTTGATAATTTCTTAGATTATGGTTATACTCCCCAATATGTTAGTCATTTAAAGAACACATATTTTGGGGGTAAAGAAAGAGTTGAAAAATGGCACCTAAAGAATGTAGTTATTAACAAAGTATGGGAAAATGATATTGATGCAGTGCAGTTGTGTGTTTTGTATTTGTTGGAATTTTTTGTTTGTCCTTCGGATAAGGACAATGTAACATTGATAGACAAGTTTATGTTCTTTTTAGTTGAGTCTGGTAATTTTGAGTCATACCCATCTTATACGAGGATGCTCATTAGCCTTGCAGAGTGTGGCTATATGAGTGTTGCTCGTCTGTCAACACCGAGCTTGCTACACGGTGTTCTCAATCGATTCCTCGGATTCTTAGATGGTCAGCAAACAAGGGTCAGATATGGTTGTCTGCATTTGAAGAGAAGATGATAAAGCCTGAGTGGTTGAAGGTATTTTTTTTTACATTCTTGTATTATTCTACAATTAAAGTTATAGTATATACCATTCATCTACATTTTTACTTTCACTTGAATGAACTGTAACTTCCATCAGTTCACAAACATTGTTGAAGCTGGAGAAGAGCTTGGAGTTCTTAATCTCCCAGAAAAAATTCAATATGCACATGAAGAAGTTGCTCAACCATTGAATGTGCAAAATGATGCTTCTCCAACAGCTGAACCGAAATAATCTACTTCGCATAAGTCCATGGAATCAGCGAATAGCAAGATCACCCATCTGGAAAAGAGAATTGAGCAGGTTTTGTATAAAACTACAAAATTCTTACAAAATTTACTACAATTTACATACAGTACAATTTTTGTGTAGACATTATGTAGTTTAATTGTAGAGAATATATTAAGATTACAAACTAATTCTTCATATATTTTTTTAAAGGTTGATATAAAGTTAGATTGTTTAAAGAAGGATGTTGTTGATGAACTCTCTTCCCTTCGAGAGTTCATAGATCAATCTCTAAAGAGTGTTATGAGTGCAATTAACAAGAGGTTTGATTTGGATGATTCAAAGGTTAGAATTTACATATCAAATTTAGGCCAAATCTATATAAGACATATCACTAAATATCTTTCTCAAATATACCCCAAAATTGTAGTTTGCAGGTAGTTCCACCAAAAATAATGACCAAAATCAATGTGACAAAAACCAGCATTTTCAGTTTAATGTTGGTGAATTCCAAGAAGCAACTGATGCAAGCACTAGTAAAAGAGGTATCTACATTACTCCTTCATACATATCTACAATTTGTAAGAGTTACTAATTACTTTTTAATTATATTTTGCAGATCCCACTTCTAAACAACATGGTCAACCACAAGTTGACTTGTACCCTGATTTCCAAGAAGTTGTTGATGCATATAAAGCAGGTATAGTACCATATCTTACTTTTTTAGCAAATTTATATATAAACTACAAATAACTACATTTAACTACATTTCTACTATTGTAATAACTACATATCACAACACTTATCTACATAATGTGTAATTATCACAGGGGTTGTGCCACCAGTGGTTGATCAACCATCAATCAAGCAAGGATCATATGTTGAACATAGCAATCCACAGTCCCCAATACATGGTGTAACATTGACTGAAGTTGCTCAGGAAGGTATTCATAAAAAAGATGAAACTGAAGTTGTGCATGAAAGGCATTGAAAACAAAGCTATGACATTGGATGATTTTGAGCTTCCGGACAACTTATCACAGTTGGTGATTTTTGAGGATCCACTACCAGTTGAAGTAACCCCTCTTCATCCTGTAAGAACAAGGTTGCCGGGAAAACATGCACGATCACCATTCACACCCTTGTACAGTACTAAAGGAAGCACATCTGCTGGGCCTAAATTTTTTCACCTGAAGCACCCTTTCACAAATGTCATAGGCGAAGATGTAGATCCTGATTTGATAGATAGGTTCACAACCTGGTTATACAGTCGTAATGGCAAAGGAAATAGGAGGTATATTTGCTTTAATTTATACCTTCCATTTAATATTTTTTACAAATGAAAGGTTTAATTAATTTTGCTAAATGTTTTATTTGATTCAATCTTTTTGTTATTATACGAGGAAAGATTTCTACTCAAGGAAGGATAACCAAATAAATCCTGAGTTGGATTTGGGTTGTGAAAAGATTGACAAGAAAGAATGGTTCTATCACCTAGCTCACCCTGGACAAGTAATCAATAGCACTGTAAGTATATAGTTTTTAAACTTCCATTCCTGTTTTTATTCACAGTAGGTGTGCAATTGTAGTTCATATGTAGTTTTATGCAGTTGATATTGTTTGGTTGTAGTTGTAGTCTTTCTTTTAGTCTCCATCTGTAATATTTGTTTTTTTGGACCTTATACAATAAATATTAAATTGTAGTTCATATGTAGTTTTATGTAGTTGTTATGGTTGAATTGTAGATGTAGTATGTCTTCACTACTGTTCATTATAACTACCATTAAATTGCATTAGTTGATGCCTTTGGTGTAACTGTAATATATTTTTTGTTATTGTGGAGTAAAAGCGAAGCAGCATGCTATATTGTTTCCAGAAATTCTAATATGTAGTTAGTATGTAGTTGTTTTGTAGATATATGTTGTTATACTGTCACTTACTGTATATTTCACTTTTAATTTGGAAGCACATTGATGTTATTATGTACTATCTGAGAAAGAAGGGAAAATATGGCCCTAACATCAAGACAAGGTTTACAACAACCGATTGCTTGTTCAAGACAAATATTGAAGCAATCTATGAGAAGTTCACTAGTTCTCCACCGGATGTAAGGAATTCTGTGATTAAACCTGAGGATGATATTGCGGAATATATTCTGGGCTACAAGACGTTAGCAAATGTTCCATGGGATGTTGTTGACTATGTGTTCATGCCTGTTAACATTGTTGATAACTTTCATTGATTGTTGCTAGTTTTTGACATAAAGGATAGGCAACTTTATGTTTATGATTCATTGGTAAGAGCAAAGCGTAATCAATCTGTTCAGACAATGGTTGACAAATTTGCAAGAATTATTCCTCTTTATTTGTCATGCACTGGTTTCTATGGTAAACGCAAAGACATTGACTTCAAGACTTCAAAGTCATACATTGAGAAAGCGGTTACGGACCCTCTCGACATTCAATGGTTGGTTGCTGAGATTCCACAACAGAAAGAAGGCTCACTGTAAAAAAACTAATCTCCCTTTCTATATGTTTTATCCTATTTTTTTTTGTAGTTTGATATATACTGACAAATTATCATTTAATGCAAGGATTGTGGTGTATATGTGGCTGCTTTTGCTGAATATGTTAGTTGTGGTGATTTTTTCATCCCAAAGGAAGATATGAGTAATATTGTTCCACATCGTATTCGCTATGGAGCTCTACTGTGGGATTACGCCACAAAGAAGCTAGAAGATGGCTCAATTAGCGAGAGTGAGGTTACTGACAGGCTTGCTAGAAGGAAGGGTGCACCGACAAAAAATGAGAGGACTAAAGTTCAACGAAAGAAGAGATGAATTCTGTTATTCCTAGTTGTGTCTGTGTAATTTGGTAGTTGTATTGGAAAACAATGTAGGAATTAAGTTGTTTAGTTTTTGTACAATTTTTTTTTATAACAGATATTATACTCGCATAGTCGAGTTCTCTAATACCTTCAGTTGCCATTGATCATATTTATATAAATGTCAGTTGTTACAAATTGAACTACATTTAACTACTATTGTAAATGTCAACTGTCAGTTAATATAAATTAAACTACAATTGAACTACATTTAACTACAATTCAAATACAAGTTATAAATACCTATTGTATATGACTACAGGTACACCACACGTAAATTACATTTTAACGACAATATGGAAACAGTTGACATTCCTTTATTTATTTAAGTCATAAAGTAAGAAGTTTAAGTGTTATATAAAAAATGAAAAAAATTCATGCTTGTTCGCATACAAACAACATGTAAATATATAGCCACACAAATTGATGATTCTAGTTAAATTTCATCTTCAAATCCAATACAGGTTATCAGTCAGATCTGAAAAATCTTATTTACGCTAAAATATTTAAATTGAATAACTATTCTGACTACATAATATTCATTTCTTTTTTGGTGCATTCTTGCAAGTTCTTTTGTTATGCCCTTCAACTCCACAATTGTCGCATGACACCTTGTACTTCATTGATTTTATTTCATCAAATGTTTTCTATCTTTCTTTGTGTGGTCTCCCTAGTTGCCTTTTATCTCCCGCTGGTGGCTTTACTACCTCATCCAAAATATATTATGGCACATCCAATTTGCTTTCATCAGGAAGAGGATTTACTGACATTTCATAGGTAAGAAGAAGATTTTTCCTTGTATAATACGGAGAGCAAAAGTTTTCAGGTGTTTCATTCCTATGCCTTAATGCAGCTAGAGCATGCGCACATGGAAGTTCGTCAAGTTGGAATTGTCCACAACTACATTTCTTGTTTTGTAGACATACAATGTACCGCTTCTCACCATCTAACACAGTATGTATATAATCTGTTGAAGCTCTCACCTACAATTTAAAAACAAACAGAAAAAATGATACATCAAAAATTTAAATGGATTATACATCAAATATTAAAGTGGATTATCTACAAGTAACTACAATTAACTACAATCACACTACAATTTAACTACAATTTAAACCACTGCATATATCACTATTTTTTTTCTCCAGCAGCAATCAAGAATATGTTACCCGTAGTTTCTGAGATGACGTGTTGTTATCATCCAACTCTTTGTGGAATTTTTGACCAAGGAATGTAAAAGTAGCCTTTGCCTTCAACAACTTTTCTTTTGTCCAACGTTCAATAAGAGTTCTCATATACTCAAATAGGTCATATATTGGCAGCTCTCTTGCCTCTTTCGTTACAACATTCAACGACTCGGCAATGTTTGACGTCATAGTAAAAGTTCTATTCACCGTTGCATGTACTCTTGACCATCTATGATAGCCAATATCATATAGGTAAGACTTTACACGCGGGTCTACCTCTTCAATCTTCATCATCCTTTCATTGAATTCATCCAGAGTGTATGAGCGGGCTGCAACAAAGTACAATTCATGTAATTGTAGATGTCCCTTTTTGAATTTTGATCTTATATTTGTCCATATATGCCACATACAAGAGTAGTGTGCCATCCCTGGATAGACAACTGATGTTGCCTTCAATATACTCTCATGCCTATCTAAAACAACACACATTGAAGGTCTTTCTCCATATGCCTCCTTGAATTTCTCAAAGAACCACTTCCAAGACGCGTCGTTTTCAGAATCAACCACACCATATGCCACGGGCAAAATAGTGCCTACATTTTGTGTTCATAAAATAATATTAAATAACAACTACACTTGGATATTGAGGTTAAAGACAATTAACTTTATTTATTTATGTAACTACAAACAACTACAAATACGTTACTCGTGGTAGCTAGGCAAGCCACTACATTCAACATTAACCTGCTTTTATCATTATTTCATGCTCATTTTTATCATTAAGAACAATAACATTAATTAAATAAGTGCGGAAGACTTTCGAAATAGAGATAAGTAATACTAAAGTAAAACACTGCTGAAATCCTCTACCCAAGACGTGGAGTCACCAACTCACGAACTACTACTGAATACTACACATAAAGGTCTGAAAGAAAATAACATGAATCTGTTTGTCTCGGAACAATGAGACCACAACAATTAACATAAATAAGTGAAAGAGACGCCGGGCCTGCGGACGCCTGCAAGTTACCTCGGTCTCGAAATGCTCAACTCCCACGCAAGGCTCTGCTATTGTTGTTCCTGATCAAAACCTGGACCTTTGCAAAAACGCACAGAAGTGCAGTATCAGCACAATCCGACCCCATGTGCTGGTAAGTGTACATATGTACACCACAAGATAACAAGAGATATCAAGTAAACAAATCCAACAAGAAATATCAGAAGAGGGAAGCTCAACAGTTAACAACGGTTATTAAGTCAACAATGAAAAATAGAGTATAATGGAAATAGTTAATATCAAACAAGGAATAGCAAATAGTTGCATGGCATCACCCTTCGTACTTTTACTCTCATCCTCACCAATTAAACAAATAAAGTGCACGGCATCACCCTTCGTGCTTTTACTCTCATCCTCACATCCATGGTACGGCATGATCCTTCGTGCATGGTTCAATAACAAGGCACGGCATTACCCTTCGTGCATAATCAATATCACAAGGCACGGCATGATCCTTCGTGCATAATCAATAACAAGGCACGGCATTAACCTTCGTGCATAATCAATAATAAGGCACGACATTAACCTTCGTGCAATAACAGTAAAACAAGGCACGGCATCACCCTTCGTGCATTATCACTCTTCCTCACCCAAATAACAATCACGATTAAGGGCAGAGAATGAAAACAATAATCATGAACCGTCCCGGCAAGGGAAAACAATATACAATTCCACAATAAGTCCCGGCAAGGGAAAACAATATACAATTCCACAATAAGTCCCGGCAAGGGAAAACAATGTACAATTCCACAACCCGGCAAGGGTTCAACAATTCATCTTTAAAATATCTCACAACAAGTATCAACAACGACTCACGGTCATGCTAGACGCCAGTGTATGGATGCTCGTCACTACAGCCCATAATCCGCACTCGATCACATAGCACATAGCACACAATCCTATTCCCTCAAGCTAAGATAGAACAAGCACTTACCTCTAGCCTTGAAGTCCAAATTATCCTTCAACTATAGCTTTTCCCCGAATTTCCGCTTTCAACTCGCTCGAATCTAGTCACAATTGATTCCATTACATTAAGAAATACTATATAACTCAGTTTGAATGCTTAAAAATGATTTTCTCAAAGTTTACCCCAAAATTTCCCAAAATGCCCCTGGCCCCACGTGGTCGGAACTCGGGGTTGGGACCAAAATCCGGTTACCCATTCCCTCACGAGTTCAAATATATGATTTGTTTTAAAATCGGACCTCAATTCGAGGTCCAATTCCCCAATTCATGAAAACCCTAGGTTCTACCCAAAAACAAAAATTTCTACCATGAAAACCTTTGATTTCTGTTAATGTCGTGCCTTATATTATTGATTATGCACGAAGGGTAATGCCATGCCTTGTTATTGATTATGCACGAAGGATCATGTCGTGCCTTGTGATATTGATTATGCACGAAGGGTAATGTCGTGCCTTGTTATTGAACCATGCACGAAGGATCATGTCGTGCCATGGATGTGAGGATGAGAGTAAAAGCACGAAGGGTGATGCCGTGCACTTTTATTTGCTTATTTGGTGAGGATGAGAGTAAAAGCACGAAGGGTGATGTCGTGCAACTATTTGCTATTCCTTGTTTGATATTAACTGTTTCCATTATACTCTGTTTTCCATTGTTGACTTAATAATTGTTGTTAACTGTTGAGCTTCCCTCTTCTGATATTTCTTGTTGGATTTGTTTACTTGATATCTCTTGTTATCTTGTGGTGTACATATGTATATAGAACTACACAGGTTTATGTGGGTGTCTGGTCCTAGGCTTGTCAGTACTTCGCCGGGATAGGCCAGGCACTTACCAACACATGGGGTCGGATTGTGCTGATACTGCACTTCTGTGCATTTTTGCACAGGTCCAGGTTTTGATCAGGAGCAGCAGCAGTAGAGTCTTGCGTGGGAGTTGAGCATTTCGAGACTGAGGTAGCTTGCAGGCGTCCACAGGACTGGCGTCTCTTTCACTTATTTATGTTATTTGATGTGGTCTCATTGTTCCGAGACAAACAGATTCATGTTATTTTCCTTCAGACCTTTATATGTAGTATTCAGTAGTAGTTCGTGAGTTGGTGACTCCACGTCTTGGGTAGAGGATTTCAGCAGTGTTTTACTTTAGTATTACTTATCTCTATTTTGAAAGTCTTCCGCACTTATTTAATTAATGTTATTGTTCTTAATGATAAAAATAAGCATGAAATAATGATAAAAGCAGGTTAATGTTGAATGTAGTGGCGTGCCTAGCTACCACGACTACACTTGGATATTGAGGTTAAATAAAATTAACTTTATTTATTTATCTAACTATAAAACAAATACAAATACACTACAATTTAACTACAATATATAAATTGTCCACATTGTATATATTTTATTTACCTGCTGCATCCATTATGCTTGCTGTCAGCATAATCCCCCTGTATGTTGACTTTAAAAATGTTCCATCAACCACAACAACCGGACTACAATGTTTCCAACCATTGATTGATGTAGAAAGAGCAACAAATGCGTATAAGAAGCAATCATCTGTTGCCTTCTTTAGTTTAACAACCGAACCAGGATAGATCTTCTCAAGAATATAAAAATATTTTGGTAATTTGTTGTAGGAGTCACACGGATTCCCTCTCAAAAAATATAATACTTTTTCCTTTGCTCTTCATGCTTGCATGTAGCTTAAGCTCCATGTTCAGATAACATGTCTTGTTGTATGTCCTTTGGTGTGTAGACGGTCTTAGGATCACAATATTTCGGAACAACCATGCTACCAACTACTGCTGCAGTACGTTTGCGCTGTATAAATGTTTCATTCATTATACAACAAGTGTGTTATCTACTGAAACTTCTTATCTTGAACATTGCAGAATCGTTAATTGACGTTGCCTTGAAATGCCATTTGCAGCCTTCAGCTACACATATAAGCCAGTAGCTAAAAAAAAAGTAGTTACACTATGATTAACTACAATTAACTACAAATACTCCCATACATAAAGCATAACTACAAATAGAATACAACAAGCCAGTAGCTACACAAATTTAGTTTACACTACAATTAACTACAAATAGAATACAAGATAACTACATACCTTCTATGACTAGATCTTTTTACTCTGAACTGGAACTTGTGCTGCACTGAATAATTCCTCATTGCAGCAGCTATTGTTTGCTTGTCCTGATACACTTGTCCTTCTTCAATACATAATTGCTTAGATTCAGTTATTATTTCATTTTGATATTCCTCTATTGCTGGTGACGACAGAATCTCTAGTAACCTTAGTGATCCTGAAGAACCCGAAGAATATAAATTCAAAAATGTAGTAACTATGCAGGTAAATATGAAATCGACAATGCTTTATATGAATATTGTAGTTAATTTGTAGTGAAATGTAGTTGAATTGTAGTTAGTAAATAAATTCATAACACTCTGCAATTCGGATCAAGCATACCTGTACTGGTGCTTTCATTGGTGATTGCCAATTCCATATTGAAATCTCTAACACTTATACATAACGGATACGAACCTAAGTTCCTATTATCCTTTTTCGTTTCCATATACACACAAACACCCATATCATTCCTAATTTCCATTGGAGGATAATTCTCATCCACAATGTATTTGATTTCTACAATTTTCTCAGATGTATCAATCGACAATTGTTCAGCAATTGTAGAAACGAGATTTCCGTAGCTTGAATTATCATCTACCACAATCGCGTCAACTACAAAATCTATATATCTTCCATATTTATCCCAATTACCATTCGATTTCAGCATAATTGTGATTTTTGCCATGATTTTGTGTAGTTAACAGAAAAAAACTTTAAGAACTGAATAGGAGTGAGAACAGAGATCTCGTTCAGTTGTATTTCTACAATTGCAGAAAAAACATCGAGAAGAACAATTTGTAGAAGAATATTATATTTCTACAATTTGATTTTTGGATAATTCGTAGTTTTTGTGAATAGGAGTGAGAACAGAGATCTCGTTCAGTTGAAGAAGGAGATATTTACGCAGCTACAGATTTTTTTCCTTTTCAGAATTTTGAATTAAATGCAAAGATTCTTCCATCTGATTATTAGCCTACAATTGCGCGCGAAAAAAGGGGCAGAATCTCGTTAAATATGATTTGGCATATAAATTGTAGACAAAATGTAAACAGATAAATAAATAATAATAATAATAATTTACATATAAGATTGATGTCAAATTACCCAGCAGAAAGCTAATAACTAGAACCCACTTAGCCAATGGTACAAGTTTCTCTATTGGCCACTCATTTACTTGTTCCACTGTAACCCACTGTCTTCTCATTCTCGATCTTGTAATCACATTCTCATCTTTATGTGATTCGTCCTCTCCCATGGTCACAAAATTTTTTTCTGGAGAAGCATCACCGGTATAAACACTATATTTTCTGTTTGGAAAGGAAAAAAAATAAAAAATAAAAATAACATTGCTTTTTCATATTAATTTTAATAGACTAATAACTATTTTTACTCAGCATTAAAAATACTAGACAAAAAAGTAAACGTCACTTTAAAAATTGGCTACCCCACACAATTTTTACGAAAAAATAAAGTTGGATCAACGATCTTAGAATGGAGAACTTGGCCCCTTGTACGTACGTAAAGTAGTCCATACAAATTGAACTAAAAAGTTAGATGCTCTTCTTTTCCCTGCTTAGAAAGCCACCCGATTTCAAATGTTATCAACTGTAAAAACAAAAAAACAAAATACTAACAACAGCAGGAGTTGAGTCTATAAAATGTGTAAACAAGTATAACCTTTAGCTAACTCAAGCTAGGGACTTGTAAATCAATTCAATGATGTTCTTATCATTGCGCTAGGATAATGGGAAAACTGCAGGAATTATCAGGAAAGTTTTAGTGCATAAAGACAGCTTTCTGATTAAGATCCTGGAGGCAAACAAAAGATCATTTACTATTATGTACAACAATGAATAGCATCAATGATCCTTTCTGTCCAGTATGGACAGCATTTAGGATGCAAGATTAGTAATAAAGCAAGAATAAGGGAAAACACATAAATTAAGCGAACAATGGTAAAGAGCAGTCATCAACCTTTCTATAAGATTCATTTCTTTCAGAACATCTTTTTTTTTCTTTCTTTTTTGCTATTGGTATATGGGAAAATCAATTATTGATCGCTCTGTGAAGCTTTGATCTGTGGCGGATGTGGAGATAATAGCAGAAGTTCCTTCTCCAGTTACAGGAACCATCTTTAAGAAATAACTATGCCTGCAAAAGAAAGTGATGATATAATAGTAGTAGATATTATGTCCCTTCGGGAATATCTGATAAAACTGGCTAGTGGATAACATTCATGTTAGTTTCAGAAGACACTTACCATCTAGTATCTGCAGTTAATTCTGGGTGAAAAGCAGTAGCCAGTAAGTTCCCTTGCTTTACAGCAACGATTACTTTCTTTTCTGACTCGCTAGACTCCTGAAGCATCAAAAGAAATCATGCTGAGTTGATGTTCTAAACAAATGGGGAAAGTAAAGGATTATATCGCATTACAACAACAGATGAACGGTGAAAAATACATTTTTAATTCACCAGAACTTAATTTATTGTAATCAATATCCTCTTTTACGACAAATTAGACTCGGTCCAATCAGAGTTTGTAAACTAATTTGTAGTGTGTTAGCACATTCATTGTTTTCCTATGGCAAAACAGGCTTCCCAACACTTAACAGGCTAGTGTAATCTTTTGACACACGTAGAAGTGAAACAGAAATTCTTTACACATACACCAAGTTTTATAACTCGTAGGAAAATGAGGCTTAATCAAGTCTAATTGAAAAAGTCTTCCCCGGGTGATCAACTTAAGAATAACATATCATTAACAAACATTTTCATGGACATTTGAGGCCGACTTACATGTTAATGTGTATAGAAAAGCTTGGAAACGAATAAGTTGACATTTACCCCCCCCCCCCCCCTATCATGTTCAAAGTAAGAGATTGCCCGTAAAATTGGAGTCTTTAAATGACGTTACAGGATAACTTCAGGGGGAAACTTATGTGTTTTCCCTAAAGTAAACTTGGTTTTATTAAGCTTGAGAAATCCACAATTAATGTGTACATTTCCCATGTAGCCGTAAATTGCACAAAAGTGCATAATCAAATAGTAAGAAATACAAGTGCATGATCAAATAGTAAAAGCCATAAAAGATATACGGAGCCTTCTTGTGAAACATAGTGAGTTGGATGAAGTCTAAATTCATTGCATGATAAGTTGCAGCAGGATGGTAACATCTAGAGACATCCAAAGAGTAATGAACAAGGTTTCCTAAAACTTTATTATCTTAAGCATTCATAGATTATCCAAGTATCAAATGCGAATGAAGCAAGATCGTGCAACACAAATCCTCCATTTAATTATATTTCCCTTCAACAAAATATTATGACACGTAACTAAGCGAGTAGGCATATTTCCTGCAGTGTATGTCACTTAGTGAATGCTAATTCTCACATCTATATGGCATTTGGAACACTTAATGGAAGGACAAAAGTAAACCTCTTCCTTCTGAATAGCATTATTGGATTTAATATTTTCAACCGCTGAGAGAGGAATGTCTGCCAGCACTTCAACATCTGGTCCCACATCAAGGATTGCAGGTGCACGGATAAAAACGGCACGAAAACTTGGAGGACCACCTTCTTTAGCTACAATTTGAGGAATAGGAAGTTCTGTCTCAAAGCTTTGAATCTGTTCAATTGAAGTATACTGAAGTTAATAACACAAACCACCTTCAACTCATTCATCAAAAATTTGAGCCCTTTTCCCCTCTAGTTTGTAGCAATAACAACTACAACTCCATCATCATATACAAAAAAAAAATGCAGGGTTGGCTAATTTGGGGTCTTGCAAAAGCTCTAAGTTATCGATAGACTGTTAACTAGTCGTCACATATGCCAGTTATCAGCGTATGCTTTCAACTCCATCCCTCCCTCCAACTACATAAAAATGGTATTAATTCTTATTTATCTATACAAATGAATTGCCTCCTCCTTGGCTATCTATTGAGACCTGGAGGAGGCACCACTCATTTACCTGGCTCCCAAAAAAGTTTCGGTGGACAGTACAATCGAGGCCTCCAATCAGTTCCTGTCCTCCAGTTTTCTGGCCTGAGAAGAGAAGCCAAAAAATGTGACATAAGATCGTTTTGCCGCAACATGATAAAGAGCATTTAAGAGGGTACTCAAAAAGAATTTCTGATTACCAATCCACACAAAATGAGCTTTATATTATTTTGGATGAGTGGAGAGGGTGCATATATTCTACAAGTGATTAGAATAACAACAACTACCCGGTATAGTCCTACAGGGTGGGGTGGAAGGGTAATATGTACGCAGACCTTACCCCTGCCCGATAATATATATTAAATATGGGACCACAATTTCTCAAAATTTGTGAAACTCAAAGGTGCCCTGGATTAAATTTCCTAACGTTCATGATATCTGGATAAGGCAATGTTTTATTCCTTTACGCGCAAAAGCCTAACGTGAAAGTTTGACATGATGAAATAAAAATAGAAGCTTTTCAAATGCTGCTCTCTATTGAGTCTAGCAATGAAAGAGAACACATAGTAAGGAGGTCTTATTAGACTACAACAACTGAGCAGTAAAATCCCAGAAAAGTTCTAAGACGGTAAATGATTCCTGATCCTTCTCAGTGTAAATTAGGTTTAAGATGAATACTCCCTTCGAATTGACTTTATAGGGTGTTCAAAAGGCTAATTTAAGATTTGAACAGTTAAATAAATTTGAATTCTTGAAAGTTGCAGAAGTGGTTTCAAATAACACCGAAGAACAAATAAAAGCAGCAACCAACCCAAAAAAATGGATTACATGGAAGACATTTCACAATAAGGATTAGACATACAGATTATTTAAATAGATGAATACATGACAGCAATAATTAGATAGCTGATTTTAAATGTGAAATAGGCACAAATTATGCGAGAATATAAAAGTATGTGATGAATACAATAGGTAGTACGCATAATTAGCATACCAACAGATCATGAGGTAACAAAAGACAGCTAATATGCTAACCACAGCAAGCAGCAAATCATTACCATGCTGAGATAAGTGAAATCATATGAGAATGATCTTCTCTGGGGTATCTATCAAAATAGTTTGAATGGAAGAACAAGGGAAGGTCAAGGCGTTCCTCTTCTTACTCTTTCCACGGAAAGTCTCTTAGTCCAAAGAGCAAGGATTTTTTCCCCTGAATCTATTGTTGTAGATGCGTCCACTCCTTTTCTTTTTTTTTTGGTCGAGACAATCCTCATTGATGTCTGTTTTTTTTTTTTTTTTGAGGGTGTGTCCACTCCTATAGACTCACTTTGAATAAGAGTAAGATCAGTAGCCGATATCTCACATTCGGCTCCACAGAAGGATCCTTATAAGACAAAACTCTTGTTTTTTTATAACAAGTGGTATCCGGACCAGCTTGCGCGCACCTCGACTAATTTCACAGGGTACCTGCTACTTCTCACCAGTATAGGTACAGGGAAACTTGGACAGGTGGGGAAAAATTTCCTAGTGTCTTTGCCTCCGCTATCCAATTCATATCAACTTAGCTTGTTCAATGAGGCCCTTGCATGCAAAGTCTATATCCACAGCTGACGTGACTCCGGAAAAATGAGGACCAACGAAGTTCATGGACTGTATGAAATCATACATGGATGGACTAGATTATAATGATTTGCAGCCTAGGCAAGGGTCCGATGAGCATGTATCCAGTAGCTTTTGCCTTCAACAACTACGGCGTGATCCTAAGCTAGTTGAAGTCGGTTGTATCATGTATGGATCCTCATCCTCCACGTCACTCCATTTAGAATGGTCTCAATTCAATAGTTAAATTTTTAGGTTCTCAACACTAGAAATTTTCTGAAATTTTCTACTGGCAAACATATCTCTACAAGGTTAATAGACTCCTAGATGAACGTTGGACCTAAATAACGTAATAATATGACTAAACCATAATCCCGCAATTGGCATCGCCTATGGCTATATGGATATTTTTCTACCATTGTGAACTATTTTTTGTCGAGTCTGCATGGATGCCAAGAGATTTTAAGTCTTTCAAGACAACTTCCCTCCATGTAATTTTATGTCTATAACATCTCCTTTTAAAACCTTGAATCACCGTGGTTCCAATTACAGAACCTCAGTAGCTTTTGTGTTGCAGACAAGAAAAGAAAAAGTTGTGCTCTTTATGGTGAAACACCTTGTTGTCAATTGATGTGAATAGTTACTAATTCAGTAGTGAACATCAAAAGAATGAGTCACTATCTTTCTTTTTTTTGTGGAGAATCTAATTAAGAGATGGGCGAATCCTGGAAAATCTATCAGAACTGCTGAGAATTATATGCCCCCCCCCCCCCCCCATATTAGAATATTTTTCCCATACTAACCAATATAATCTGTATCAAGCTACACCAAAAGAGTGACATGATAGTCTGTCATTCGATATATTTCAGATTCATTTTTAAAGAAAAATTATATACCATTTTCAACTTTAGAGATATTTTAATATAGTTTAATATTTCTGTTCATTCTTCAATACCATCTCGTAGTCAAAATAGGATGCTTATCTTATGCAGTATTTATTTCTCATGGTGGAAAGCCAAAGGTGGTTGAAAGGCTGTCAATCGAGTAGGACTTTGCTGATGAGCGAGTTAACCAGATCAACTAGCTTTCATGTGATATTTTAGCAAAGAATAGCTCTAATATAGATCTTTAAAGAGGACAGAAAAATATCCTTGACTAAAAAGCTTTGTTTACTCATACAATGTAGTAATTCCTATGGTTTAAGAGCATATGCCAATTTCTAACCTACAGACACACAAATGGCTAATATATAGACCATGAATTAGTTATTTTTAAAAAAAAATTATGACCCCTTGGCATTATAAGATTAAATCAAGAAGATAAGCAAATTATAAGTTTGCAAAATTGCCCTACAATGTACAGCAAGATATGGAGTTGAACACCCACCAGTTGCTTTATTTGCCAAGAAAATGAGGCCTGCACATGTCCCCCATACTGGCTTCCCCAATTGAACGAACTCGCGCAAAGCAGGGAACTGCAATTAGAAACAAGATTGAACTAACATGGAGGAAAATTATACCAAGCACAGTATTAATACCAATTGGTACAATTAAGCACCTATACATCCAAAGATACACTAAGATACCCAACAAACAATGCAACAACAAACAACTAGTAAAATCACAATTCATTCTATACTGACATTAGGAATAAATGTCAGTAACTAACAAACAAAGCCGCAGTATAAGTAGCTTCGGACACAAAAATGCAATCCTTTTATTTTACCGTTGTTGAAAAAACAACATAAAACCAGCAAAATTCAACCTTTTGTACTCAATACCTCTCACGATGCTCCAAAAATCAAATCCAGCAACAATAATTCCTTAGTTTGTCAAGGGTTTCAATCAATCCCTCTGCTATTCCCCAACCTCGAACTGGTTGGGGCATGTTATGCAAATTCTCTACAATTTCCCAAAATCTCACCTCTTTTCCTTAAAGAGTCAAAATGCTTTCCATTCCTATGCTGGAGCTTGAAACCTCTAGTTATGGGTGAAAAGACTCTAAAAATTCCACCACACTAGCGGCGGAGCTAGAGACCGAGGTACAGGTTAGGCTAAACCCGGTAACTTTGGTCCAAATTCTATATTTGTTTTAACAAATTCATTTAATATGTACAATCCAGTAACTTAAAAGTGCTAAAATCTTGGACCCATAAGTTTCAAATTCTGGCTCCAACTCTGCACCACACCACCTTGCGTCCCTAAATATCATTCTTTTTACTACACCAACTTACAATTCTCAACTATGCCGCCTAATTAACCATGGTTCAATAAACACCCAGACAAAACAACGGGACATGTCTTTCACCTATTAATACCAATGTATGACGAGGCCAATGCGTTGTTAATAAAATGGCACTATCACACACACACACACACACAGATATATATACCAGATTGTGGAGCTCGGCCAATTTGGCCATGGTGGTACTCTCACCACCAGGAATGATAAGGGAGCTAACATTCTGCAACTGTTGTGGTTTTCTCACCTCCACCCCTTTGACTCCCAATCTTTTCAAAGCTACAAATAGAACACCACGTAAATAAAGAGAGTAACTTTCACTAAGAAAAACAAAGAGCCAAACAAAATGAAGCACAGGGAAAATGAAACCTGCGATGTGTTCGTTGAAAGATCCCTGTAAAGCAAGAACACCCACAACCATTTTTACAAAAAAAGTGGCGGCTGAGGAGTTTTTGGGGTACGGAGAAAAGGATGGGAGTGTTAACAAGAATGACAATACTCAACACTCGTGTCCTGCTTTCCGTCGCTGATATTATATCAAATTTTGGAACATAAAAAATTAGTCCCTCCGTCCAAAATAAGTGTTTTTTTTTTTCAAAATAAATGATTTTTTTGAATTTCAACTATGATTTAACAATGTTTTTTTTATATTATCCTTGGAGTAAGTAGTATTAGAATATGTGTTAGGAGTGTTTATATAAGATAGTAAGATTAAAATGATTAATTCTATTGCTAATTAATACTAAAAAGTAACTTTTTTAATATGTGTAAAAATATCTAAAAAAAAATCACTTATTTTGGACAGGAGGCACCACTTAGTTCGAACATTTCAATTGACTCCTAAAACCTCAGCATTACACCAGGAGGTGCCCACCTCTGTCACTTTTTTCTTTTTTTCTTTTTTTTTTTTTTTGAAAATAAAATCTTACTTCTTTTTTTTAAGTTGAGGAATTGTGTTGTTACTTGTATTATTACTAGTATTAAAATTCTCTGTTTACTTGTCAACCTAGTTATAACAATTTTTATAAAAGAAATATCCATTCCAAGTAGTCGAATTATTCAAATATATGTCATAAATATTTTTCAAAAAATAAAAATTAGAATGCCAAATATTGGTATCGCTTATAGGTGGGGTGTTCATAAAAACCGAACTAAACCGAAAATCAAACCAAACCGACCAAAAAAAATCGATATTTTTTAGTTTGATTGGTTTTGAATTTTAAAAATCGATCAAATTTGGTTTGGTTTTGGTTTTAATCAGAAAAAAATCGAACCAAACCGACTATAGGAGTAGCTATTTCAAATTTATTGTTACACCTATATATATGTATATTGTTATATAAAGTTCCAAAGAAATTATGGTAAATGTTAATAGTTTACACTTTTAATATAGTTATTTACCTTTACATTCTAGTTTGATTGGTAGTTTTCTTTTGTTTAGTATAAGAATCCATTTCGTATTAAAAATAACATATTTTTAATTGAGTCCTTAAATTATTCATCACTATTTGATTCAATTATCATCAATATATTTAGTAAATAATATATTTCTCAAAGGCCAATTGATATGATAGTGTTACATTAAAAATGTAGTCGCCGGAATATGTGTTGGTAGTGTATGTTTTATATTTAAGAAAAACCCGATAAATAACTGAAAAAATCGACATAAACTGAATCGAGAAAAATCGACTTAATTGGTTTGGTTTGGTTCTAATATTTGAAAAACCGACTTACTTGATTTGGTTTTTTTGGGGGAAAAATCTGATCTAAATCGAACCATAAACACCCCTACTTATAGGTATGAACATAATTCTAAATATTTCAAGATTAAGAAATTTTTAACTCAAAGGGATTTCTATCATGCAAATGAATAACATGACATTGTTTATTTACCTTATATGATTAGGAGAATTAAATAAAATTTACTCGTTCCAGTGAAAGACTATATAAGAGAAAAAATCATGAAGGTTGGCACTTGGCAAAATCGAAAAACTCGACTTAAGTTGATTTGATTTGGTTTCTAAATTTAATAGAGTGTTCTTTAGTTTGTTTATTAATTAATTAAATCTAACTTAATTCAAACCGGATTACATATATGATACAACCCCAGAGGTATATATAGTGTACATTCGTGTTTAGCAATAGTATCACATAATCTCACTAAGTATCATATTATATATTTTCACAAAGTTCAGCAAAAAAAAAAAATTGTAGTAGTATATGTTAATTGTTCGTTGATCTAGCTGGCTAGGCGGCCTATGGAACATCTAGTGCCTGAATCATAGGACGGGGACCCTATTGCTAAGAACTGCTCAAAGCTCGGGGGCAATACCTAGAAATATGCCTCGTATCACTACAAGTGAAACAAGCTCTCGGTGGACAGCCCTAGAAACTCTGAAGCGACGGTTCACTAAATGGCTGCTGATCAGAATGATGCCCACGAAAACCACGATCACCCGGGCTACCATAAGAAACCTGGAGGGCTAACTGGAAGGGCCTAGAAGGCTAACCCCTATCATAAGAATCCCTGCCTCCAGATGAGGCACCACTGAATCGGCCTGACTGATAGGGTTTCTTGTATGCTCTATGACCACCCCTTGTAGTAATACCATCTCGATTCCGGGCCATATTGGGCGCCTCCTGAAAAGTAATACCACTCCATGCCTCTCTGTCCATCTGGAGGTGAATAGGCTATATCAGACCATCAATAAATCTCCTTACCCTCTCCATCTCAGAGAGGAGTATGACAAGAGCATGACGAGCTAGATCGATAAACCCGGTCTCATACTGAGTGACCATCATAGAACCCTACTGGAGGCGCTTAAACTGCCTCCGATAAGCATCCCTCTACGTAATGGGGAGAAACTTATCCAAGAAAAACTCTGAAAATTGATCCCAAGTCAAAGACGGCGACCCTGCTGGTCTAGCTAAATAGAAATCCCTCCACCACGTCTTGGCGGATCCAGATAGGCGAAATACAGCAAAATCAAGTCTATTGGACTCAACAATGCCCGTGTTCTGAAGAACCTCGTGGCATCTATATAAGAAATCATGGGGGTCCTCAGAAGAAGCACCGCTGAATGTAGTAGTGAAGAGCTTGGTGAACATGTCCAGCCTCCACAAAGCATCTGCGGACATAGTCGCACCATCATCGGTCTGAGCAACAACCCCCGGATTAACTGCCATAGCTGGCTGAACTACTGAAATTTGACCCCTGGGGAACTACCTGCTCTGGAGTATGTGCAGTAGGAGTCTAGGCTCCTCCTCAAGCCTGTCACACCTCCCTTTTTACTACCCCAACATGCGTAAGGTGTATAAATACACTTGTAGGGTATACCCCGACGCTCAATTACCCGAGACGGATAAAATAACGTAAGGGAAGGAGTTTTTCCAATTTAAGGACAATCGGTTCGGGATTTATTAGAGATTAATCAGAGTCGCCACTTGGGAATGACAATGGTGTCCCAAGTCACCGGTTAATCCCGAATCCGAGGAATTTTGACTCTTATGAATGTCTGCGAAGCAGAGGTCCGGATAAAGAACTCTGTTAACCCGGGAGAAGGTGTTAGGCACTCCCGGATTCCGTGGTTTTAGCACGGTCGCTCCACTGTCGTTCTTGACTTTTGTTTGACTCAATTATAAGTTTTAACAACATAATGTGCTTTTACGTTAAATATTATTTCTTAGGAATTTGCGGTATCACGAAAACACTCCTCGAGTCATACCGCAACCGATACGCCTATGACTTTTGGTGTATTTCGGCTTTACGAGATTTGGATTTGAGTCGCACCAAGTGCACACTCGTTCAATGGAAGGTACATTAAAATCGTGCCTTAAAATAATGTCTATCGGCTTTTAAGTCTTTTGGGAGAAGCTATGGAATTGGCTATTAGCTTTCCCGGATCTATTTGTGTTTATATCATTACTAAATGGGGGCCCCGGTGTTATTCGGGCGAGGCTCGTCCCAATTTAATTTATTAAGTCACTACCTTAAGAGGTGTATACTATATTTTTCTATTTGTGTTCTTCCCTTAATCGCTTTTATCAAATATTCCAGGCCCATCGGACTTCTATTATTCAAAGGGCCTGGTCTTCTCTCCAATGAGCACACGTTTGGACTGCCCGGGTATTCAAGATCCAAGCCATTTTTATTGCTCCTGCTCGCCAGCCTCGTTAACTTAATACAGAAGTTCAGGCCCATAATATACACTGGGTTTTAAAATAAATAGCAATTGCAGTGGTTGAAATAGAAGAACAGAGATATACAATTGGAACAAAAGGCATTTTTATTTATTCAGTAAAAGAAATCAATACATCAATTCATCAAATGTCAATCATAAATCTATTACTGGTTTCCGTAGATTAGAACTCATAGGCTGCTTTTATTACACTAGCGTTTGAGGGTTAATACTGAATCTGAGAAGGTGACTTGATTATATAGGAGAACTTGAAGAATGACTATCCTAATTAACTGTGAATCTGGATTAATTAATCAGCTATGTTCGTTATTACATTTTTAACTAAACATTTTAACATTATAAACATGGTTCAATACCCAGTTACCTCTTTCCATAGCCTACTACAGATTTTTGTTCCTGATCTTCGAATTTAGACTAACAACGATTATACCGTCTGATTGTTCCATGGTTCGACTTTAAATATCTACAGGTGAATGACTCTAAGACTTGTGCATAATTATACTACTGATTCCCTTATGACTCATTTTATTATCAGATTATTAGCCCAAAACATGAACGAATCACTGCTTGACCTAACACTTTTCCCTTTTAACACTTATTATTACTTAAATGCAAATCAGTGATAATGTAACTAACTATACGGTCAGGTGTTTATGAACTTTATCAGATTATTAATATCGCTGGTATTACTAACTAACTTATGTTTTAAGTTTTCCTAATTAAACTAAGTGATAAGCTATCTATACTATATTACTACTATACTACTACATCATTACAGTGTTTTTGTGTTCAGCTACTACAAACTATTACAATTAAGATACTAATTCAAAAATGACAGAATAGATTAAAACGGGAGCTTCATTTCCACATTTCAGCAATTACATCTTCAATGGAACAGGGTATGTACCTGATTCAGCAAAAGAACCAATGAGTTCTAAGGGATGCAAGTAAGTAATCAGCAATGGTTGACACAAGGCAATGCAACAGTGAAGAGAAGGAAAGCACAGCAACACAGCAACAACCAAGTCCACAGCAAACAGAGAAGATTTAAGTAGATAACCCAGTGAAATCCGCTAGAAGACCCAGAAAATCTTACTATTGTATTGCTAATTTTCTCTCTCAAGCTTTTTGTATTCAATGAATTTCAATTTAAATGTATTTTTCAGATTACTCTCAGAATTGGAACTCCAAATACTAGCTCCGATTATTATATTCTGGAATCCCCCTTTTTCAGCCCCTTTTTGAGATATTTATAGCTAACCTTTTAGGGCTGAATACTTGGGGAGGAAGTAATGGGATTAATCCCACTTCCCCCCTCCTAAAATTATCCATTCTACACTTTAGTCCCATTTTCAGTTACCAAAACCCTTCCAGCATGTGCTGGAAGGTTCTAAAGATTCTCTTTTATGGCCTTTTACTAGTATAACCTTAGGGGTTTGAGATTTTTACAGATTTCCCATTTTTAGGAGACCATTATACCCCTAAATCTCTGCAAAATTGCAGAAATCGGGAGCATGAATGTCCCTATTACCCTCCTAAGTTCTTACTAGTTACTATTTTACCTTTTTAATACCCAATTATGCCCCTAAGGGCACTGCTGATTTACTAGCTTGCCTAGGGCAGATTTTCAGCTTGTTTTAAACTATTTAACTAATAGCCAGCCCTAGCATTAGTATTTAAGGGCTGGCCAGTTTTATTTCTAAGAGCTATTTCAATTTTAGCCACTTTTAAACTAATTTCAATCAATTAAGACCAATTTATTCTTAATTAAAGCTAATTGCAGGCATAGCCTGCTTTGTTATTATGTTTAAACTATTTAAAAGTTAGCCAGTCTCAAGTTGAGACTTAGCTTGGGCTATCAAAGCCATATACTGAACAGCTGGGCCCAAAACCTTTACAGGTTTGGCCACTTTGCTGTTCAGGGCTCAATACAGAGCCTGGGCTAGTCTGCATTTGCAGACATAGCCCCTTTGCACAACCAGCCACTGTTTAACAGTGAACTGTGTGTTAGGGCTTATAGAATTGGTCAACCTTTTACAAGGTTGACCATTCTTAAGCCAATTATTTAACTAACAACCTATTTTTGTTCATTTTCAGTTTATACCTATTTAAAAACTAACCACTTTCATAAATCCTAATGCTAACAGCTATAACCAATTCACCTAGGGTTCAAACAGTGTTAATCAAACACTTACACTCAACCAGAACCAGTAAACTAAATCAGTTTCAAACATGGATTGCATATTAAGACACATAAGATCAAACAAAATGTAATAATCAACCAAAACTCAGAGAAGGCAATTGATATGGTTGAATTTCAGTTGATTAATTCACATTATCTAATTTTATGAGACAGAGTATGAAATCATGCTAATTAAGACTTAATAACTACCAGTTCCAGTCACATGAAAGTTTAAACAATTCAGAATCACCAAGGTTCAAGGCATAAACATGCTCAGAATATTAAACTCTAAGACACAGGATTTATTTAAGCCCAGAGTACACACAATAGCATAGGCATGTTAGATGATATATCTTTTCAAGTATTAATCCTAGCCTTATGTATATATGTGATGGATCAAGATGAAGATAAAGAAGGGAAAAGACATGAAGAAACAGTGAAGAAGAATCCTAAATCTAGCACAAATGCATGACACATAAAATGAAGATGATGAAAGGAAGAACATGGAGAAACAGTGACAAAGAAACAAGAAAGATCAACCAGGATACTTCAAAAACAACTTAATGTAATGATGAGAAAAGAATGAAGTTAAGCTACTATCCAAACTATGCATTCATGACAATGGGAGAAAGTTGGACTGTAAGAACTAAACAGATCCAAAGACTATAATATCTACAAGATGAGGAAACAAAGGGAATTCAAAGTGACTCTTATGACTTAACATGATTGGTAGCAAACAATTATAAAGATGGACAAGATGAAAAAGAAGCCTGATTCTTTCATAGATCATTAAAGCCAAAGGCAACAAAAATGGCCACAGTAACTTGAACTTAAGATATAGATCAGTGACTCACAACTCAACAATTAAAATGACAGGGGAAAGATGAAATTTTTGAACTTATAGCAGAGAACCATAAAAACAGGACAATCAACAGATAAAAATCCCATTATTAACAGGCTCAAAAGAAGCAGGCAAAGAAACCCTATAATTAATCACTAAAGAAACATGCAAGAGATATAGAACAAAAGAAGACATAATTATATAAGAATCTTATAGCTAACATGCGAAGCACAAACTAAGAATCTACAGGATAGAAAGAAAACATGCTGAGAGATTCAAAACAAGAGAAACATATATGAAAGCAAAGAAACAAAGACAATATGACTAACACAGGATCTCAAAACAGAAGAAATGATCATAATGATAAACAAGCAACAGACATTAACTAAAACACAGAAGGAGAGGAAATGCTTAACATGAGAAAATAAACAGAAAAGTCTTAGGCTAGCATGTGAAACAACTAATCAGAATAGCAGGGTCAACAATTAACAAAGTAAAGCAACAAAGAGATGTGAACTTCAGAACTACGGGGAACATAATCAAACAACAAACAACTCACGAATGCAAACAAGAAAAATCAGAAAGGACAAGAAAACATGCTAAACACAGAAATCATAGAAGTCAGGATCAAAACATGCAAGAAATAACAGACATCCTAATAAACTAAAGAAAACTAAAGGGTGGGGGACTTAGCTTGCGGGGCCGGTCCCCCGAGCTTCCTAACTCTTTTCTTTTTCCAATCTCTCACGAATTCTTTTCTTCTTTATTCTCTCTTCTTGTTTTCATCTTCTTTTCCAGATCTTTTTTTCTTTTTTCCCTCTCTGTTTTTCTTTCAGGCCTAAAGACGAGGCATTTTTGGATTCTGGGTTGCAGGAGGTGTTCAAGGGGATGGTAAAGGTGAGGTCTTGATTGGGTGTTGGATTTGGGGTCGCCGGAGTTAGGGTTCCGACGACCCTTTTTGGGATATTCGAAGCGATTGGGTGAAATTCGAAGGTAGCCAGTGGTATGGTTGGGTAGATCTAGTGGAGATGAAGAGAATGGCATTGGTTTCGTGTGATTCTTCATACTTTGGGTGGTCACCGGTGTAACTCCGGTGACCGGGACTTTGAAGAACGGGTGTTTTTTCTGGGTTCTTGGGTGTGTTATGAGTGAAGAAGAAGGAGAAGAAGATAGGAAGGGATTAGAAGGGCCGGCGACCACCGTGGAGGGTGGTGGCCGCCATGGCCGTTTAGGGTTTCTGAAGAAGATGAGGAGGTGAGGGAGACGAAGAAATTAGGGCGGCGTCTCTAGGGTTGAAGAGTGTAAAGTGAGCGGCCGTCTTCAGACAAGGCCTTTTTATAGGCCAAATATCCCAGGTAATCTCGACCGTCCAATTTTAGAGATCAACGGCTCGGAACAAGCATTACTAAAACGCTGTCGTTCCGTCTCTTATGAGACCCCAGACCTTCGACCCTTGGATTAAATAAAACAGACGGCCAAGATCAATCGTCACATGTTAATTAATTAAAGAAACCAACTAATTATTGGGGCCGTTGGATCAAATACGATGGACGGCTGAGATCAAATCCGCTAAAGGCCTGGACCGGGTCTGCTTTGGGCCTAGGGACTGGGCTGGCCATTTGGACTCACATTTGGCCCAGATTTATTTACACAGCATATATATTTTTTGCATTTTCTGATTTTAATGATTTTTTATGTATTTTCTTTTATATTTTTTTCTTTTCTTTTATGAAAAATTATAAATCCTAATTTACTAACTACTCTAATTTCCTAGTATTTTTTGGTAATTTTCTGCTATTTTTTCCTTAATTTCTACTACTTAAGCTATTTTACTAATTTCCTAATTAACTAAACTAACAAATTACTTACTACTATTTTTTTTGATTTTTCTAATTTCTTACTTATTCAAACACACAAAAATATAACTAATTTCAAACAAAGCAAGTAATTGCACTCAAAAACATATTTATTTTAATTTTGGAATTTAAAGTCTTAGTGCAAAAATCATGTGCTCACAGCTGCCCCTCTTTGCTCGGGAACACGAAGAGTTTCAGTGCAAAGACAAGTGAGCGATAATGAGAGATTTTTGCACATCGGCATATTCCGTGAAAGCATTTTTGAAAACCTTTTGACCGCACCCTGCTTTAGAGGTTGCCTACATATCCTGGGCTAAACAGGAATCAGGTCAGTGTAGTTCGGGAAGGTCTGGCAGTTTAAAACTACCAGACTCACTGTTGCATTGACACTTGTTGAGACCTGCTGACTTACTCCTTATTACACCGGGGAGGAGAAATGTAAAATGAAGAAGCTATTCTAAGCTATGATCCTACAATTTCCGGTGATGCAGAATCTTCCTTTTTTGTTGATTTTCCTTGATGCTGACTCTCTTTTTTGTTGATTTTCTTTTCTTGTTGACTCTCTTTTTTGTTGATTTTCTTTTCTTGTTGACTCTCTTTTTTGATTTTCTTGATCTCGAAATGAACCTGCTTAAAAACAAAACAAAAAACTACCTTTTTTTTCTTTTTCTGCCCCAGTGTGGGCTTTTTAACTGTATAAACCATGATATGCAAAAAATATTCCCGTATTAGAAGGTGGGCGCCTAACAGAAATTAAACGTGCAATGCAATGCAGAAAATATTCCCGTATTTGAAGGTGGGCGCCTAACAGAAATTTAAACGTGCAATGCGAATGCAGAAAATATTCCCGTATTTGAAGGTGGGCGCCTAACGGAAATTTAAACGTGCAATGCGAATGCAGAAAATATTCCCGTATTTGAAGGTGGGCGCCTAACAGAATTTAAACGTGCAAAGCGAATGCAGAAAATATTACCGTATTTGAAGGTGGGCGCCCAATAGAATTTAAACGTGCAATGCGAATGCAGAAAATATTCCCGTATTTGAAGGTGGGCGCCTAACGTGCAATGCGAATGCAGAAAATATTCCCGTATTTGAAGGTGGGCGCCTAACAGAATTTAAACGTGCAATGCAAAAAATATTTCCTCAGCCTGAGGACTGGGGAGCAGATTCTAAAAGATGTTACCTTCCTCTTTTTGGTATTTTCTTTTTACCAACTTATCTCTTGCCTGTGAATTTCTCCACTTATTCGGCAGACTTTCTCTTTTTGGTATTTTAAACGTGCAATGCAAATGGAGAAAATATTCCCGTATTAGAAGGTGGGCGCCTAACGAAATTTAAACGTGCAACGCGAATGCGAGAAAATATTCCCGTATTTGAAGGTGGGCGCCTAACAGAATTTAAACGTGCAATGCGAATGCAGAAAATATTCCCGAATTTGAAGGTGGGCGCCTAACAGAAATTTAAACGTGCAATGCGAATGCAGAAAATATTCCCGAATTTGAAGGTGGGCGCCTAACAGAAATTTAAACGTGCAATGCGAATGCAGAAAAGTATTCCCGAATTTGAAGGTGGGCGCCTAACAGAAATTTAAACGTGCAATGTGAATGCAGAAAAATATTCCCGAATTTGAAGGTGGGCGCCTAACAGAAATTAAACGTGCAATGCGGATGCAGAAAATATTCCCTCAGCCTGAGGACTGGGGAGTGGATTTTTAAAGATGTTACCTTCCTCTTTTTGGTATTTTCTTTTACCAACTTATCTCTTGCCTGTGAATTTCTCCACTTATTCGGCGGACTTTCTCTTTTTGGTATTTTAAATTTTCCACATTGGTCACATTCACTTTAAAGTGATTAGTGACAATTTGTTCCTGCATGAAACAAAATTTATTAGATATAAACTGCTGGCAACTGGCATCTGCCGTCCCCACTTCTTATTGCTTCCTTTGTTTTTGCTTTTTCATGTTGCATGGCTTCGACTTCTTGTCCCTTGCAGACTCTTTTTGTATTTTCTCATTTTTCCATTTTGTTTTGTTTTCATTTTCTTTGGCCATGTTTGCCAAGCTTCTTTATTCCTTTCCCCAATCTTCTATTCTTTCTGATCCAGTGTTATTTCAAACTTCCGTTATCAGGAGCTGGTAGTTAGCTCTCAAAAGGGTAAACAATGAAATGCAGAAAAATGAAAGAAAGGTGAGGGTATTTTGGAGAGATGACAGAACTTATCTGGGTATTTGCCGGCTGATTCCGCTGACCATGCCATGTATTTAAACTCTGACCCAGTTCGTTCCAATCATTATTCTGACTCTGAATTGCCTTTGACCCAAACCAATACTCTTTTTTGTTGCCTTTTTCTCTTTTGATAGTCCTCACGATCGCCTTACGGTGCCTCGAAAGGTTTTCACCAATAAGACTCTCTCGTTTATTCTCTCAACCTCACAATCATCTCACAGTGCCGATTAAGGTTTTCACAAATGAGACTCTCTCATTTTATTTCTCTCAACCTCACAATCGTCTCACGGTGCCGGCTAAGGTTTTCACCGATGAGACTCTCTCATTTTTTATATTTTCTTTTTTTTCATTTTTTCCTTTTGTATTTTGTTTTCTGTACCACGGGTATTATCCGATACTTAGCTCCTCCTTCGTCGTATTCGTTATCATTTCAGAATCGATCAGAAGGTCTTTCTTTGGACTGTAACGTGGCTTTTGGACGGGTTAAGAAAGAAAGATATAAAGGCTCAAAATTTCAACGAGGGTTAAAAATATTTACAACTCTCGGAATTATTAAAACATAACTTCTGCCCCAGTTTCAATATGTGGGGAATTTTTGGATTTTTTCCTTTATTGTGACTGAACCTCAGAGAGGCTGCCTACGTACCCTTTCGGGATCAAGTCAGACGTAGTTCATCCAACTTCAAAAGTTAGATGGATTTCTTTTTGACTTTTTCCCGATTTTTGTCTTTTTCTTTTTTTTTCTTTTATCATCATTTTTTCTTTTTTTTTTTCATTTTCATTCCATTTTTCATTTTTCATTCTGGCAATTTCGATCTTATTGCACTAGAGTGATTCCGAGAGAGGGATATGAAAGAATTCATTCATTGAGGCTCAAAGGGGTTAACAATGGATAAAGTGTTTGGATAGAGAATAAAATGCCTTCGTCATTTCAATTCCAAAATCACAACAAAATACAAAACATACAATTGAAAAGGAATCATACATAGTATCTTTTGACTGCATCCGAATTGATAGCAGTCTCTACGCACTTTCCTTCAACATCGGTTAAATATAATGCTCCATTGGACAACACCCGTGATACCACAAATGGTCCCTGCCAATTCGGCGCAAACTTGCCTTTTGCCTCTGCCCAATGTGGTAAGATACGCCTCAATACCACTTGTCCGACTTCAAACTTTCGAGGTCGTACCTTCTTATTATATGCTCTGGCCATTCTTCGCTGATACAACTGCCCATGGCAGACTGCAGCCAACCTCTTCTCATCAATCAAATTCAACTGTTCTAAACGGGCCTTTACCCATTCATCGTCATCTATCTCAGATTCGGCTATAATTCGCAATGACGGTATTTCTATTTCTGCGGGTATAACAGCCTCTGTTCCATACACCAGGGTATAAGGTGTAGTTCCGATAGAAGTACGTACCGTCGTGCGGTAACCCATGAGAGCAAAGGGTAACTTTTCATGCCACTGCCTGGATCCCTCCACCATTTTCCGAAGAATCTTCTTGATGTTCTTATTTGCCGCTTCTACTGCACCATTTGCCTTCGGCCTGTAAGGTGTGGAATTACGGTGCGTGATCTTAAACCTTTCACAAACTTCCGCCATGAGATGACTGTTTAAATTGGCTCCATTGTCTGTGATAATCACTTTGGGGATTCCAAATCGGCATATGATATTCTCGTGCACAAAATCCACCACCGCTTTCTTCGTCACCGCCTTGAATGTCTTAGCTTCGACCCACTTGGTGAAATAATCAATTGCAACCAGGATAAACCCGTGCCCATTAGAAGCGGCTGGATCTATTGGGCCGATGACATCCATGCCCCAAGCAACAAAGGGCCATGGTGCTGACATTGTGTGCAACTCATAAGGCGGGGAGTGGATCAGATCCCCATGTACCTGGCATTGATGGCATTTCTTTACATACCTGATACAATCACGCTCCATCGTGAGCCAGTAGTACCCAGCTCTCAAGATCTTCTTTGCTAAAACATATCCGCTCATGTGGGGTCCGCATACTCCAGCATGTACTTCGATCATGATTTCATTTGCTTGTTGTGCATCTACACACCGCAATAAACCCAAATCCGGTGTTCTTTTGTATACCACTCCTCCACTAAAGAAAAATCCATTGGCTAGACGCCTGATGGCTCTCTTCTGGTCTCCGGTGGCTTGCTCCGGGTATTTGCCAGCTTTCAAGTATTCTCTGATATCATGATACCACGGCTCTCCATCCGACTCTTCTTCCACAACGAAGCAATAAGCATTCTGATCTCGGACTTGGATCTGGAGCGGATCTATGTATGTCTTGTCCGGATGATGTAACATAGAGGACAATGTGGCCAAAGCATCTGCAATCTCATTGTGCATTCTCGGGATGTGCTTGAACTCTATAGACTGGAATCTTTGAGATAACTCGTGCAAACAATACCGATATGGTATCAATTTCAAATCTCGTGTCTCCCATTCCCCTTGAATTTGGTGTACCAAGAGATCCGAGTCACCCATGACCAAAATCTCTTGAATACCCATATCAATTGCCATCCTTAATCCCAAGATGCACGCCTCATATTCGGCCATATTGTTGGTACAGAAAAATCGAAGCCGAGCTGTTACGGGATAGTGTTGACCCGTACTTGAAATAAGTACCGCTCCGATACCAACGCCCCTACTGTTGACGGCTCCATCAAAGTACATTTTCCATCCTGGCCTCTCCTCTTGCTCCACCTCTTCGACAAGCATTGCCTCCTCATCCGGAAAGTATGTTTTCAATGGCTCGTATTCATCATCCACCGGATTCTCGGCTAAGTGGTCCGCAATAGCTTGTGCCTTCATCGCCGTACGAGTTACGTAGACAATGTCAAATTCTGTGAGCAGAATCTGCCATTTGGCCAATCTTCCCGTAGGCATAGGCTTCTGAAATATATACTTGAGAGGATCCAGCCGTGATATCAAGTACGTAGTGTACGCTGACAAATAATGCTTTAGCTTCTGAGCCACCCAAATCAATGCACAACAAGTTCTCTCCAGTTGGGTATACTTCACCTCGTAGGATGTAAACTTTTTGCTGAGGTAGTATATGGCCTGTTCTTTCTTGCCTTGTCTCATCATGTTGACCCAGTACACAACCGAAAGAGTTATCCAGCACTGTCAGATACAAAATCAGAGGTCGCCCTGGTTCTGGAGGAACTAACACCGGAGGATTGGCCAAATATTCCTTAATCTTGTCAAAGGCTTCCTGACACTCGTCGGTCCATTTCACTGCTGCATCTTTCTTTAACAACTTGAAGATCGGCTCGCATGTTGATGTCAATTGAGCAATGAACCGACTAATGTAATTCAACCTTCCTAATAAGCTCATGACCTCCTTCTTGTTCTTCGGCGGAGGTAGACTTTGAATAGCTTTGATCTTTGATGGATCCAGTTCAATACCTCGCCGGCTCACAATAAACCCCGGTAGTTTCCCTGAAGGTACTCCAAAAGCACACTTCGCCGGATTGAGTTTTAGATTGTACCTCCGGAGTCTTTGGAAAAACTTCCTCAAATCTTTCACGTGATCAGGTTGTTTTCTGGACTTTATGATGACATCGTCCACATATACCTCAATTTCTTTATGCATCATATCATGAAACATAGTGGTCATTGCCCTCATGTAAGTTGCCCCGGCATTCTTCAATCCAAACGGCATTACTCTGTAACAGTACGTTCCCCAAGGTGTAATGAAGGCAGTTTTCTCGGCATCTTCTTCGTCCATCAGGATCTGGTGATAACCTGCATAACAGTCCACAAACGAACCGATCTCATGCTTGGCGCAATTGTCGATCAATATGTGAATGTTTGGCAATGGGAAGTCATCCTTCGGACTGGCTTTATTGAGGTCTCTATAGTCTACACACACTCTGGTTTTGCCATCTTTCTTTGGGACCGGCACAACATTTGCCAACCAGGTGGGGTATTTGGTAACTCTTATGACCTTTGCCTCGAACTGCTTATTCACCTCTTCCTTTATCTTCACGCTAATGTCCGTTTTGAATTTCCTCAGCTTTTGTTTCACCGGCCGGCATTCGGAGTAAATCGGCAACTTGTGTACCACTAGATCTGTGCTAAGCCCGGGCATGTCATCATAGGACCAGGCAAAGATGTCCTTAAATTCATGTAACAACCCTATCAATTCATCCCTGAGGGGTGCCTCCAAATGCACACTAATCTTTGTTTCTCGGACATCATCTTCGCTCCCCAAGTTTACAGATTCCGTATCACTCAGGATTCGGCTTGGGTTTTTCCTCGTATTGTTTCATGTCCTTACTTATTTCCTCCAGGGCTTCCTCATCCTCACATTCTATCTCACTATCTTCCTCGATTTCTTGTATAGTAGCGTGATTGTCAGAACTGGGTCTAGAATCCTTCACGCATGACATGGCATTGGAATCAACACATGCAAAACTGTACAAAAAAAAATAAAGAAAAATAAGGCAAAAGTGAAGAAAAAGGAAAAACTGCATTTCATTAATAAAAGAAATGAACAATGTTCGGGATACATGGTGATTGATTTTTTTTCATGAGGGGAATGGGGAAATTATAAAATAACAACTTTCGGGGAAACAATGATGAAATTTTGAGCTAACTACCAAGACTCCTTCCTGATAAGGAAAGGAGTAGCTTCCCAATTGTTCAATGTGACTCTGGGCCCCACAAATTGCACGTCCATGTTGCTCGTGCCTTCCCTTGCTTCAATCGTATTCACCTCCCAGAACAATTTCTTGAAACCAAGCATTTCTTCATCAAGTTGGGTCTCAATGCACTTTGCTGCAGCAGATGGTTGATATTTTGTACCAGGCCCGATAAAGATGTCGGATAATTTGGGTATGGGTTTGGGCAAGGTCCAGTTTCTCTTGGCTTTAGAGGCTCTTTGGATATCGGCAAAGGTGGGTTTGAACCCTAAGCCGAATGTACCTTTATTCTCCGGAAGTTGAACTGGTTGAGTGACTCCCTGCAGTGTTTTACCTAATCCCCTCCCCGGTGCAAATCCGTTTTTCAGCATTTCTCCGGCCACCATTACAGCAGTTGGTGCCAACATCGGGGTCGGTAACTTTTCTCCTTCAGCAACTTTGTTCACTACTATAGCATCCGTCACTTGGTAGACCCAAGGACCCCTATCTCCATCAGTACCGTCAAAAGGTGCTACCACATTACAAGCATTTTCCTCTCCGTGTACAACAATCTCTTGCTGCTCCCATTCAAACTTGACCATCTGGTGTAGAGAAGATGGTATCGCTTTGGCCGCATGAATCCAGGGTCGACCTAACAGCAAGTTATATGATACGGCAATATCGAGCACCCGGAACTCCATCGTAAAATCAACGGGACCGATGGTCACTTCCAAAATAATATCCCCCAACGTGTTCTTACCTCCGCCGTCAAACCCTCTCACATTGATACTGTTTCTCCGGATTCTATCCGGGCTAATGTTCAGCTTCCCTAAAGTTGACAACGGACAAATATTCGCGCTCGATCCATTGTCAATCAATACCCTGGTCACGACTGACTCTTCACTCTTTATTGTAAGGTACAATGCTTTATTGTGTTCAGTTCCCTCCACCGGCAGCTCCCTATCAGAGAAGGTGATTCTATTAGACTCGAAAATTTTGCTGGTAATCTTCTCCAAATGACACACTGAAATCTTCTCCGGAACATGAGCCTCATTTAGAATCTTCATAAGAGCCTTCCGGTGCTCCTCCGAATGTATCAACAAAGATAACAAAGAAATCTGGGCCGGGGTCTTTCTTAACTGCTCAACCACTGAGTACTCTTGCGACTTCATTTTCTTAAGAAATTCTTCTGCTTCCTCCTCCGACACTGGCTTCTTCAGTTGACTTTCTTTTACCGTTTTCATCTTTCTCAGTTCCTCCGGAGCAAAACACCTTCCAGATCGGGTAAGTCCATGCGTTTTGTTAATTTCACCAGAAATCTCTTTTCCCTTGTAAACTACTGTTACCTTATTATAGTTCCAAGGCACAGTCTTTGTATTCACCACCGGCATTTGCACTACCGGTTTTATGATTACTGGCTCTGCACTTGCTCCTTTCACAGTTACGATCGTCTTTGCACCTGGAACTACCACCTTTAAACCTCCCATTACTACTGGCTTTGGTTTCTCAACAATTACTTCCTCTTTCACAATTTCTTTCTCTAACTTGTCACTCGACTTTATCATCATGACGGCCTGAGATGGTTTTTGATTGCCATCACCCTGCACCAGTTCTATCATATTCGTTTCGTGGTGATTCGGCAATGGATTCTGGGTAATGTTTGGGGCCTCGGGAGCCTGCACTTCAATTCTCCTCTCATCGATAAGATCTTGAATGGCATTCTTTAATTGCCAACACTTCTCAGTATCGTGGCCCAATGTTCCCGAACAGTATTCACATCTGACAGAAGAATCAAGATTTTTCGGGGGTGGGTTTGGATTTTTTGGTGCGATTGGTCTCAACATCCCCAATTCTTTCAACCTGTGGAAAAGACTGGTATATGACTCTCCGAGAGGAGTGAATGTCTTTCTTGCTTTGTTTCTCCAATCAGCGTCCGGCCTGGGTCTATTCTGGTTTCGGTAAGGTTTAGGGGTTGGGTATGTGTTTTGGGTATGGTACACATTGTGTGGAGCTTGAGCTCTCCACACGTGGGGTGGTGGTGGTGGATAAGCTTGGGTTTGAGGGTGGTGGTAATGTGGGACAGTTGGTGTGTATGGTGGTGGTGGTGGGTTATATGGGCTTGGTGCATTGTAGGGATTTGGCGGGTAAGATGGTGGTGGTGGATTATATGGGGTTGACGGGCTTGGTGGGTGTTGGCGGTAAGGTCTTGGTGGGTTATAATGTGGGTTGCGACTCCATGGCCTGCTTTCAACGGTTGCCACTTCTTCTTTCTTCTTCTTTCCCATCACTCCTCCGCTTCCACTCTGTATAGCTTGATTGGTGGCTTTGATAGCCGAAAAACTCATAATTTTGTTTGTCTTCAAACCTTCTTCTACAAAACTTCCCATTTTCACAACTTCGTTAAAACTCTTTCCAATTGCTGACACCAGATGGCCGTAGTATGTTGGATCCAAGGCTTGCAGAAAACAATCCACCATATCTCCTTCTTTCATCGGTGGATCCACCCTAGCGGCCTGTTCCCTCCATCTAAAACCGTATTCTCTAAAGCTCTCTCCTGGCTTTTTCTCCAGCTTGGTGAGGGATAATCTGTCGGGTATGATCTCCAGATTGTACTGAAAATGACTAGCGAAAGCTTGTGCTAAATCATCCCAAACGAACCATCTTGTATGGTCCTGTCGGGTATACCATTCCAGCGCTGATCCACTCAAACTTTGGCTAAAGTACGCCATCAACAATTCATCTCTACCTCCCGCGCCTCTCATCTTGCTACAATATCCTCTTAGATGAGCTACCGGATCCCCGTGTCCGTTGTACATGTCGAACTTCGGCAACTTAAATCCTGCAGGAAGCTGCACCTCAGGGAACAAACACAGGTCTTTGTAGGCTACACTTACTTGCCCTCCCAGCCCTTGCATATTGCGGAAAGCGTTCTCAAGACTCTTCACCTTCCGAGCCATCTCCTCCTGCCCGGCACTTGCTTCTATCATGGGAGCGTGAGACTCGTGTTGTCTGAAAGTAGGCTCCGGGGGGTAGTAGTGAGAATCCTGGATATGAAACATTGGTTCGCTAGAAGATTTGTGGATAACAGCGGGCGGAGGTGCCACATATACAGGAGCAACTTGTGGAACCTGAGGTGGTGTTTGCTTGGCTGGAGGTGGTAGTGTCTGGGAGGTGGAAGCATAGTAGTGAGGGTAATCGGGGTAGGTGGAGGATGAGTTCAATGTTGGTGGCTCAGGGTTAGGATTGGCTGGGGGGACATATGCAGGGTTAGCAGGATAGGCCGGTAGTGGTTGACCTCTCGACCAAGCCTGGTACATTTCAGCCATCTGCTGTCTTAACTTGTACATTTCTTCTTTCATCCCTGCCACGTCCACGATCTCTTCTTCGTGAGCAGGGTCTACAATGGTCGCCTCGATCTCCTGGGATACAGCCTTTGTCATCTTTTTGGATCTGGTGTTGTATGAGTGGGTAGCTAGTATGCCAGTTGCCTAGAAAATCTGGACTCACAAACATCAACACTTGTTAGTTGTTAGCGCATGAATAAGATGTAACGACTTTAAAAACAAACACATTTGCTCGAATCGTTATGCATCATCCCGGCCGCTGCTCACTTCAATCATCTTTTTCTTTTTCCACTCTTTTGTTTTCTTTCTTTCTTTTCTTCTTTTCTTTTCTTTTTCTCTTTTCTTGCTTTTCTCCTTTTTTTGCTTTTTCTCTTTTCTTGCTTTTTCTCTTCTCTCATTTTTTCTTTTCTTGCTTTTTCTTCTCTCTTTTCCTGGCCGTTTTTATAATCACGCTCCTATTTATTTGCCTAGCGGATATGAAGGAATTGACATAAAGTAAAAGAATTGGTAACAACACTTTGTTTTCTCATTGATAATTCAAAACCTTGATTACAAAGCGATGTTTAAGAAAAATAAAAGATGATGCATGACCTAAGAGTACATTAATGCACCTAGTGCCCGCGAGGCATCGTTCGGCCTTGCCGCGGGCCTATATGCTAAACCCCTTTGAAGCCTATCCAGGTCGGCCATGACTTGTTGTACAAAAAACTTCACCGCAGATACAAAAGTCCTCCGAGTCATATCTTCACAAAGCTGAGTCTTTCGGGTGATATACTGGGCGATGCGAACAATCTTTTCTCTGATGACCCCTTTTTCTTGCAATAGACGGCTTATTTGTTGAGCGCGAGCATCCAAGGTGTGTTGGTTGTCCTTTTGCACTTGTTGCAGCTTCAATTCTAATCTCGCCATAGTCGTGTAGCAGTGTTCTCTTTCTCCTTCAAGATCTTTGATAATCTTGTTACTTTTGATTGTGGCTGAGATCATTTTCTTTCTAAGCTGAGCTATTTCAACATCATGCTTGCCTTGTAGCTGCCGGACCAACTTGGCTCTTTCCTCGGCGTCTTTGTCCATTTGCTTCCGAGCCTTGGCTAACTCTTTTTCAGCTACGTCCAAATCAAAGCTGTAGTCATTCACTTTCCGCCGGAGAATCTCAATTAACTTTTCATCCCGGGCTGAACGAACTGGGGTCTCGGATGCAATTTTCATTTGAGCCTTCAACATATCATTTTCTTTCTTCAGCTGTTTCTTTTCCCCTTCATCGGATGCTGCTTGTAAGCCGCTTTCGAAATGAAGATTTCTCAATTTATCTTCTAACAGACTGATTTTTGCCTTATATTCTTTCTCCTTGGCCGCCCATTTCAGATTTTCCTCGGATTGCTCTATCAGGTCTTGCAAGTGAGGTCTCTTTGAAAGACGTTCGTGTTCAACCCCTCGTCGGTACCAGGTGGAGTATCCAGGTGATATCTCCCCTTTTGCTCTATTCGGCACACAAGTATCAATCTTTAGATTTTGGCATTCATTCCAGATTTGCCGGATTTTTGCTTCCGGGAATTGCCCGTCTGGACCAATCTCCACGGCCTGCACACTGAGATCCCCATCTCTTGGAATAATCTGACACCGACCCAACTGTCGCAAGGCTCTGTAGGGTAGCATAAGGCTGTATACTCTTCAAACCCATGATCAAAAATGGCGATCCCTCCGTTGGCATGTATATCACCTCGTCAAGAGGTAACCAATCATACGTCCAATCAATTTGACCGTCAGTTAGTGATCGAAGATACACAATCCAACCTTGGACTCCCTCTGGCAACTTTACTTCTTTTGTCCTCGCATTGAATTCTTCCAAACATGTCCGATCGGCCGAACCATAGCTCGAGAATGAAGGGTGGTGACACAGATGCTCGATTAGCCAAATTTGCAAGATCAAGTTACACCCCTCGAAGAAGCTAGCCCCCGCTTTGCACGCAGTCAGAGCTCGATAAATATCCGCAACAATCATTGGGGCCAAAGTACAGTTTTCTTGTACTATCAGTGTGGTAGCTACCCCGGCGACTTTTATATTGATATGGCCATCTTTCCTCGGGAATACAACAACTCCGAGAAATGCCACCGAAAATGCGAACCTCCGGTGTTCTTCCCATTTCGCTCGGTTGGACTTACAGCATAATTTGTTGGTAAGATCATTGAAACCCCCAACGTGTCCATACCTATTGTAGATGAAGCTTAAAGAACAAAACCCGTCGGCCAGATCTTCATTATGAACATTCCGGGCAATTTTCAAAGAGTCGAGGAAGCGATGTACTGTCACCATCCTCGGAGATACCGGGTATTTTCCTTTCAGCGGAACCTCGGTCTTCCCGATGTAGAAGGCAATCTCCTCTAAAGTAGGGGTAAGCTCAAAATCTGGGAAATGAAATACGTTGTGTGCCGAATCCCAAAACGAGACCAACGCTCTAATTACATCACCTCGAGGAACTATTTCGAGTAACCCCGTAAGGCCTTTCAAGTACTTTTTGACCCAGTCTTGACCATCGGATCCCATGTCCTGCCACCATAACCTCAGCTCCAAAGGAATTTTATTTAGGGAAAATTGTTCATTCATCATCGTGCTCGTCCTGCACATTTATTAAGGTGATTTTATTTAGAAAAGGAAAAATCTTTTTCAATGCAAGTTTTCAATTTTTGAATGAAAGAAAAAGAAAAATGATTTTCGAAGTGGCCATCTTTGCCAAAACAGCCTTCTGGCGCCCTTTCGGAACATTCGGCCGTTTCCAAAAATAGCAATCACCTCGATTATTTGAAAAGGAAAATCTTTTGGTCTTTTTCTAAAAGTGTGGTTGGACCCATTTAAGGGTTGCCTACGTATCCCACCTAATGGCGAGAATCAAACCTGCGTAGTTCGGTCAGATTATTTGACCAATTATTTCAAAAATGTTCCACCTGTTTTTTTTTCAAATTTTCAAATTTTCCGGATACCTATTTTCTATAAATCATTATTTTCCTCTCTCTCTTTTTCCTTTTCAACAATTTTCCAATCTCGGGATTTTCACCGGTCCGCATAACGATCAAGGACAATAAAATGCAACACATAGCATGCTCGGTCTTTTCAATACCGGGTCACCTGTCCTAGACGGACCCAACCCCTGTGTTGAGTCCCCTAAGTCAAATATGATGCAAATAATCGTCCTAGACCTATGTTCAAAATCTTACGGTTTCATAGATTGCTAGACCGTGTACCCGAGCGGACAACTCGAATCGAGGAGGGGCCTACGTACCGGTGACCCGCGGAGTCAATCGGCTTTGTAACTTATCCGGCCTCTGTTTTCTTAATTTAAGGTGACTTTTAACAGAAAGGGGAGTCTCAACCAGTAAGCACATCCCCGGGGAAGAAGAGAGAAGGGTTTTCGGCACAGTTTTATATATACAGTTCACATAATATCTAAAAGCGATAAAGCACATAGCATGTTATTCAAATCACATAATAAAGTCAAACAAAACGCGAACGGCAGTTCTAAGGAGCTCGAGTTCTTAAACCCTGAAATCGAAATTCAGGGTTGGATCCCCAGCAGAGTCGCCAGAGCTGTCACACCTCCCTTTTTACTACCCCAACATGCGTAAAGTGTATAAATACACTTGTAGGGTATACCCCGACGCTCAATTACCCGAGACGGATAAAATAACGTAAGGGAAGGAGTTTTTCCAATTTAAGGACAATCGGTTCGGGATTTATTAGAGATTAATCAGAGTCGCCACTTGGGAATGACAATGGTGTCCCAAGTCACCGGTTAATCCCGAATCCGAGGAATTTTGACTCTTATAAATGTCTGCGAAGCAGAGATCCGGATAAGGAATTCTGTTAACCCGGGAGAAGGTGTTAGGCACTCCCGGATTCCGTGGTTTTAGCACGGTCGCTCCACTGTCGTTCTTGACTTTTGTTTGACTCAATTATAGGTTTTAACAACATAAATATGCTTTTACGTTAAATATTATTTTTAGGAATTTGCGACATCACGGAAACACGCCTCGAGTCATACCGCAACCAGTACGCCTATGACTTTTGGTGTATTTCGGTTTTGCCGAGATTTGGATTTGAGTCGCACCAAGTGCACACTCGTTCAATGGAAGGTACATTAAAATCGTGCCTTAAAATAGTCTCTATCGGCTTTTAAATTTTGGAAGAGGCTATGGAATTGGCTATTAGCTTTCCCGGATCTATTTGTGTTTATATCATTACTAAATGGGGGCCCCGGTGTTATTCGGGCGAGGCTCGTCCCAATTTAATTTATTAAGTCACTACCTTAAGAGGTGTATACTATATTTTTCTATTTGTGTTCTTCCCTTAATCGCTTTTATCAAATATTCCAGGCCCATCGGACTTCTATTATTCAAAGGGCCTGGTCTTCTCTCCAATGAGCACACGTTTGGACTGCCCGGGTATTCAAGATCCAAGCCATTTTTATTGCTCCTGCTCGCCAGCCTCGTTAATTTAATACAGAAGTTCAGGCCCATAATATACACTGGGCTTTAAAATAAATAGCAATTGCAGTGGTTGAAATAGAAGAACAGAGATATACAATTGGAACAAAAGGCATTTTTATTTATTCAGTAAAAGAAATCAATACATCAATTCATCAAATGTCAATCATAAATCTATTACTGGTTTCCGTAGATTAGAACTCATAGGCTGCTTCTTTTATTACACTAGCGTTTGAGATCAATACTGAATCTGAGAAGGTTATTTACAGGGAAAACTTTGAAGAATTACTAATCTAATTAACTGTGAATCTGGATTAATTAATCAGCTATGTTCGTTATTACATTTTTAACTAAACATTTTAACATTATAAACATGGTTCAATACCCAGTTACCTCTTTCCATAGCCTACTACAGATTTTTGTTCCTGATCTTCGAATTTAGACTAACAACGATTATACCGTCTGATTGTTCCATGGTTCGACTTTAAATATCTACAGGTGAATGACTCTAAGACTTGTGCATAATTATACTACTGATTCCCTTATGACTCATTTTATTATCAGATTATTAGCCCAAAACATGAACGAATCACTGCTTGACCTAACACTTTTCCCTTTTAACACTTATTATTACTTAAATGCAAATCAGTGATAATGTAACTAACTATACGGTCAGGTGTTTATGAACTTAGAGCTTATCAGTTTTGCAAGTATTATGAATTAACTTATGTTTTAAGTTTTCCTAATTAAACTAAGTGATAAGCTATCTACACTATATTACTACTATACTACTACTAGTACTACATCATTACAGTGTTTTTGTGTTCAGCTACTACAAACTATTACAATTAAGATACTAATTCAAAAATGACAGAATAGATTAAAACGGGAGCTTCATTTCCACATTTCAGCAATTACATCTTCAATGGAACAGGGTATGTACCTGATTCAGCAAAAGAACCAATGAGTTCTAAGGGATGCAAGTAAGTAATCAGCAATGGTTGACACAAGGCAATGCAACAGTGAAGAGAAGGAAAGCACAACAACACAGCAACAACCAAAGTCCATAGCAAACAGAGAAGACCCAGGTAGATAACCCAATGAAATCCGATAGGAAACCCAGCAAATTCTACCTATTGTATTGCTAATTCTCTCTCTCAAGCTTTTGTATTCAATGAATTTCAGTTTTAATGTATTTTTTTAGATTACTCTCAGAATTGGAACCTCAAATACTAGCACAGATTATTATACTCTGGAATCCCCCTTTTCAGCTCTTTGAAGGTGTATTTATAGTTATCCTAAGGCTGAAACTTGGGGAGAAAGTTATGGGATTTTCTCCCACTTCTCCCTCTCCTAAATTTATTAAATCTACACTTAAGTCCCCATTTCAGTTATCAAAACCCTTCCAGCATGTGCTGGAAGGTTCCAAAAGATTCCTTTTAGGGCCTTTTACTAGTATGACCTTAGGGGTTTGAGATTTTTACAGATTTCCCATTTTTAGGAGACCATTATACCCCTAAATCTCTGCAAAATTGCAGAAATCAGGAGCATGAATGTCCCTATTACCCTCCTAAGTTCTTACTAGTTACTATTTTACCTTTTTAATACCCAATTATGCCCCTAAGGGCACTGCTGATTTACTAGCTTGCCTAGTGCAGATTTTCAGCTTGTTTTGAAACTATTTAACTAATAGCCAGCCCTAGCATTAGTATTTAAGGGCTGGCCAGTTTTATTTCTAAGAGCTATTTCAATTTTAGCCACTTTTAAACTAATTTCAATCAATTAAGACCAATTTATTCTTAATTAAAGCTAATTGCAGGCATAGCCTGCTTTGTTATTATGTTTAAACTATTTAAAAGTTAACCAGTCTCAAGTTGAGACTTAGCTTGGGCTATTAAAGCCATATACTGAACAGCTAGGCCCAAAACCTTTACAGGTTTGGCCACTTTGCTGTTCAGGGCTCAATATAGAGCCTGGGCTAGTCCGCATTTGCAGACATAGCCCCTTTGCACAACCAGCCACTGTTTAACAGTGAACTGTGTGTTAGGGCTTATAGAATTGGTCAACCTTTTACAAGGTTGACCATTCTTAAGCCAATTATTTAACTAACAACCTATTTTTGTTCATTTTCAGTTTATTAGCCTATTTAAAAACTAACCACTTTCATAAATCCTAATGCTAACAACTATAACCAATTCACCTAGGGTTCAAACAGTGTTAATCAAACACTTACACTCAACCAGAACCAGTAAACTAAATCAGTTTCAAACATGGATTGCATATTAAGACACATAAGATCAAACAAAATGTAATAATCAACCAAAACTCAGAGAAGGCAATTGATATGGTTGAATTTCAGTTGATTAATTCACATTATCTAATTTTATGAGACAGAGTATGAAATCATGCTAATTAAGACTTAATAACTACCAGTTCCAGTCACATGAAAGTTTAAACAATTCAGAATCACCAAGGTTCAAGGCATAAACATGCTCAGAATATTAAACTCTAAGACACAGGATTTATTTAAGCCCAGAGTACACACAATAGCATAGGCATGTTAGATGATATATCTTTTCAAGTATTAATCCTAGCCTTATGTATATATGTGATGGATCAAGATGAAGATAAAGAAGGGAAAAGACATGAAGAAACAGTGAAGAAGAATCCTAAATCTAGCACAAATGCATGACACATAAAATGAAGATGATGAAAGGAAGAACATGGAGAAACAATGACAAAGAAACAAGAAAGATCAACCAGGATACTTCAAAAACAACTTAATGTAATGATGAGAAAAGAATGAAGTTAAGCTACTATCCAAACTATGCATTCATGACAATGGGAGAAAGTTGGACTGTAAGAACTAAACAGATCCAAAGACTATAATATCTACAAGATGAGGAAACAAAGGGAATTCAAAGTGACTCTTATGACTTAACATGATTGGTAGCAAACAATTATAAAGATGGACAAGATGAAAAAGAAGCCTGATTCTTTCATAGATCATTAAAGCCAAAGGCAACAAAAATGGCCACAGTAACTTGAACTTAAGATATAGATCAGTGACTCACAACTCAACAATTAAAATGACAGGGGAAAGATGAAATTTTTGAACTTATAGCAGAGAACCATAAAAACAGGACAATCAACAGATAAAAATCCCATTATTAACAGGCTCAAAAGAAGCAGGCAAAGAAACCCTATAATTAATCACTAAAGAAACATGCAAGAGATATAGAACAAAAGAAGACATAATTATATAAGAATCTTATAGCTAACATGCGAAGCACAAACTAAGAATCTACAGGATAGAAAGAAAACATGCTGAGAGATTCAAAACAAGAGAAACATATATGAAAGCAAAGAAACAAAGACAATATGACTAACACAGGATCTCAAAACAGAAGAAATGATCATAATGATAAACAAGCAACAGACATTAACTAAAACACAGAAGGAGAGGAAATGCTTAACATGAGAAAATAAACAGAAAAGTCTTAGGCTAGCATGTGAAACAACTAATCAGAATAGCAGGGTCAACAATTAACAAAGTAAAGCAACAAAGAGATGTGAACTTCAGAACTACGGGGAACATAATCAAACAGCAAACAACTCACGAATGCAAACTTAAAAATCAGAAAGGACAAGAAAACATGCTAAACACAGAAATCATAGAAGTCAGGATCAAAACATGCAAGAAATAACAGACATCCTAATAAACTAAAGAAAACTAAAGGGTGGGGGACTTAGCTTGCGGGGCCGGTCCCCCGAGCTTCCTATTCCTTTCACTCCTCACCCTCTCTTGAACTCTCTGACTCCTTTTCATTCTTGCTTTTTCTTTTTCTTATTCTTTTCCAGATCTTTCTTTTCTTTTTTCCCTCTCTGTTTTTCTTTCAGGCCTAAAGACGAGGCATTTTTGGATTCTGGGTTGCAGGAGGTGTTCAAGGGGATGGTAAAGGTGAGGTCTTGATTGGGTGTTGGATTTGGGGTCGCCGGAGTTAGGGTTCCGACGACCCTTTTTGGGATATTCGAAGCGATTGGGTGAAATTCGAAGGTAGCCAGTGGTATGGTTGGGTAGATCTAGTGGAGATGAAGAGAATGGCATTGGTTTCGTGTGATTCTTCATACTTTGGGTGGTCACCGGTGTAACTCCGGTGACCGGGACTTTGAAGAACGGGTGTTTTTTCTGGGTTCTTGGGTGTGTTATGAGTGAAGAAGAAGGAGAAGAAGATAGGAAGGGATTAGGAGGCCGACGACCACCGTGGAAGGTGGTGGCCGCCATGGCCGCTTAGGGTTCTCTGAGGTTGAAGACGTTGGTGAAGAAGATGAGAGATACAGGGGCGGCTAGGGTTTAGACATATGAGAAGTGGCTGGGGGTCTTCAGACATAAGCCTTTTATAGGCTGCATGTCACATGTAATCCAAGCCGTCCAATTTTAGAGATCAACGGCTCACACGAGCGTTACTTAAACGACAACGTATCGTTACAAACAAGGCCCAGGCTCTCAATCGTCAGATCAACTTAAACGGACGGTTGAGATTAAAACTACAATTAATTAAACCAATAATTCAACTAAATATCCCAGCCGTTAGATCAACGAGGTTGGACGGCTGGGATCAAGTCCATTAGAGACCTGGACCGGGTCTGCTTTGGGCCTAGGGATTGGGCTGGCCATTTGGACTCACATTTGGCCCAGATTTATTACACAACCTATTTTTGTATTTTTCAATTTTAATGATTTTTATGTATTTTCTTTTATATTTTTTTTCTTTTTCTTTTATGAAAAATTATAAAACATAATTTAATACCTACTCTAATTTCCTAGTATTTTTTTGGTAATTTTCTGCTATTTTTCCTTTATTTCTACTACTTAAGCTATTTTACTAATTTCCTAATTAACTAAACTAACAAATTACTTACTACTATTTTTTTTGATTTTTCTAATTTCTTACTTATTCAAACACACAAAAATATAACTAATTTCAAACAAAGCAAGTAATTGCACTCAAAAACATATTTATTTTAATTTTGGAATTTAAAGTCTTAGTGCAAAAATCATGTGCTCACAGCTGCCCCTCTTTGCTCGGGAACACGAAGAGTTTCAGTGCAAAGATAAGTGAGAAGTAATGAGAGATTTTTGCACATCGGCATATTCCGTGAAAGCATTTTTGAAAACCTTTTGACCGCACCCTGCTTTAGAGGTTGCCTACATATCCTGGGCTAAACAGGAATCAGGTCAGTGTAGTTCGGGAAGGTCTGGCAGTTTTAAAAACTACCGGACTCACTGTTGCATTGACACTGTTGAGACCTGCTGACTTACTCCTTATTACACCGGGGGGGAAATGTAAAATGAAGAAGCTATTCTAAGCTAAGATCCTACAATTACAATTGTTCCTAATCTAGCTTTTGCTCTTCTTCCCTTTCCGGTGATGCAGAATCTTCCTTTTTTGTTGATTTTCCTTGATGCTGACTCTCTTTTTTGTTGATTTTCTTTTCTTGTTGACTCTCTTTTTTGTTGATTTTCTTTTCTTGTTGACTCTCTTTTTTGATTTTCTTGATCTCGAAATGAACCTGCTTAAAAACAAAACAAAAAACTACCTTTTTTTTCTTTTTCTGCCCCAGTGTGGGCTTTTTAACTGTATAAACCATGATATGCAAAAATATTCCCGTATTAGAAGGTGGGCGCCTAACAGAATTTAAACGTGCAATGCGATGCAGAAAAGTATTCCCGAATTTGAAGGTGGGCGCCTAACAGAATTGAAACGTGCAATGCGAATGCATAAAATATTCCCGTATTTGAAGGTGGGCGCCTAACATAAATTTAAACGTGCAATGCGAATGCAGAAAAGTATTCCCGTATTTGAAGGTGGGCGCCTAACAGAAATTGAAACGTGCAATGCAAATGCAGAAAATATTCCCGTATTTGAAGGTGGGCGCCTAACAGAATTGAAACGTGCAATGCAAATGCAGAAAATATTCCCGAATTTGAAGGTGGGCGCCTAACAGAATTGAAACGTGCAATGCAAATGCAGAAAATATTCCCGTATTAGAAGGTGGGCGCCTAACAGAAATTTAAACGTGCATATGCAAAAAATATTCCCGTGTTTGAAGGTGGGCGCCTAACAGAAATTAAACGTGCAATGCAAATGCGGAAAATATTCCCGTATTAGAAGGTGGGCGCCTAACAGAATTTAAACGTGCAATGCGAATGCAGAAAATATTCCCGTATTTGAAGGTGGGCGACTAACAGAATTGAAACGTGCAATGCGATGCAGAAAATATTCCCGTATTTGAAGGTGGGCGCCTAACAGAAATTAAACGTGCAACGCGAATGCAGAAAATATTCCCGTATTTGAAGGTGGGCGCCTAACAGAAACTTAAACGTGCAATGCAAATGCAGAAAATATTCCCGTATTTGAAGGTGGGCGCCTAACAGAAATTGAAACGTGCAATGCGAATGCGGAAAATATTCCCGAATTTGAAGGTGGGCGCCTAACAGAAATTAAACGTGCAATGTGAATGCAGAAAAATATTCCCGTATTAGAAGGTGGGCGCCTAACAGAAATTAAACGTGCAATGCAAATGCAGAAAATATTCCCGTATTTGAAGGTGGGCGCCTAACAGAATTGAAACGTTCGAATGCAGAAAATATTCCCGAATTTGAAGGACTGGGGAGTGGATTTTTAAATATGTTACCTCCTCTTTTTGGTATTTTCTTTTACCAACTTATCTCTTGCCTGGTGAATTTCTCCACTTATTCGGCAGACTTTCTCTTTTGGTATTTTAAATTTTCCACATTGGTCACATTCACTTTAAAGTGATTAGTGACAATTTGTTCCTGCATGAAACAAAATTTATTAGATATAAACTGCTGGCAACTGGCATCTGCCGTCCCCACTTCTTGTTGCTTCCTTTGTTTTTGCTTTTTCATGTTGCATGGCTTCGACTTCTTGTCCCTTGCAGACTCTTTTTTGTACTTTCTCATTTTTCCATTTTTGTTTTGTTTTCATTTTCTTTGGCCATGTTTGCCAAGCTTCTTTATTCCTTTCCCCAATCTTCCATTCTTTCTGATCCAGTGTTATTTCAACTTCCGTCATCAGGAGCTGGTAGTTAGCTCTCAAAAGGGTAAACAATGAAATGCAGAAAAAATGAAAGAAAGGTAAGGGTATTTTGGAGAGATGACAGAACTTATCTGGGTATTTGCTGGCTGATTCCGCTGACCATGCCATGTATTTAAACTCCGACCCAGTTCGTTCCAATCATTATTCTGACTCTGAATTGCCTTTGACCCAAACCAATACTCTTTTTTGTTGCCTTTTTCTCTTTTGATAGTCCTCACGATCGCCTTACGGTGCCTCGAAAGGTTTTCACCAATAAGACTCTCTCGTTTATTCTCTCAACCTCACAATCATCTCACAATGCCGATTAAGGTTTTCACTGATGAGACTCTCTCATTTTATTTCTCTCAACCTCACAATCGCCTCACAGTGTCGGCTAAGGTTTTCACCGATGAGACTCTCTCATTTTTTTTCATTTTTTCTCATTTTTCCCTTTTGTATTTTGTTTTCTTACCACGGGTATTGTCCGATGTTTCGCTCCTCCTTCGTTGTATTTGTTATCATTTTAAAATTGATCAGAAGGTCTTTCTTTGGACTGTAACGTGGCTTTTGGACTGGTTAAGAAAGAAAGATATAAAGGCTCAAAATTTCAACGAGGGTTAAAAATATTTACAACTCTCGGAATTATTAAACATAACTTCTGCCCCAGTTTCAATATGTGGGGAATTTTTGGATTTTTTCCTTTATTGTGACTGAACCTCAGAGAGGCTGCCTACGTACCCTTTCGGGATCAAGTCAGACGTAGTTCACCCAACTTCATAAATTAGATGTATTTCTTTTTGACTTTTTCCCGATTTTCGTCTTTTTCTTTTTTTTTCATTTCATTTTTTTTCATTTTTTTTTCCTTTTTCCCATCATTTCATTTTTCATTCTGGCAATTTCGATCTTATTGCATTAGAGCGATTCCGAGAGAGGGATATGAAAGAATTCATTCATTGAGGCTCAAAGGGGTTAACAATGGATAAAGTGTTTGGATAGAGAATAAAATGCCTTCGTCATTTCAATTCCAAAATCACAACAAAATACAAAACATACAATTGAAAAGGAATCATACATAGTATCTTTTGACCGCATCCGAATTGATAGCAGTCTCTACGCACTTTCCTTCAACATCAGTTAAATATAACGCTCCATTGGACAACACCCGTGATACCACGAACGGTCCTCGCCAATTCGGTGCAAACTTACCTTTTGGCTCTGCCCAATGTGGTAAGATACGCCTCAATACCAATTGTCCAACTTCAAACTTTCGAGGTCGTACCTTCTTATTATATGCTCTGGCCATTCTCCGCTGATATAACTGTCCATGGCAGACTGCGGCCAATCTCTTCTCATCAATCAAATTCAACCGTTCTAACCGGGCCTTTACCCATTCATCGTCATCTATCTCAGATTCGGCTATAATTCGCAATGACGGTATTTCTATTTCTGCGGGTATAACAGCCTCTGTTCCATACACCAGGGTATAAGGTGTAGTTCCGATAGAAGTACGTACCGTCGTGCGGTAACCCATGAGAGCAAAGGGTAACTTTTCATGCCACTGCCTGGATCCCTCCACCATTTTCCGGAGAATCTTCTTGATGTTCTTATTTGCCGCTTCTACCGCACCATTTGCCTTTGGCCTGTAAGGTGTGGAATTACGGTGCGTGATCTTAAACCTTTCACAAACTTCTGGCCATGAGATGACTGTTTAAATTGGCTCCATTGTCCGTGATAATCACTTTGGGGATTCCAAATCGGCATATGATATTCTCGTGCACAAAATCCACCACCGCTTTCTTCGTCACTGCCTTGAATGTCTTAGCTTCGACCCACTTGGTGAAATAATCAATTGCAACCAGGATAAACCTATGCCCATTAGAAGCGGCTGGATCTATTGGGCCGATGACATCCATACCCCAAGCAACAAAGGGCCATGGTGCCGACATTGTGTGCAACTCATAAGGCGGGGAGTGGATCAGATCCCCATGTACCTGGCATTGATGGCATTTCTTTACATACCTGATACAATCACGCTCCATCGTGAGCCAGTAGTACCCAGCTCTCAAGATCTTCTTTGCTAAAACATATCCGCTCATGTGGGGTCCGCATATTCCAGCATGTACTTCAATCATGATTTCATCTGCTTGTTGTGCATCCACACATCTCAATAAACCCAAATCTGGTGTTCTTTTGTATACCACTCCTCCACTGAAGAAAAATCCATTGGCTAGACGCCTGATGGCTCTCTTTTGGTCTCCTGTGGCTTGCTCCGGGTATTTGCCAGCTTTCAAGTATTCTCTGATATCATGATACCACGGCTCTCCATCCGACTCTTCTTCCACAACGAAGCAATAAGCATTCTGATCTCGGACTTGGATCTGGAGCGGATCTATGTATGTCTTGTCCGGATGATGCAACATAGAGGACAATGTGGCCAAAGCATCCGCAATCTCATTGTGCATTCTTGGGATGTGCTTGAACTCTATAGACTGGAATCTTTGGGACAACTCGTGCAAACAATACCGATATGGTATCAATTTCAAATCTCGTGTCTCCCATTCCCCTTGGATTTGGTGTACCAAGAGATCCGAGTCACCCATGACCAAAATCTCTTGAATACCCATGTTAATCGCCATCCTTAATCCCAAGATGCACGCCTCATATTCGGCCATATTGTTGGTACAGAAAAATCGAAGTTGAGCTGTTACGGGATAGTGTTGACCCGTACTTGAAATAAGTACCGCTCCGATACCAACGCCCCTGCTGTTGACGGCTCCATCAAAGTACATTTTCCATCCTGGCCTCTCCTCTTGCTCCACCTCTTCGACAAGCATTGCCTCCTCATCCGGAAAGTATGTTTTCAATGGCTCGTATTCATCATCCACCGGATTCTCGGCTAAGTGGTCCGCAATAGCTTGTGCCTTCATCGCCGTACGAGTTACGTAGACAATGTCAAATTCTGTGAGCAGAATCTGCCATTTGGCCAATCTTCCCGTAGGCATAGGCTTCTGAAATATATACTTGAGAGGATCCAACCGTGATATCAAGTACGTAGTGTACGCTGACAAATAATGCTTTAGCTTCTGAGCCACCCAAATCAATGCACAACAAGTTCTCTCCAGTTGGGTATACTTCACCTCGTAGGATGTAAACTTTTTGCTGAGGTAGTAGATGGCTTGTTCTTTCTTGCCTGTCTCATCATGTTGACCCAGTACACAACCGAAAGAGTTATCTAGCACCGTCAAGTACAAAATCAGAGGTCGCCCCGGCTCTGGAGGAACTAACACTAGAGGATTGGCCAAATATTCCTTGATCTTGTCAAAGGCTTCTTGACATTCATCGGTCCATTTCACTGCTGCATCTTTCTTTAACAACTTGAAGATCAGCTCACATGTTGATGTCAACTGAGCGATGAACTGGCTAATGTAATTCAACCTTCCCAATAAGCTCATGACCTCCTTCTTGTTCTTCGGCGGAGGTAGACTTTGAATAGCCTTGATCTTTGATGGATCCAGTTCAATACCTCGCCGACTCACAATAAACCCCAGTAGTTTCCCTGAAGGTACTCCAAAAGCACACTTCACCGGATTGAGCTTTAGATTGTACCTCCGGAGTCTTTGGAAAACTTCCTCAAATCTTTCACATGATCAGGTTGTTTTCTGGACTTTATGATGACATCGTCCACATATACCTCAATTTCTTTATGCATCATATCATGAAACATAGTGGTCATTGCCCTCATGTAAGTTGCCCCGGCATTCTTCAATCCAAACGGCATTACTCGGTAATAGTATGTTCCCCAAGGTGTAATGAAGGCAGTTTTCTCAGCATCTTCTTCGTCCATCAGGATCTGGTGATAGCCTACATAACAATCCACAAACAAACCGATCTCATGCTTGGCGCATTTGTCGATCAATATGTGGATGTTTGGCAATGGGAAGTCATCCTTCGGACTGGCTTTATTGAGGTCTCTATAGTCTACACACACTCTGGTTTTGCCATCTTTCTTTGGGACCGGCACAACATTTGCCAACCAGGTGGGGTATTTGGTAACTCTTATGACCTTTGCCTCAAACTGCTTATTCACCTCTTCCTTTATCTTCACGCTAATGTCCGTTTTGAATTTCCTCAGCTTTTGTTTTACCGGCCGGCATTCAGAGTAAATCGGCAACTTGTGTACCACTAGATCTGTGCTAAGCCCTGGCATGTCATCATAGGACCAGGCAAAGATGTCCTTAAATTCATGTAACAACCCTATCAATTCATCCCTAAGGGGTGCCTCCAAATGCACACTAATCTTTGTTTCTCGGACATCATCTTCGCTCCCCAAGTTTACAGATTCTGTATCACTCAGATTCGGCTTGGGTTTTTCCTCGTATTGTTTCATGTCCTTACTTATTTCCTCCAGGGCTTCCTCATCCTCACATTCTATCTCACTATCTTCCTCGATTTCTTGTATAGTAGCGTGATTGTCAGAACTGGGTCTAGAATCCTTCACGCATGACATGGCATTGGAATCAACACATGCAAAACTGTACAAAAGGAAAAAAAAATAAAGAAAAATAAGGCAAAAGTGAAGAAAAGGAAAAACTGCATTTCATTAATAAAAGAAACAATGTTCGGGATACATGGTGATTTTTTTTTCATGATGGGAATGGGGAAATTATAAAATAACAACTTTCGGGGAAACAATGATGAAATTTTGAGCTAACTACCAAGACTCCTTCCGGATAAGGAAAGGAGTAGCTTCCCAATTGTTCAATGTGACTCCGGGCCCCACAAATTGCACGTCCATGTTGCTCGTGCCTTCCCCTGCTTCAATCGTATTCACCTCCCAGAACAATTTCTTAAAACCAAGCATTTCTTCATCAAGTCGGGTCTCAATGCACTTTGCTGCAGCAGATGGTTGATATTTTGTACCAGGCCTGATAAAGATGTCGGATAATTTGGGTATGGGTTTGGGCAAGGTCCAGTTTCTCTTGGCTTTAGAGGCTCTTTGGATATCGGCAAAGGTGGGTTTGAACCCTAAGCCGAATGTACCTTTATTCTCCGGAAGCTGAACTGGTTGAGTGACTCCCTGCAGTGTTTTGCCTAATCCCCTCCCCGGTGCAAATCCGTTTTTCAGCATTTCTCTGGCCACCATTACAGCAGTTGGTGCCAACATTGGGGTTGATAACTTTTCTCCTTCAGCAACTCTATTCACTTCAACAGCATCCGTCACTTGGTAGACCCAAGGACCCCGATCCCCATCAGTACCGTCAAAAGGTGCTACCACATTACAAGCATTTTCCTCTCCGTGTACAACAATCTCTTGTTGCTCCCATTCAAACTTGACCATCTGGTGTAGAGAAGATGGTACCGCTTTGGCCGCATGAATCCGGGGTCGACCTAACAGCAAGTTATATGATACGGCAATATCGAGCACCTGGAACTCCATCGTAAAATCAACGGGACCGATGGTCACTTCCAAAATAATATCCCCCAACGTGTTCTTACCTCCGCCGTCAAACCCTCTCACATTGATACTGTTTCTCCGGATTCTATCCGGGCTAATGTTCAGCTTCCCTAAGGTTGACAGCGGACAAATATTCGCGCTCGATCCATTGTCAATCAATACCCTGGTCACGACTGACTCTTCACTCTTCACTGTGAGGTATAATGCTTTATTGTGTTCAGTTCCTTCCACTGGCAACTCCCTATCAGAGAAGGTGATTCTATTAGACTCGAAAATTTTGCTGGTAATCTTCTCCAAATGACACACCGAAATCTTCTCCGGAACATGAGCCTCATTTAGAATCTTCATAAGAGCCTTCCGGTGCTCCTCTGAATGTATCAACAAAGATAACAAAGAAATTCGGGCCGGGGTCTTTCTTAACTGCTCAACCACTGAGTACTCTTGTGACTTCATTTTCTTAAGAAATTCTTCTGCTTCCTCCTCCGACACTGGCTTCTTCAGTTGACTTTCTTTCACCGTTTTCATCTTTCTCAGTTCCTCCGGAGCAAAACACCTTCCGGATCGAGTAAGTCCATGCGTTTCGTTAATTTCACCAGAAATCTCTTTTCCCTTGTAAACTACTGTTACCTTATTATAGTTCCAAGGCACAGTCTTTGTATTCACCACCGGCATTTGCACTACCGGTTTTATGATTACTGGCTCTGCACTTGCTCCTTTCACAGTTACGATCGTCTTTGCACCTGGAACTACCACCTTTAAACCTCCCATTACTACTGGCTTTGGTTTCTCAACAATTACTTCCTCTTTCACAATTTCTTTCTCTAACTTGTCACTCGACTTTATCATCATGACGGCCTGAGATGGTTTTTGATTGCCATCACCCTGCACCAGTTCTATCATATTCGTTTCGTGGTGATTCGGCAATGGATTCTGGGTAATGTTTGGGGCCTCGGGAGCCTGCACTTCAATTCTCCTCTCATCGATAAGATCTTGAATGGCATTCTTTAATTGCCAACACTTCTCAGTATCGTGGCCCAATGTTCCCGAACAGTATTCACATCTGACAGAAGAATCAAGATTTTTCGGGGGTGGGTTTGGATTTTTTGGCGCGATTGGTCTCAACATCCCCAATTCTTTCAACCTGTGGTAAAGACTGGTATATGATTCTCCGAGAGGAGTGAATGTCTTTTTTGCTTTGTTTCTCCAATCAGCGTCCGGCCTGGGTCTATTCTGGTTTCGGTAAGGTTTAGGGGTTGGGTATGTGTTTTGGGTATGGTACACATTGTGCGGAGCTTGAGCTCTCCACACGTGGGGTGGTGGTGGTGGATAAGCTTGGGTTTGAGGGTGATGGTAATGTGGTACAGTCGGTGGGTATGGTGGTGGTGGTGGGTTATATGGGCTCGGTGCATTGTAGGGATTTGGCGGGTAAGACGGTGGTGGTGGATTATATGGGGTTGACGGGCTTGGTGGGTGCTGGCGATAGGGTCTTGGTGGGTTATAATGTGGGTTGCGACTCCATGACCTACTTTCAATGGTTGATACTTCTTCTTTCTTCTTCTTTCCCATCACTCCTCCGCTTCCACTCTGTATAGCTTGATTGGTGGCTTTGATAGCCGAAAAACTCATAATTTTGTTTGTCTTCAAACCTTCTTCTACAAAACTTCCCATTTTCACAACTTCGTTAAAACTCTTTCCAATTGCTGACACCAGATGGCCGTAGTATGTTGGATCCAAGGCTTGCAGAAAACAATCCACCATATCTCCTTCTTTCATCGGTGGATCCACCCTAGCGGCCTGTTCCCTCCATCTAAAACCGTATTCTCTAAAGCTCTCTCCTGGCTTTTTCTCTAGCTTGGTAAGGGATAACCTGTCGGGTATGATCTCCAGATTGTACTGAAAATGACTAGCGAAAGCTTGTGCTAAATCATCCCAAACGAACCATCTTGTATGGTCCTGTCGGGTATACCATTCCAGCGCTGATCCACTCAAACTTTGGCTGAAATACGCCATCAACAATTCATCTCTACCTCCCGCGCCTCTCATCTTGCTACAATATCCTCTTAGATGAGCTACCGGATCCCCGTGTCCGTTGTACATGTCGAACTTGGGCAACTTAAATCCTGCGGGAAGCTGCACCTCAGGGAACAAACACAGGTCTTTGTAGGCTACACTTACTTGCCCTCCCAGCCCTTGCATATTGCGGAAAGCGTTCTCAAGACTCTTCACCTTCCGAGCCATCTCCTCCTGCCCGGCACTTGCTTCTATCATGGGAGCGTGAGACTCGTGTTGTCTGAAAGTAGGCTCCGGAGGGTAGTAGTGAGAATCCTGGATATGAAACATTGGTTCGCTAGAGGATTTGTGGATAACAGCGGGCGGAGGTGCCACATATACAGGAGCAACTTGTGGTACCTGAGGTGGTGTTTGCTTAGCTGGAGGTGGTGGTATCTGGGAAGTGGAAGCATAATAATGAGGGTAATCGGGGTAGGTGGAGGATGAGTTCAGTGTTGGTGGCTCGGGGTTAGGATTGGCTGGAGGGACATATGCAGGGTTAGCAGGATAGGCTGGTAGTGGTTGACCTCTTGACCAAGCCTGGTACATTTCAGCCATCTGTTGTCTTAACTTGTACATTTCTTCTTTCATCCCTGCCACATCCACGATCTCTTCTTCGTGAGCAGGGTCTACAATGGTCGCCTCGATCTCCTGGGATACAGCCTTTGTCATCTTTTTGGATCTGGTGTTGTATGAGTGGGTAGCCAGTATGCCAGTTGCCTAGAAAATCTGGACTCACAAACATCAACACTTGTTAGTTGTTAGCGCATGAATAAGATGTAACGACTTTAAAAACAAACACATTTGCTTGAATCGTTATGCATCATCCCGGCCGCTGCTCACTTCAATCATCTTTTTCTTTTTCCGCTCTTTTGTTTTCTTTCTTTCTTTTCTTCTTTTCTTTTCTTTTCTTTTCTTTTTGTTTTTTCTCTTTTCTTGCTTTTTCTCTTCTCTCATTTTTTTCTTTTCTTGCTTTTTCTTCTCTCTCTTTTCCTGGCCGTTTTTATAATCACGCTCCTATTTATTTGCCTAGCGGATATGAAGGAATTGACATAAAGTAAAAGAATTGGTAACAACACTTTGTTTTCTCATTGATAATTCAAAACCTTGATTACAAAGCGATGTTTAAGAAAAATAAAAGATGATGCATGACCTAAGAGTACATTAATGCACTTAGTGCCCGCGAGGCATCGTTCGGCCTTACCGCGGGCCTATATGCTAAACCCTTTGAAGCCTATCCAGGTCGGCCATGACTTGTTGTACAAAAAACTTCACTGCAGATACAAAAGTCCTCCGAGTCATATCTTCACAGAGCTGAGTCTTTCGGGTAATATACTGGGCGATGCGAACAATCTTTTCTCTGATGACCCCTTTTTCTTGCAATAGACGGCTTATTTGCTGAGTGCGAGCATCCAAGGTGTGTTGGTTGTCCTTTTGCACTTGTTGCAGCTTCAATTCTAATCTAGCCATAGTCGTGTAGCAGTGCTCTCTTTCTTCTTCAAGATCTTTGATAATCTTGTCACTTTTGACTGTCGCTGAGATCATTTTCTTTCTAAGCCGAGCTATTTCAACATCATGCTTGCCTTGTAGCTGCCGGACCAACTTGGCTCTTTCCTCGGCGTCTTTGTCCATTTGCTTCCGAGCCTTGGCTAACTCTTTTTCAGCTACGTCCAAATCAAAGCTGTAGTCATTCACTTTCCGCCGGAGAATCTCAATTAACTTTTCATCGCGGGCTGAACGAACTGGGGTCTCGGATGCAATTTTCATTTGAGCTATTTGAGCTTTCAACACATCATTTTCTTTCTTCAGCTGTTTCTTTTCCCCTTCATCGGATGCTGCTTGTAAGCCACTTTCGAAATGAAGATTTCTCAGTTTATCTTCCAACAGACTGATTTTTGCCTTATATTCCTTTTCCTTGGATGCCCATTTCAACCTTGGACTCCCTCTGGCAACTTTACTTCTTTTGTCCTCGCATTGAACTCTTCCAAACATGTCCGATCGGCCGAACCATAGCTCGAGAATGAAGGGTGGTGACACAGATGCTCGATTAGCCAAATTTGCAAGATCAAGTTACACCCCTCGAAGAAGCTAGCCCCCGCTTTGCACGCAGTCAGAGCTCGATAAATATCCGCAACAATCATCGGGGCCAAAGTACAGTTTTCTTGTACTATCAGTGTGGAAGCTACCCCGGCGACTTTTATATTGATATGTCCATCTTTCCTCGGGAATACAACAACTCCAAGAAATGCCACCAAAAATGCGAACCTCCGGTGTTCTTCCCATTTCGCCCGGTTGGACTTGCAACATAGCTTGTTGGTAGGATCATTGAAACCCCCAACGTGTCCAAACCTATTGTAGATGAAGCTTAAAGAACAAAACCCGTTGGCCAGATCTTCATTATGAACATTCCGGGCAATTTTCAAAGAGTCGAGGAAGCGATGTACTCTTACCATCCTCGGAGATACCGGGTATTTTCCTTTTAGCGGGACCTCAGTCTTCCCGATGTAGAAGGCAATCTCCTCTAAAGTAGGGGTAAGCTCAAAATCTGGGAAATGAAATACGTTGTGTGCCGAATCCCAAAACGAGACCAACGCTCTAATTACATCACCTCGAGGAACTATTTCGAGTAACCCCGTAAGGCCTTTCAAGTACTTTTTGACCCAGTCTTGACCATCGGATCCCATGTCCTGCCACCATAACCTCAGCTCCAAAGGGATTTTATTTAGGGAAAATTGTTCATTCATCATCGTGCTCGTCCTGCACATTTATTAAGGTGATTTTATTTAGAAAAAGAAAAAATCTTTTTCAATGCAAATTTTCAATTTTTGAATGAAAGAAAAGAAAAATGATTTTCGAAGTGGCCATTTTTGCAAAAACAGCCTTCCGTCGTCCTTTCGGAACATTCGGCCATTTCCAAAAATAGCAATCACCTCGATTATTTGAAAAGAAAATCTTTTTGGTCTTTTTCTAAAAGTGTGGTTGGACCCGTTTAAGGGTTGCCTACGTATCCCACCTAATGGCGAGAATCAAATCTGCATAGTTCGGTCAGATTATTTGACCAATTATTTCAAAAATGTTCCACCTGTTTTTTTTTCAAATTTTCAAATTTTCCGGATACCTATTTTCTATAAATCATTATTTTCCTCTCTCTCTTTTTCCTTTTCAACAATTTTTCCAATCTCGGGATTTTCACCGGTCCGCATAACGATCAAGGACAATAAAATGCAACACATAGCATGCTCGGTCTTTTCAATACCGGGTCACCTGTCCTAGACGGACCCAACCCCTGTGTTGAGTCCCCTAAGTCAAATATGATGCAAATAATCGTCCTAGACCTATGTTCAAAATCTTACGGTTTCATAGATTGCTAGACCGTGTACCCGAGCGGACAACTCGAATCGAGGAGGGGGCTACGTACCGGTGACCCGCGGAGTCAATCGGCTTTGTAACTTATCCGGCCTCTGTTTTCTTAATTTAAGGTGACTTTTAACAGAAAGGGGAGTCTCAACCAGTAAGCACATCCCCGGGGGAGAAGAGAGAAGGGTTTTCGGCACAGTTTTATATATACAGTTCACATAATATCTAAAAGCGATAAAGCACATAGCATGTTATTCAAATCACATAATAAAGTCAAACAAAACGCAAACGGCAGTTCTACGGAGCTCGAGTTCTTAAACCCTGAAATCGAAATTCAGGGTTGGGTCCCCAGCAGAGTCGCCAGAGCTGTCACACCTCCCTTTTTACTACCCCACATTGCTTAAAGGTGTATAAATACACTTGTAAGGTATACCCCGACGCTCAATTACCCGAGACGGATAAAATAACGTAAGGGAAGGAGTTTTTCCAATTTAAGGACAATCGGTTCGGGATTTATTAGAGATTAATCAGAGTCGCCACTTGGGAATGACAATGGTGTCCCAAGTCACCGGTTAATCCCGAATCCGAGGAATTTTAACTCTTATAAATGTCTGCGAAGCAGAGATCCGGATAAGGAACTCTGTTAACCCGGGAGAAGGTGTTAGGCACTCCCGGATTCCGTGGTTTTAGCACGGTCGCTCCACTGTCGTTCTTGACTTTTGTTTGACTCAGTTATAGACTTTAACAACATAAATATGCTTTTACGTTAAATATTATTTTTAGGAATTTGCGACATCACGGAAACACGCCTCGAGTCATACCGCAACCAGTACGCCTATGACTTTTGGTGTATTTCGGTTTTGCCGAGATTTGGATTTGAGTCGCACCAAGTGCACACTCGTTCAATGGAAGGTACATTAAAATCGTGCCTTAAAATAGTCTCTATCGGCTTTTAAATTTTGGAAGAGGCTATGGAATTGGCTATTAGCTTTCCCGGATCTATTTGTGTTTATATCATTACTAAATGGGGGCCCCGGTGTTATTCGGGCGAGGCTCGTCCCAATTTAATTTATTAAGTCACTACCTTAAGAGGTGTATACTATATTTTTCTATTTGTGTTCTTCCCTTAATCGCTTTTATCAAATATTCCAGGCCCATCGGACTTCTATTATTCAAAGGGCCTGGTCTTCTCTCCAATGAGCACACGTTTGGACTGCCCGGGTATTCAGGATCCAAGCCATTTTTATTACTCCTGTTCGCCAGCCTCGTTAACTTAATACAGAAGTTCAGGCCCATAATATACACTGGGCTTTAAAATAAATAGCAATTGCAGTGGTTGAAAATAGAAGAACAGAGATATACAATTGGAACAAAAGGCATTTTTATTTATTCAGTAAAAGAAATCAATACATCAATTCATCAAATGTCAATCATAAATCTATTACTGGTTTCCGTAGATTAGAACTCATAGGCTGCTTCTTTTTATTACACTAGCGTTTGGGGTTAATACTGAATCTGAGAAGGTGATTTGATTATATAGGAAAACTTGAAGAATGACTAACCTAATTAACTGTGGATCTAGACTAATTAGTTAACTATACACATCATTACATTACTAGCTCAGCACTTTAACATTATAAACATGGTTCAATACCCAGTTACCTCTTTCCATAGCCTACTACAGATTTTTGTTCCTGATCTTCGAATTTAGACTAACAACGATTATACCGTCTGATTGTTCCATGGTTCGACTTTAAATATCTACAGGTGAATGACTCTAAGACTTGTGCATAATTATACTACTGATTCCCTTATGACTCATTTTATTATCAGATTATTAGCCCAAAACATGAACGAATCACTGCTTGACCTAACACTTTTCCCTTTTAACACTTATTATTACTTAAATGCAAATCAGTGATAATGTAACTAACTATACGGTCAGGTGTTTATGAACTTAGAGCTTATCAGTTTTGCAAGTATTATGAATTAACTTATGTTTTAAGTTTTCCTAATTAAACTAAGTGATAAGCTATCTACACTATATTACTACTATACTACTACTAGTACTACATCATTACAGTGTTTTTGTGTTCAGCTACTACAAACTATTACAATTAAGATACTAATTCAAAAATGACAGAATAGATTAAAACGGGAGCTTCATTTCCACATTTCAGCAATTACATCTTCAATGGAATAGGGTATGTACCTGATTCAGCAAAAAGAACCAATGAGTTCTAAGGGATGCAAGTAAGTAATCAGCAATGGTTGACACAAGGCAATGCAACAGTGATGAAAGAGGCACAGCAACACAGCAACACAAAAGCACAGCAACAGCAATACGAGAATAACCCAATGAAATCCGATAGGAAACCCAGCAAATTCTACCTATTGTATTGCTAATTCCCTCTCTCAAGCCTTTGTATTCAATGAATTTCAGTTTTAATGTATTTTTCAGATTACTCTCCGAATTGGAACTCCAAATACTAGCTCCGATTATTATATTCTGGAATCCCCCTTTTTCAGCCCCTTTTTGAGATATTTATAGCTAACCTAAGGCTGAAACTTGGGGAGAAAGTTATGGGATTTTCTCCCACTTCTCCCCCTCCTAAATTTATTAAATCTACACTTAAGTCCCATTTTCAGTTACCAAAACCCTTCCAGCATGTGCTGGAAGGTTCTAAAGATTCTCTTTTATGGCCTTTTACTAGTATAACCTTAGGGGTTTGAGATTTTTACAGATTTCCCATTTTTAGGAGACCATTATACCCCTAAATCTCTGCAAAATTGCAGAAATCAGGAGCATGAATGTCCCTATTACCCTCCTAAGTTCTTACTAGTTACTATTTTACCTTTTTAATACCCAATTATGCCCCTAAGGGCACTGCTGATTTACTAGCTTGCCTAGGGCAGATTTTCAGCTTGTTTTAAACTATTTAACTAATAGCCAGCCCTAGCATTAGTATTTAAGGGCTGGCCAGTTTTATTTCTAAGAGCTATTTCAATTTTAGCCACTTTTAAACTAATTTCAATCAATTAAGACCAATTTATTCTTAATTAAAGCTAATTGCAGGCATAGCCTGCTTTGTTATTATGTTTACCTATTTAAGAAGTAGCCAGTCTCAAGTTGAGACTTGGCTTGGGCTATCAAAGCTATATACTGAACAGCTGGGCCCAAAACCTTTACAGGTTTGGCCACTTTGCTGTTCAGGGCTCAATATAGAGCCTGGGCTAGTCTGCATTTGCAGACATAGCCCCTTTGCACAACCAGCCACTGTTTAACAGTGAACTGTGTGTTAGGGCTTATAGAATTGGTCAACCTTTTACAAGGTTGACCATTCTTAAGCCAATTATTTAACTAACAACCTATTTTTGTTCATTTTCAGTTTATACCTATTTAAAAACTAACCACTTTCATAAATCCTAATGCTAACAGCTATAACCAATTCACCTAGGGTTCAAACAGTGTTAATCAAACACTTACACTCAACCAGAACCAGTAAACTAAATCAGTTTCAAACATGGATTGCATATTAAGACACATAAGATCAAACAAAATGTAATAATCAACCAAAACTCAGAGAAGGCAATTGATATGGTTGAATTTCAGTTGATTAATTCACATTATCTAATTTTATGAGACAGAGTATGAAATCATGCTAATTAAGACTTAATAACTACCAGTTCCAGTCACATGAAAGTTTAAACAATTCAGAATCACCAAGGTTCAAGGCATAAACATGCTCAGAATATTAAACTCTAAGACACAGGATTTATTTAAGCCCAGAGTACACACAATAGCATAGGCATGTTAGATGATATATCTTTTCAAGTATTAATCCTAGCCTTATGTATATATGTGATGGATCAAGATGAAGATAAAGAAGGGAAAAGACATGAAGAAACAGTGAAGAAGAATCCTAAATCTAGCACAAATGCATGACACATAAAATGAAGATGATGAAAGGAAGAACATGGAGAAACAGTGACAAAGAAACAAGAAAGATCAACCAGGATACTTCAAAAACAACTTAATGTAATGATGAGAAAAGAATGAAGTTAAGCTACTATCCAAACTATGCATTCATGACAATGGGAGAAAGTTGGACTGTAAGAACTAAACAGATCCAAAGACTATAATATCTACAAGATGAGGAAACAAAGGGAATTCAAAGTGACTCTTATGACTTAACATGATTGGTAGCAAACAATTATAAAGATGGACAAGATGAAAAAGAAGCCTGATTCTTTCATAGATCATTAAAGCCAAAGGCAACAAAAATGGCCACAGTAACTTAAACTTAAGATATAGATCAGTGACTCACAACTCAACAATTAAAATGACAGGGGAAAGATGAAATTTTTGAACTTATAGCAGAGAACCATAAAAACAGGACAATCAACAGATAAAAATCCCATTATTAACAGGCTCAAAAGAAGCAGGCAAAGAAACCCTATAATTAATCACTAAAGAAACATGCAAGAGATATAGAACAAAAGAAGACATAATTATATAAGAATCTTATAGCTAACATGCGAAGCACAAACTAAGAATCTACAGGATAGAAAGAAAACATGCTGAGAGATTCAAAACAAGAGAAACATATATGAAAGCAAAGAAACAAAGACAATATGACTAACACAGGATCTCAAAACAGAAGAAATGATCATAATGATAAACAAGCAACAGACATTAACTAAAACACAGAAGGAGAGGAAATGCTTAACATGAGAAAATAAACAGAAAAGTCTTAGGCTAGCATGTGAAACAACTAATCAGAATAGCAGGGTCAACAATTAACAAAGTAAAGCAACAAAGAGATGTGAACTTCAGAACTACGGGGAACATAATCAAACAGCAAACAACTCACGAATGCAAACTTAAAAATCAGAAAGGACAAGAAAACATGCTAAACACAGAAATCATAGAAGTCAGGATCAAAACATGCAAGAAATAACAGACATCCTAATAAACTAAAGAAAACTAAAGGGTGGGGGACTTAGCTTGCGGGGCCGGTCCCCCGAGCTTCCTATTCTCTTTCCTTTTCCTTTTCATTCTCTCAGACTCTCAGGCTCCTTTTTATTCCTTCTTTTTCTTTTTCTTATTCTTTTCCAGATCTTTTTTCTTTTTTCCTTCTCTGTTTTTCTTTCAGGCCTAAAGACGAGGCCTTTTGGATTCTGGGTTGCAGGAGGTGTTCAAAGGGATGGTAAAGGTGAGGTCTTGATTGGGTGTTGGATTTGGGGTCGCCGGAGTTAGGGTTCCGACGACCCTTTTTGGGATATTCGAAGCGATTGGGTGAAATTCGAAGGTAGCCAGTGGTATGGTTGGGTAGATCTAGTGGAGATGAAGAGAATGGCATTGGTTTCGTGTGATTCTTCATACTTTGGGTGGTCACCGGTGTAACTCCGGTGACCGGGACTTTGAAGAACGGGTGTTTTTTCTGGGTTCTTGGGTGTGTTATGAGTGAAGAAGAAAGAGAAGAAGATAGGAAGGGATTAGAAGGGCCGGCGACCACCGTGGAGGGTGGTGGCCGCCATGGCCATTGAAGTCTGAAGAAGAAGAGGTGAAGGAGATGAGAGATACAGGGGCGGCTAGGGTTTGAACATATGAGAAGTGGCTGGGGGTCTTCAGACATAAGCCTTTTATAGGCTGAATGTCACATGTAATCCAGGCCGTCCAATTTTAGAGATCAACGGCTCGGAACAGGCGTTACTAAAACGCTGTCGTTCCGTCTCTTATGAGACCCCAGACCCTCGACCCTTGGATTAAATAAAACGGACGGCCAGGATCAATCGTCACATCTTAATTAATTAAAGAAATTCAACTAAATATCCCAGCCGTTAGATCAACGAGGTTGGACGGCTGGGATCAAGTCCATTAGAGACCTGGACCGGGTCTGCTTTGGGCCTAGGGATTGGGCTGGCCATTTGGACTCACATTTGGCCCAGATTTATTACACAACCTATTTTTGTATTTTTCAATTTTAATGATTTTTATGTATTTTCTTTTATATTTTTTTTTTCTTTTTCTTTTATGAAAAATTACATTTCCCTAATTTCTACTACTTAGGCTATTTTGCTAATTTTCTAATTAACTAAACTAACAAACTAATTACTTACTATTTTTTGATTTTTTTTCTAATTTTTTACTTATTCAAACACACAAAAATATAACTAATTTCAAACAAAGCAAGTAATTGCACTCAAAAACATATTTATTTTAATTTTGGAATTTAAAGGCTTAGTGCAAAAATCATGTGCTCACACCGGTGAGTCAAGAAGCTGGTGTTACAGGAAGCAATCCTTCTCGGGTGAAACTCTCCATGAGGCCCACCAACCAGACCAAAATGTCCTGAAGAACTGGGGTAGCAATAAACCCCAATGGGATCTGAGCTGGGCCCATCGGAATTGCTGCGGCTGGGGCTGGAACCTCCTCGTTAATGTCAACCTGAGGCTCCACCACTGGTGCTACTGCTCGGGGCTGAGCTTTGCCCCTACCTCGGCCTCCAGCATGGCCTCGTCTTCTGCCCCTAGCAGGAGCTGTCTGGTCTTGGACTGCTAATCAATAGATAAGGAAGTGCGTGTTCTTTCCATATGTGAGAGAACAGAGTAGAAATTCAATTAGCATTGAGAAATAGAACCGCACGACAAGAAAGAACAAATATGAAACTTTTCCTAACTCTGTAGCCTCTAGGGGATAAAGACAGACGTCTCCGTATCGATCCCTCACACTTTACCAAGTTTGTCCATGAGTTGTGAGACCTATGTAACCTAGTGCTCTAATACCAACTTGTCACGACCCGGATTTCTCACCCTCAGGAGTCATGATGGAGCCTACACGTAGAATCTAGGCAAGCCAAATTTACTTACTGATCGATTAAACATATGTTCCTTTTTAATAACTAGCAGCATTAAAATAAAAGCAATAGGGTTAAACTCATAAGCGGAAGTCTCAATTTTTTTAAAAAGCTAAATAAGATACAGAATCGCAACATGTATCACTACCCAAGAACTGGAGTCACATACTTATGAATATCTAAGAAGTACTAAATACAAAGTCTGAAAGAAACATAAATTTGTTTATCCCGAATACAATGAGATGACAGTCAAAAGCAAAGATAGAGGAGACGTCGGGCCTGTGGACACTTGTAAGGCTACCTCGGTGTCTCGATGGACTGAAGGGCTGCTCCCGTGCTAGTAGTACTGCTACTGCTCCAAACCTGGGCATGTGCAAATAGCATAGAGTACCGCATCAGCACAGCTGACTCCATGTGTTGGTAAGTGCCTGGCCTAACCCCGGCGAGGTAGTGACGAGACTAGGACCAGACTTCAGATAATCCTGTGCAGATATATATAAACAGGTACAACAGAAAAGTAGCAAGAACATAACGAATTAAGCTAGGGAGGGGAGCATGCTTCAGGGGTAACAGATAGGAACATAATATCAGAAATAATTGTACGAATATCTACAGTTTAACTTCTAGCAATAATGAAAACGCAAGGCAACTTTCATGTTCAACTCATCTTGTTGCAGGCATGCAACCCAGTCCCGTTTCTCAATATCTCGTGGTAGGCTTACCACCCGCTTCCATTTCAGTATTACTCGTGGTACGCGTACCGCCCGCTCCCATTTCCATATCACATGTGGTATTAGTACCACCCGCTCTCATTTCAATATCACTTGTGGTAGACGTACCACCCGCTCCCTTTACTTTTCAAATAATACACAATACGAGCCCGGAAAGGGAACAATCAATTTAATACTTTTCCTGGCAAGGGAACAATCAATTTAATACTCTTCCCATCAAAGGAACAATAACAATAAGTCAAACATCCCGACATGGGAGAGTCAGCTATAACCAATCCTATTCAACTTCTTCTTAACACCAATAATACCAATATTTAGTCAAAATTTTCATATGATCAAGCAAGAGTACATAATTATCAAATTAAGACTCATGGTCATGCTCGACAACGACGCATGACTTCACCATGCCCATACATCATACTCAAAACAAGTAGCAATTACGACTCGACTCCTAATCCATGTTAAACCAAATACTTAACTCAACTTCCACGACCAAATAAATCCATAACGACCGCTTTCCCTTTCGAATTCAGCTCCAACTCAATCAAATCTATACAATAAGGATTTCACAATATCAATATAGGCTAAACAAATGAAATGCAATGCCTACATATAGATTTCTAAGCTTTCTTCCCAAAAATTCCAAAATTGCCCCCGAGCCCGCTTGGCCAAAATACGAGGTTCGGACCAAAATTAAATCCCTCATTCACCTACGAGCCCGACTATATAATTTGTTTTCAATTCGATCCCAAAATGAGGTCTAAATCAAGAAAATAAGGAAAACTCTAACTCTACCCTTTCCCCCAAATTTCCACCCTAAACAACATGATTTAAGCTGATGATGGAAAATGATTTAAATTAGGAATTTAATAATTAATGATGGAAAATGAAGAAAACAAGTTGGATTTACTAACTCAAGTGATCTTGAAAAAAAGGGGCTTCAATGGACTCCTAAGTGCTTAGGGGAGAAGAGAGCTCGTGTATTTTTTGAAAGAAACCCGTAGCTATTATTATGAAATTTAATGTAACTGGGCAAAACTTTGCCCTTCGCGTTCGCGTAAAGTGAGTCGCGTTCGCGAAGGGTAAACAATGTTGGTAAACGCAAACGCAGAAGGTGAAGCGCAAACGCGTAGAAGGAATTGACTGGGGTTCAAGAGATTGGCCTACACGAACGTGTTGGCCTGTACGCGAACGCGATTGGAAGGGGCTAGAGACCTACGCGAACTCGGTCCAGCCATCGCAAACGCGAAGAAGAAAAGAGGGCTGGGCCCTCGGAGTTCCATAACTCTATGCGAACACGAACTAGTAATGCGAACGCGATGAAGGAACAAAAATGAAGCATCGCGAACGTGTGAAGTAGAGGGACAACACGAAGAAGGATTCACCTGGGCACCTGTTGCAGATTTTCTGCAACTTTTTCTAAGTTCAAAACCTCCCCGAACACCTCCGAAAATACTTCCGAGCCCTCGTTGCTCCTAACCAAAAACACACACACACTAACTCAATGACATCCTACGAATTTAATCGTGCGATCAAATCGCCAAAATAACATCAGAAACAAGGAATCAAACCTCAAAATCACTAATTTTTCTTAAAACTTTATAAATTCTCAAGTTTAGAGATTCAAGTCCGAAACATGTCAAATGACGTCCAATTTCAATTAAATTTCACATAAACCTATTAAAATACATATAAGATATGTACCGGGCACCGGAACCAAAATACGGGCCCGATACCAACACATTCTATTAAATTTTCATTTCAAATTTCCTTTACAATTTCAGAAAAATAATTTCTTTTAAATAAATTATTTCTCGGGCTCTGGACCTCGGATTTGATTCCGGGCATATGCCCAAGTCCCACATTTTTCTATGAACCCTCCGGGACCGTTAAATCACGGGTCCGGATCCGTTTACCCAAAATATTGATCAAAGTCAACTTTACTTATTTTAATACCAAATTTTAGCATTTTTCATAGAACATAGAAGCTTTCCAGCTACTAGGGGTATGCATTCGATTTATCGATTCGATTTTGAGTCTTATTGATAATTACTTATCGATTATTGATTTGTACATATGCTTATCGTTATCATTTCAATAAGGTTTCGATTTTTTTGACTTCGATTTATTAAAATTTTGGGTCTTATCGATTCGGATATCGATTACACCAATAAGAAAATTTGTGGGATTCCACGAAAAGTATATCGCTATAAACACGCCTAACTAATATGGACAAAAAAAAGCTAAAATATGACGAACATTTTTTATAACATAAAAATTGTGTCAACAGGTACATGCAACGAAACTAAAGTAAGGGATCAAATATATGTCACCAATACTCCTATGTATTAAAAAAAATAAAAATACATTATCACTGCTAGTTCTATTTTCCATTAATTTGAACTTCATTCCCTTGAGCTTTAAATATGATCATTCCTTAAATGTGGTAGATGAAATAATTAGGGGTATGAATTCGATTTATCGATTCGATTTTGACCTTTATCGATAATTACCTATCGATTATCGATTTGTACATATGCTTATCGTTATCGTTTCAATAAGGTCTTGATTTTTTCGATTTCGTTTATCGATGAACCGATAACAAATAATCGGTTCGATTTATCGATAAACCGATTCGAATGCACATCCCTAAGCTACTCTCCCGGACTACGCACACAAATCGAAGTAACTAAAAATGAGATTTTCAAGGCCTCAAGAGCACGAAAAGAGAGAGAAAATAGGTGATGATCCTTTGGGTCATCACATTTTCTTTATAATTTGAAGCGTAAATATTTATTCAGCTACAAGATTTTATTTCGAATAATTTCATTGGCCTAAAAGATTATTATTATTATTATTATTATTATTATTATTATTATTATTATTATTATTATATCATCGAGTTTCAACTAGTGGAAAAAGTTAAAAATTAGCTACGAAATTTTATCAGATCAATAAATTTGTGGCTAGATTATTCTGTAATGACAAATAATTACTATTAAGCCAACTATTGCCATAATTTTTTAGAACTTGAAGCAAAAATATTTATCTAGCTATATTTTATTTTAAATATTTTATTATGGTTAAAAGGTTACTTTTGTCACCGTAAATTTCCGTTCGTAGCAAACTTAATAATTAGCTACAATATTATGTCATAACAATAAATCGGTGGTTATATCATATTAGGCTCCTGGTATTATTTGAAGTTTTGAGGAGCTCGCCGAGATGCATGAGACGAATGCAATCATCGGTTATGTATTAGGCATTTTAAGAGTAATTTCAACTCAAAGTTTTCGAACAAAGAGCTGGAGGGAATGATGTGGCATGCAGTTATCTACCACAAATAACGTAAATTCAAAAATATTATGCAATGCATAAAAGATGCAAACCCAACATCTAACACGTACCTCATAGAAATTACATTAGACAAGTGGATAGTTCATAGGTAGAATATGAGGAATCCTGACGACTAACCTAGCTCTCTGAATCGTTCAATATATAATTTTTTTTTAAAAAGTTGAGGGTTGTCAATTACTGCCATGCAGAGGCGGACCCAAGATTTAAAGATATCGGGTGCACTGTAACAATACCTTAACAATATTACTCAATGGCTTTAGGCGGACTAATAACTAGACACTAGTGATTGCATATGGGCTTTGAAAATTAAGGAAGAAGTTTTTTGTGTGGAAAGAGATAATTGTAGAAGAAACTTTTGATGTAGGGATTTAACTAAAAGTAAAAGGGTGGGTCCATTGAAAAAAATTAAATCAAATACACTATAGTAGGCATGTTGAAATTCTCTCAAAGAGAGAGAAAATGTTACTAGTAGGCCTTTGAAATTACCAAATGAGACCCAATCAAAAATATTATTTTTGTTATTGAACTTGAGATTCGAACTTGAGCCTTGAAGAAGACAACTATTCCACAAACCAACTCTTCTATCCAATCTTTGTGACTGAGGGTGAAGCGTAATATATTTATAGGGGTCCTTCTTGTATTAACTTATATATATAGCGAGGCCAACGGGTGCCCGTGCCCCTCACCCCAAGCGTAGGTCCGCCCCCTGCTGCCATGTGTAGTTAGTTGAGAGGTTCTAGTCCAAGAAGCAGATTGGTCAATCACTAATCGATGATCAAGAGGTATATATGGCCTATATTAGTGAAAAAAGTTGGAAAATTATAAGTTGAACTCGAACACACGATATAGTGCATGAATACTACACGATATAGTGCATGAACATACTCAAGTAGACTCAACCTAATATTGCATGTAGTCAAGAGGACGGCGAAATGAAATACTTTGAGACTTATCGAGAATCATTTCAGCCACTCGGTGTTGCAACTTACTGGCATGAGTTATCATTTAATATAAAATTCAACGAGCCGCTAATCCGTAAAAAATTTAGAAAACCAAGAACTAATTATTGCTGTGTATTTGTGCAATGTCTTTATTTTGTAGTACATGAATCATTGCGCTGCTTTTATGTTTATCTTCATGTTTTAATGTTTAATGTAATGTTTTCACTTCTCCTAGGTGTACTTATAATGTATGAAAAATCTTTTATAATAAAACTAATTAGTAGGATTACATATATATATATAATACTCGACTACAACACATACAATCAAAAATCATCATCTCGTTCCACAAGCAAATGAGGTTTTTATCAAAATCTAGATAAGTATATAGATCCATATAAGCTATGGCATTTTTAAATTGTGATATACTGGTCTGTATTTCCATTGATGACATATGTGACGTGACCCTTGTATTTATAGTGAATGCGAAGGGGTAGAGAGATAATTGACATGACTATATTTGATAATGTTATTGCCTTGTCAAATCTATCTATATATTATTAAAAGTCAAGGATTATACTATTATTGTGCCAAGTGTCAATGGATAAATTAAATATGTGCTCAATTTTTGGACAAACTTCCAACTAATTTGGAAGTTCAAAAATAATTTAAAATTATTTTAAATAAAAATTTAAATATGCTAATGCAGTTAAATATGCTAATACGTTATTTGGGTAAAAGAATCTTTTACTGAATACTTTAGTTAATTAAAAGTTTCAGTTATTTTTCGCTTAAGGAACAATAATGTCAAAAGCACCCTATTATCCTATTAGACCTCATCTTTTACAAACTACCATCATCCTAATACACATATATTTAGGGGGAAATCTCATACAAATTCAATAATTTACTAAATATTTCAGTTAAGTTATTTTTTTTCAAAACAAGTAACTGTATTTACGTGTGAACGTGTTACACATGTTTTTAGTTCATTGTTCTTTTAGAAAAATTTAGATTTATATCCCACTCTAAACTTTAGGTTTTATCTAAACCAATACTATCTAAACCTATGCACGATTAATAGCCATCGAAAACTGCTCAAAACTGACTATGCCAACTTATGTTTTTTTCCACCGATACTCTATACTTAAATCAAAGGTGGCCGTATATCAACTATTCAACATAAGATTGGGATTTTTGGCCAATTTGACCCGTTTTTTGTAGTGTTACATCTTCAAAAATGCAATGAAAGTTGGAAGTTTGGATTGTTCGTCTGTGGGAAGTCCCAAATCGTTACAATTCAGACACTACTTTCTCGATTGAATTGATTCTACAAGATAAAAAGGTATTAAATTTTTTTCTGACTAATTCGTTTTGCTTCTCTACTTTTTTAAGTTGCAAATCTGGATAGATTGCTCTGTTATTCATAAATTTTTTAACACTACTTTTTTGATTCAATTTGTTCTACAAACAGTTAAAAAAAATGTTCAAATCACTTTTTTCTTAGTAACTCGTTTTGCTTCATCACTTATTTTTTAGTAATTCATTTTGCTTCTCTATTTTTTGAAGTCAAAAATTTGGATTTGTTATTCATGTCACACCCATTTTCCATAATAGGTCATGATGCGCCCGACACCATTTGTCAGGTCAGCCAACGCGGAAGTATAATTAAATTCTTATTTTACCTTTGCCAAAAACCATTATAATAGATTTTCACCCATTTAAATTTATAACCCAGTAAAGATCAATAAAATGTAAAGACAGTTATACAACTCAAAATATTGTCTACCACTGTGTGTGCTAGAACCTTGTTTTACAAGCTACGGGCAACTAATAGAATATACACAAAAGAATAATATCCTATCCTACTGTCTGAATCAGGATAGACAAAAAAAAAATACAAGGAAGACTTCTTCAGCTGTGGCTCAGCAAGAAGGGAAGGCAGTTCACCGTAGAAGTCCCATATGCGCTCACTAATATGCACCAGTATGATGTTCGGATCCAGCTGCCTCAGTTCTTGTACAATTAAGTACAGAAGTGTAGTATGAGTATATAAATAATATGTACCCAATAAGTATCCCGTCTAATCTCGAAGAAGAAGAGATGAGAGGTCGACTTGATACTCACTAGGGTCAAATAATCTGAGAAGAATTTATGTGTTCAAATCATGGAATTTACAAAAGTTTTACGAGAAGTGGTATAAGTCAAGACATCTACAACATCAAGTCTATAGTTTATCATATAAGATTAATGGCAAAATAAAGCATGTAAAAGGTTTTCCACAATTAACATGCGCACATAATACCGAGGCGACGACCCGAACCAACAGAAATAAGCTGTGCATTTGTCGAGGGTCAATGACACGCCTATAGATGCATCTATTCATACCGAGGCAATTGGCCCGATCTACAAATAACGATTAAATATCAAGTTCACACACATGGTGCACATAAATGGTCAAAATAAGATACAAAACTCAATTAACTATGCAAGTATGCTTATATCTCCTTTTTAAGTCTCTAGTACACACTAGGTATTCATAACAACAAATTAACATAAGGTATAAATTTAATAGGCATGTTGTAGGTCCTAGGCTACCCGTACATTTAACATAGTAGTAGCTACGCACGGGCTCTCGTCACCTAACGCATGCGTAGTCCCCGCATTTAGCAACAAACACACAAACATCAATCCTAAGAGAACAATTTCCTCTTACGAGGTTAAAAAGGAGACTCACTGCACTCCGACGCGCACTTTCAATATAAAGAATAAGGCCAAACCCTCAATTCGTAGCCACACGAGCACCAACTAAATAAAATAAGCAAGAACTAGTTAATAAGAGCTTACAAGGTTAAATTCTAATTGTTTAAGCAATTTCTTAACCATTAATACAAGTTTTCTAAATTCCAGCCCCCGGATCACGTGCCTCGATTCAAATATTTTTCGAAGAAAGTTGTTCTCTATCACCTAAGGATCACAAATATATGATTTCTAGTTTCTTTTATGGCAAATTATAGGATTAAATCTTAGTTTTGATTAAACTGTATGTCTAACTATAATCTCTTGATTTTTACCTAATTTTAGTGTTAAATATACCTAATGTTTATGTATTTGAACTAAAAGTGAACGGGGATTACTTACCTTGCAATGATATGTGGAAACCCTCTCTTTGAAATCCCCAAAATCGCCCAAGTGTGCAGTGTAAAGTGATAGAAATGAGTTTGGGTTCGTATTAATGAACCCTTCTGCCTCTAGTGACTTTCGCTTTTGCGGAAGGAATCCCGCTTCTGCGGGTTACGCTTTTGCGGACATGGGCCATATTTGTAGAAATGAGAAAGGGGGCTTGGGCCACTTCTGCGGTCCCTTACTCGCTTCTGCGAGTCCGCATGAGCGGAAGTCCCACCGTTTCTGCGGTTTGGGCCTGGGGCGAATGGACCGCTTCTGCGGTCGGGGGTCCGCTACTGCAGTTTTCCCTGAGCCTGGCCCCTTGTGCTTCGGCGACTAAACGACCGCTTCTGTTGTCTCACTTCTCCGGTCAAATTTTTCTAACTTAACTCGAGCCTCATCCGATTGATGCTCGGGGCCCCCAAGGCCCCGCCCAAAGTTACCGGCAAGTTTGAAATCACAAAACAGACTCGGTTGAACCCTCAGAACGACCAAAACAATGCTAAATCTAAGAATCACCCCCTAAAACCATTTGAATCAAACATATGAACTTCAAGTTCTTCAATTCACATCCAATGTATACCAAACGCCCTTAAACTACTCGGATTGACACCAAATTTTACGGGTAGGTCTTAATTGATATTTCGGACTTGTACCAAGTTTCAAAATCGAAATCCGAACACGATACCTATGAAAACAATAATTTCTTAGTTTATTAAAATCTTTGAAACTTAAGCTTAACAATTTTACATAAAAATTCATTACTCGGGCTAGGGGCCTCTGAATTCAATTTTGGGCATACGCCCAGGTCCCATATTTGCCTACGGACCCTCAAAAATTACCGGATCGCAATTCCGGATCCATTTTCCCAAATATTGACCGAAGTCAAACTTGGCCTTTTTAAAGAAACATGAAGAAACAACTAGGCTTATTCTTGCCCAAAATTCTTCTAACTACCGAATCACACGCCCCCACAAGTCATAATTTAGTTGAAGCAAGTGTGGGAAGTTTTATTTAAGGGAAAGGTGTTCAAAAATGCAAAACAACCAGTCGAGTCATTACATTCTCTACCTCTTAAACAAACTTTCATCTGTGAACGGGAATAGAAAAGTTCCCGGACTGCTGAATAAGTGGGGATATCGGCTTCGCATGTCCTCCTCGGACTCCCATGTCGCCTCCTCGACCAGTTGGCCCCTCTACTGGACTCTTACCGTAAAAATACTCTTGGACCTCAACTGGCGGTCTTGTCTATCAACAATGGAAAATGGCTCCACCTCCTAGCCCAACCTCTCATCTAACTGAATGGTACTATAATCCAACACATGTGAATAGTCGGCATGATACTTCCGGAGCATCGAGACATGGAAGATCGGATGAACGCCCGATAGACTGGGAGGAAAAGCAAGCTCATAGGCAACCTCTCCAACTCGTCTCAACACCGCAAATAGGCAATAAACCTTAGGCTCAACTTGCCCTTCTTGCCAAATCTCATAATCCCCTTCATGAGTAAGACTTTCAGGATAACCTTCTCACCCACCATAAACAATACCTCACACACCTTCTAGTCCACATAGCTCTTCTGTTTGAACTACACTGTGCGAAGTCAACTTTACCATATCCAAGGCATCCTAAACCAAATCTGTACCAAGCATCTTAGCCTCACCAGACTCAAACCACCTGATCGGAGAACGACAACGCCGACCATATAGTGCCTCATACGGGGCCATCTCTATGCTGGAATGATAGTTGTTATTATATGCAAACTCTGCCAAGGGTAAGAATTGATCCCACCGGCCTCCAAAGTCGATCATGCATGCTCTAAGCATATCCTCTAAAATATGAATTGTCCGCTCTGATTGCCCATCCGTTTGAGGAAGAAATGTTGTGCTAAGCTCTATCAGGGTCCCTAACTCACTCTGAACAGCTCTCCAAGAATGGGAAGTGAACTGAGGGCCTCTATCCGATATGATGGAGACCGGCACACTATGCAGCCTCACTATCTCCCGAATGTAAATTTGGGCATATCTCTCTGCCGTATAAGTAGTTGCCACTGGGATGAAGTAGGCCGACTTGGTCAATCTATCCCCAATAACCCATTCTGAGTCAACCTTCCACTGAGTCTGCGGCAACCCAACCACAAAATCTATGGTGATACGCTCCCATTTCCATTCCGGAATGGGCATCTGCTGAAGTAGGCCACCTGGCCCCTGGTGCTCATATTTGACATGCTGGCAGTTGAGACACCGAGCTACATGACTCACAATATCTTTCTTCATTCTCCTCCACCAGTAATGTTGTCTCAAATCCCGATACATCTCCGTGGCACCTGGATGAATAGAATACCACAAGCTGTGGGACTCCTCCAATATCATCTCTCGAAGCCCATCCACATTGGGCACACATACACGGCCTTGAAGACGTAACACACCATCCTCACCAATAGAACCTCCCTAAAGTATCGTCTCTCTGAGAACTGCCAAATGTGGATCATCAAACTATCGGGCCTTAATTTGCCCCAATAACGAAGATCGAGCAACCACACATGCTAGAACCCGGATGGGCTCTGAAATATCCAATCTCACAAGTATGTTCGCTAAAGATTGAATGTCCAAAGCTAATGGTCTCATCTTAGTAGGAATGAATGCCAAGCTACCCATACTCTACGCCTTCCTACTCAAGGCGTCTGCTACAACATTTGCCTTGACTGGATGATAAAGAATGGTAATGTCATAATCCTCCAGTAACTCAAGACACCTGCGCTGCCTCAAAATTAAGATCCCTCTGCTTGAAAAAATGTTGCAAGCTACGATGGTCTGTATAAACCTCACATGATACTTCATATAAATAATGCCTTCATATCTTAAGAGCATGAAAAATCGCCACCAACTCTAGATCGTGCACATGGATAATTCTTCTCATGAACCTTTAACTGACGAGAGTTATATGCAATAACTCGCCCATCCTGCATCAATACACATCCCAAGCCAATGCGAGAAACGTCGCATTACACTGTATATATCCCTGAACTGGAAGGCAGTACAAGAATTGGTGTTGTAGTCAAAGCCGTCTTGAGCTTCTGGAAGCTCTCCTCACAATCGTCAGACCAGCAAAATGGGGCACCTTTTTGGGTCAATCTAGTCGGAGGTGATGCAATAGATGAAAATCCCTACACAAATCGTCGGTAATAACCTACCAAGTCCCAAGAAACTCCCGATCTCGGTCACTGAAGTGGGACGTGGCCAACTCTGAACTACCTCAATCTTCTTAGGATCCACCCTGATACCCTCTCCAGATACTATATGCCCCAAGAATGCTACTGAATCTAGCCAAAACTCACACTGGGAGAAATAGCATAAAGTTGTTGTTCTCACAAGGTTTGAAGCACTACTCTAAAAAAATTGCTCGTGATCCCCCAATCTACGTATGTATATCAAGATGTCGTCATTGAAAACGATGACAAAAGAATCAATATAAGGCCTGAACACTTTGTTCATCAAATCCATAAATGTTATTGGAGAGTTAATCAAGCCAAAGGACATCACCAGAAACTCATAGTGGCCATACCTAGTCTAGAATGTAGTTTTTGGAACATCCGAATCCCGAATCTTTAGCTAATGATACCATGACCTCAAGTCGATCTTAGAGAACACATTGGCACCATGTAACTGATCGGACAAATCATCAATACGGGGCAATGGATACTTGTTCTTGATGGTGACTTTGTTCAACTGGCGGTAATCAATGCACATCCGCATAGTCTCATCCTTCTTCTTCACGAACAGTATCGGTGCACCCCAAGGCGATACACTGGGCCTAACAAACCCCTTTGCTAACAAATCCTCCAACAGCTCCTTTAGCTCCTTAGGAGCCATACGGTACGGTGGGATAGATATAGGCTGAGTGCGTAGAGCCAAATCAATACATAAATCAATATCGCGGTTCGGAGGCATGCCATGAAGACTAGAAGGAAAAATATCGATGAACTCTCGGACTATTGGCACTGAATCAATCGTCGGAGACTCTGCAGAGGTGTCTCACACCTAAGCTAAATAAGACAAACACTCTTTCTTCACCATGTGTTGAGCCTTCAGGAAAGAAATGACCCTACTAGGCGTATCAACTGTGGAACCCTTCCACTCCAATCTCGGCAACCCTGGAACCGCTAGAGAAATAGTCTTGGCATGGAAATCTAGAACGGCGTGATATGGAGATAACCAATTCATGCCCAGGATAACCTCTAAATCGATCATATCGAGCAACAGAAAATCTGCTCTAGTCTCATAACCACAGAAAGTAACCACACAAGACTGGTAGATCCGGTTCACAACCACAGAATACATATGAACATGAATACCCAATGGCTCAGGAGAAATAGCCAGGAAATGAGCAAATAGAGATTATACGTAAGAATAAGTAGACCCTGGATCATATAATACCGATGCATATCTACCGCTGACGGAGATAATACCTGTGATGACGACATTTGAGGCTAATGCATTCGGCTTGACTGGAAGAGCATAGAATCTAATTAGAGCACCAATTGTCTGGCCTCCACCTAACTGAGGACTAGCTGGCTAACCTCTCCCTGTCTGGCCTCCACCTCTGGATCAGCCTCTACCACTCTTCTATCCACCTCTAGGTGGCTGGGCGCTGGTGCTGGATTCATAGGCTGCTGCTCCTGCTGTACTGTCTTGACCCTAAGTTTGGGGCAATATCTCCTCATGTGGCATGTGTCACCGCACTCAAAACAATGTGGTGCGACGACCTACTGCCCTGATGACTATCCCTGATGACTCTTAGGCCCCGTGGGAGGAGCCTGGATAGCCGGTGGGCGATATGAAGTCTTTGGCATAGCACTAAAGTAGGGACCATAAGAACTCTAAGGACATGAATACCCACCGGAAGAACCCTGAATAACTGGTGGGCGGCAAGAACTCTCTAGAATGGCACTAAAATAAGGGTGTGCTGGGGCACCCCGGGTGGGAGGTAGTGGTGCTGAAGATGGGGGCCTACTGGGCTGACCCCTCCCATACCTACCTCTGCCCCTAGTTGGGGCACCTCTGAACTCTCCAAGGAATTTGGCTCTCTTGTCCTGCTGCATCTGCTCCCTACCCCTCTAGCGATATCCCTCAATCCGGCGAGCAATCTCGACCACAAGCTGAAACTCTATACCTATCTCCACCTCTCAGGCCATAACCAATCGAATACTGGGCTGCAATACGGCGACAAACCTCCGCACTCTCTTTGCATCTGTATGGAGTATCATAAGTGCATAGAGAGATAACTCAGAAAACCTTGCCTCATAGTCGGTCACAGACATCTTACCCTGCTTAAGGTGCTTAAACTGATACCGTATCTCTTCCCTCTTAGAGGGTGGAATATACCTATCCAGGAACAACTATACGAACTATCCCCAAGGGATGGGAGGAGAACCGGCGGGCCTACCAAGAACATAAGACTTCCACCATCTATGGGCCCTTCCCTCAAGCTAAAAAGTAGTGAAGTTGACTCCATGTGACTCCTATCCTCATAGTGTGCAGTCTGTCCCTGCATATGTCGATGAAATCCTAGGCGTCCTCAAGACGCTCACATCCGAAGACTAGAGGGTGAAGTCTGGTCCATCTATCTAATAACTTTTGCGGATCAAACTCCACAACTGGCCTAGGCTGGGGTGCCCGTGCAGCAACTGGTTGAACCCCTTTTGCGGGTAGTGCACCCATAGTCTTATATATCGCGGCGAGCCTGAGAAGTAGGGGTCTGTGCTCCCCCTCCTGCCTGCGAAGCAGCTAGGTCTGCTGTAAATAGACCAGATTGAGTCATGATGTCCATGAACCGAAGCATACGGCCCAAGACCTCTTAAAATCCCAGAGCATTCATGAAATCTATCGGAGTAGGCATAGCTGTGCGGACACCTTGCCTTGCTCATCAACAATGGGATTCCTTGTAGGACCTGCTGGTGGTGCAACTGGAATAGCTTTAGGACACCCGCATCCCTACCATGGGCCGGTGCCCTCCATCAGCCTCTTCCTCGGCCTCTAGCAACAGGGGGAGTAGCTCCTCTCGGGTTCGAAACATTGACGGTACGAGTCCTCACCATCTGTGAGAGAATAGAAGAGGAAATTTAGTACACTGACCACTACATGATGGAAATAGTAGTCTTTCCTAACACCCTATAGCCCCTCGAAGATAAATATAAACGTCTTTGTATCGATCTACAAGACTCTATTAAGTATATCCATAACTTGTGAGACCTACGTGAACCTAGTACTTTGATACCATGTTATCAAGATCCATTTTCCATAATAGCTCATGATGGTGCCCCACACCGTTTGTCAGGCCAGCCACGCGGAAGTATAATTAAATTCTCATTTTACCTTTGCCAAAAACCATTATAATAGATTTGCACACATTTGAAGTTATAACCCAATAAAGATCAATAAAATGTAAAGACAGTTATACAATCCAAAATATTGTCTACCACTGTGTGTGCCAGAACCCGGTGTCACAAGCTACGAGCAACTAGTATAATATACACAAAAAAATAATACCCTATCCTACTGTTTGGATCAGGATAAATAGAAACAACAAAAAAAAAATACAAGGAAGACTTCTTCGGCTGCAGATTGGCAAGAAGGGAATACAGCTCACCATAGAAGTCCCAGATGTGCTCACTGATATGCACCATTATGATATCCGGATCCACCTGCCTCTAATCTTGTACATTTAAGTACAAAAGTATAGCATGAGTACATAAATAACATGTACCTAGTAAGTATTCCGTCTAGCCTAGAAGAAGTAGAGACGAGAGGTCGACTCAATACTTACTAAGGTCAATTAAAATAAATATATAAGTATGATGTGTTCAAATCATGGAATTTACAAGCATCGACAATTTTATGACAAGTGGTATAAGTCAAGAAATCTACAACATCAAGTCTATAGTTATCATATGAGATAATGGCGAAATAAAGCATGCCCCCCGGAAGGAGGCCTTTTTCGCCCTCCACCTAAGATGTGGCGACGGTCTGAACTAACAGAAATAAACTGTGCACTTGCCGAGGGTCGACGACGCGCCTATAGATGCATCTATTCATACCGTGGCGATCGGTTCGATCCACAAATAAGGATGAAATATCAAGTTTACACACATGGCACATAAATGGTCAAAAATACCAAACCAAACTAAATTAACTGTACAAGTATGCTCATATCTCCTTTTAAGTCTCTCGTACACACTAGGTGTTCATAACAACAAATTAACATAAGATATAAATTTAATAGGCATGTTGTAGGTCCTAGGCTACCCGGACATTTAACAAAGTAGTAGCTATGCACGGACTCTCGTCACCTAACTCGTACGTAGTCCCCGCATTTAGCAACAAACACTCAAACATCAATCCCAAGGAGACAATTCCCTCTTACGAGGTTAGAATAAGTCCAAACCCTCAATTCGTAGACAAACAAACACCAACTAATTAAAATAAGCAAGAACTAGTCAATAAGAGCTTACAAGGTTAAATTCTAATTGTTTAAGCAATTTCCTAACTATTAATACAAGTTTCCTAAATTTCGCCCCGAGCCCGTGTGCCCGATTTCGAGATTCTTTGAAGGAAGTTGTTCTCTATCACCTAAGGATCACAAATATATGATTTCTAGTTCATTACATGTCAAATTACATGATTAAATCTTAGTTTTTATAAACCATAGGTCTAGCTCTAACCCCTTGATTTTACAATCTTTAGTGTTAAATCTACCTAATGTTTATGTATTTGACTAAAAGTGAGTGGGGATTACTTACCTTGCAATTATATATGGAAACCCTCTCTCTGAAACACCAAAAATCGCCCTAGTATGTAGTGAAAAGTGAGAGAAATGAGTTTGGGTTCATATTAATGAACCCCTCTGTTCCCAGTGATTTCCGCTTCTACAGAAGAAATCTCGCTTCTGCGGGTTCCGCTTCTGCAGAGCCGCTTTTGCAGAAAAGGGACAAGGGGGCCTGGGCCGCTTCTGCGGTCTGAGGCTCGCTTCTGCGAGTCCGCTTAAGCGGAAACCCCACCGCTTCTACGATTCTGGGCCTGGGGCGGATGGACCGCTTATGCGGTCGGGGGTTCGCTTCTGCGGTTTCCCTTGGGCCTGGCCCCTTCCACTTCAGCGACTACTGGACCGCATCTGCGGTTCCGCTTCTGCGGCTCAAGAACCGAAGATGCGGTTATGAGAGAAGCAGCAAATTCCCAGCCCTTTCTAAAGTTCCAACTTCACTCGAACCTCGACCATTTGAGGCTCGGGGCTTCTGAGTTCACCTAAATATATCGACAAGAATGAAATCACGAGGCGGACCTACTCGAACACTCGAAACACTCAACAAAAATGCTAAATCGAAGAATCAACCCCAAAACCAAATGAATCAATTCATTGAACTTCACGTTCTTAATTCTCCTCCAACGGGTTAAAATGCCCTTAAACTATTCGGATTGACACCAAATTTTATGGGTAAGTCTTAACTGATATTTTGGACTTGTAGCAAGTTTCGAAATCAAAATTCGAACTCGATACCTACGAAAACAATGATTTCTTAGTGTATTTAAATCTTTGAAACTTTAAATTAACAATTTCAAATAAAAATTCATTACTCGGGCTAGGGACCTCGAATTCCGGGCATACGCCCTAGTCACATATTTTTCCATGGACCCTCAAAAATTATCAAATCATGATTTCGGGTCCGTTTCCCCCAAATATTGACCGAAGTCAAACTTTGCTTTTTTAGAGAAACTTAAAGAAGCAACGAGATTTATTCTTGCTCAAAACTCTTCCAACTTCCGAACCATCCGTCCCCGCAAGTCATAAATTAGTTAAAACAAATGCGGAAAGTTTTATTTAAGGGAAAGGGGTTCAAAAACACAAAATGACCAGGCGGGTCATTACAATTTAGTTCTTCATATAGTTTTTTAACACTACTTTCTCGATTGAATTGGTTCAAGAAGATGAACACATACTTAAATTCAATTTTTTTTGTATTAATAATTTATTTTGCTTCTCTGCTTTTTAAGTTGCAAATCTGGATTAGCTATGTTTTTCTTAGAAGAACAATCGGACAACTAGAAAGGAATTAAAAATTTTGATTTATGATGATATGGACAATAACTCACAGTTAAAAATCATTGTATTAGAAAATAATTTTTCTCTTTTTTTAAAGTTCAGTTCAGTGTACAATACTTTTCTGAGCATTCGACTTTCTAATTTTAATTTTATTCAAGTTCTTTTTCTGTTTCCCCAAAAAAATATTTTGATTTTAATTAATTAAATAAAGAAAGAAAAAAAATATTATTTCCGTTAAAAAAGGGTTAATATGCATAACTATTGGACGGTTTGGATATATTTGGGCCCAACTATTAACGACGTGCATATTTGTCTTATTTCACCTAGTTTACGCTTCACAGGCATATTTTAATAAAAACAATACTTTGGTTCCGGATTCGCATAAAGTACATCTGTACAGTCAACCCTGGCCGCATCAACAGCCTGTACGGACCCCTGCCTCCCCCATACCCCAAACTCTCTCCCTTCTCTTTCTTCCACTTTTCTACCCCACGTCTCACAATCCCCAAGTTTGGTCCTTTTTCTTTTCATTCCCAGTTTCAACGCAAACAAATTCAACAAACCCAATTTCTCAAATTTCACTCCCTAATTTGCACCTCAATACTTTTAGAAAGTTGAATCCCGAAATTCGTTGAACACGAATAGATCTTTTTCCAATTTTAGGTAATGGTTTTTTTAGTTTTTAATTTCAAGCAGGATTCTGCGAAAAAGATTGTATTTTTATTGATTTTGAATGTTTTTTGTTTTGAAGAAAATGTTAGGAAAAAGATTAAACTTTTAATTGTTTTGCTAAATTGTTCAATCCAAAAATCAATTTTTTTCTTCTAGGTTTTATGATATTTCGAGTTAATTTAGCTCAATTTATTATTCCTTTATATGGGTTAATACTAAAATTTGGTTTTTCTTTTTGATTCTTTCAATTGTGGCAGAAAGGTTTCTTGTGATGAGGCTTCTTCATTGGTGACAAATGGAAGATTCTAGCCTGCATTGATTCTCTCTGTCTGTTTCTTATAATTATAATTGGAGGTCTCATAATGTGCTGGTTCAATCGCTTAGGAATCAATTTGACCAGCTGCTTCTTTCATTTTTCTGAGTGGCATCCCATTGAATAACAAATATTCGGGCCGGATGCCCGAATAGCATTTTCCTCCTTTTTAAGGTTATCAACTACTTTCCTTTTCAATTGATATATGTTATTGAAATATATATGTGCTTAAGCTTTGGTGGGCGGAGATAGTAGAGGTGCACGCAAGCTGACTTTGACACCACTGCACCAACATATATGTGCATTCCATTATTGGCTTTTGTTGAACTAATGAATATGGGGATGTTGGGTTTAATGTTTCATTTGTTGTTTAGTTGATTGATGGTAATAAGAGGTATATGCTAAATTTTCAGGTTCTTGAATCAAATTGTTGATTGTGCTGTGTGAATAGTGTACTCTATTGTGACATATACTGTTGTTTTGGACGTTTGTGATGATGCGTTCTGTTGATGATGTGGCGGAAATGGGCTGCTGTGGGTGTTTTGGATTCTCTTTTGCAAGAAAACCGGAAAAAATAGGTAGGTCCAATAGGGGATATGGAAATGGCTGGTCACGGGCACCGTTGTTAGAAGAAGAGGTTGAAGAGGAAGATGATGGCTTTGATAGTGGCAATGTAACTGATACTGGCACTGAGGATGACGAAGTGTGTCATAGCCCGGTTAAACGTTCTGAAGAGATTCTCATGGACAGAGCTCAGAATGGGTTAATTTGCAGGGAGGTCCCTGTCAAGGAAACTGTCAAACTTGTTCGCACAGAGGTAATAGCAGAAATGTTATTTTGTGCTAAGAAAGTATACCCGAATGCTGATGGCTCTTAAAACATATATTTGTTTTAATTAATGTTCACTACTTATGTCAGTGTGTGTCCACGTGATACTTCACCTTCAGATTGTTTGGCTGTCTTTCCCTTGCCCTCTCCTCCTCGTCCCTGCTGTGCTAGGTTGCCCTGTCGTTTTTAATCAAAAAACGGAAAAAGCAAAGAAGTTGGGCAGAGGTTTACCTTTTGTGTTTCCGCCTGGAAGTAGGAGCTCGGTATCTAGCTGTAGCTGCTGATTAACTTTTCTGCCCTATATTTTACATATTAACTGTGTTCAAAGTTTTGTATATACAATAAGCCAACTCAAGTTCAATTGCCTTCACATGATGCCTTCTATGCTGAATATTTGGCACATTACCTGTTTTACTTGCAGTTTAATCGTTGTGGATATGAAATTTGTGGTGTAAGTTGTTGGATTTATAAAAAAAAAGGAGGTGTAGCTTGACTGCTTTTTGCTACTATTGTCTTTTTGACTCAGGATGAAGATGGGAACAAGATGATTAATGAATATGTCCGTGAACACAAAATTGGTTCTGGTAGCTATGGGAAAGTGGTGAGCAGAAACATATTGATGTTAGCTCTTTCTTTTTATTCATTTGATGGAATTGTGGCTGACATCTGATCAACTTTTGATGACACAGGTGCTTTATAGAAGTTGTAATGATGGAAAACATTATGCTATTAAGGTAAAATTTCTTACATCTCTAGTTAATATTAAGGAAGTTACATTAATGTTCTCTTGGTCATGATATGTGCTTATTCAGGTAAAACCTTATACTAGTTGTATTCCCATATTAGAAAGCTAAAATTGTTGTCCCTACGGCTTTGGTCTAGTGGTAAGAGCTCAATGTGTGTGTGTGAGTTAGGCGCACGTAATGTGGTCGAACCTCATAGATAAATGTCTAGTATTCAAGTGGAGAATGTTGGAGGGGCGGCCATTATCTACCGAGTTTCAAACCGTGTGCCACAGGACCTTTGAGATTTCTTTTTTGTTATTTGTTATAAAAAAGAAGAAGCTAAAATTGTTTTTTTACTTAGTGATAGGAGGTGTTACATTTTAATATTCTCAATGGGGCTCCACATGCTTTTGCTAGTCTTTGTAATGGCAGCTAAGGTATGTGATGAAGATTTTGGACTTATACTTCTAAATACATTACCAACCTAACAGCACATTTCGATTCTTTCATAGATAAATGTAAGGGATAATTAGGTAATTTATTCTTTGCTAGGACAAAGCTACAGTAGTTTCTAGGGTTGTGGTGAAATAGGCGGAAAAAGATAGGAAAGTGAACATTGTCGCAGAAGATTTAGTTCTGAAAGAATATGTAGTGTTCTTAATTACTGATTACAGGAGTTGGGTGGGTTGTCAAATAATGATGGTGTACGTGGTTATTTTAATGCAGGCCTTTCACAAGTCACACCTATTAAAGTTGCGGGTGGCACCTTCAGAAACTGCTATGAATGATGTTCTTCGTGAGGTACATGATTTATCTCTTCCCTTTAGTTTTATTTCCCTTTCTTTGTGTTATCAATTACTTTATCCTATAGAGTTAGCTTTTTCTATCTTGGAATTTCTTATTTTTCTATCTTGGACTTTCTCAACGTGACTTCTCAATGAAATTGCTCAAATGGTAAATTTGGTAGGGCCAGTGTTTGTATTTGTCGATCATGTCTGATTACTTTTATTTTGCTCCAGACTAAAGGAAGTTTGATATGGACTGTTAGTTATACTTCAGCTTTGATGTTTGACTTGATGACCTGACAATTCGTTGATTATTGACTTCCATGTTAATTCCAATCTATTGCAGGTTATGATCATGAAAATGCTGAGGCATCCCAATATTGTTAATCTTATTGAGGTGATTAACGACCCAGAAACAGATCACTTCTATATGGGTACTCCTTGAAGATTCCTTTTCTCTATTCATTTTACCTTATTCAGATTCTTTTTCTGGAGCCGTCCAATTTCTTGATTTATGTCATTATTTATGGTAAGAGAGAATACCATCAACTGACATTCTTTTCTCTTTATTAACCAGTTCTCGAATACGTGGAAGGAAAATGGGTTTGTGAGGGTTCTGGCCCCCCAAGTGATCTCGGAGAAAATAAAGCACGGAAGTACTTGCGTGATATAGTGTCTGGCTTGATGTATCTGCATTCTCATGTAAGACCCAGTAGTTTGGATCTGCTTCTGATTAATATATATGTATTTTTAATATATATATACATGCATATGTTATTAGCTTCGGGCATAACTTGTTTGCTTTTGCTGTAGAAACCTCACTTCCTGTTACACTATTCAGTTAATTATGTTATGAAGAACATTCCAGTGTTGTACTCCAAGTAAACATATTATGATCCTGGAGTGTGGGATGATTATGCAGTTAATTGTGTAGGAGCCAGTGCATCTATTTCAATGTGGCTGAACTATGAAGTACCAAATTCTGATGGTTTTAGGTTATTTGGTCATGTCCTCTCCGGTTTTATCTTCTGTGCAAGTGGCCTTCTACATAATTCTGTATTAAAATTAATAATGGGTTTTTAGCTTAATATACTTGTTATTTACTTCTTCTGTCTACTTATTTGTAAATCTTTTCCATATATATTTTTATTACCTTTTCCTTTATCGTGCCTTCTTTGCTAAAGCCAATGATGTAATTTCCCTTTGAGCTTAAAGCCCCATCGAGACCTTTGTGCTTTCCTGCACCTTTGCCTTTGACAACACTGTTACATTTAAATGCTTACATACAGGAATTCTACCTCATGTCCCAAGTCAGGTTATAGGTCAAATCTCAATCACTTTAGCGAAGTCTTAAACAAATTATCTTCGGACAGCTTTTGCGAAAAGAAGAAAGATCCATATATAGTAACTCGGGATCCCTTACCTGTTTCTAGAACAAGTTCTTCAAAGACTTGACTCCAAAAGAATTGACTCACACAAGGACATTCCATAAGTTGCTTGGTCAAGATGGGTACTTTCCCTTTGCTTTGTTGTAAACATGGTTTTATAGATGGAATACTAATTTTCTCTTGCTTAGCGAGCATTTTTTTCTCCCTGTCTTCCTTTCTTGAGGAAATATATGGACCTGAAGCTAGTTGATTTTCACTTATCAGAGACCAAAAGGATATACCTGTTCCATTTCAGCATTTGTTCATTCAGTTAGTTTGTTTAGCAAGATCTATGGTGCCTTTGATGTCTTTTTCCTTCCTAATGAACATCCTTTAACCTGAGATAGAAGGAACCCAATGAATCGGGTGATTTCCTTTTCTCATAAAGCAGAAAGGTCACACTTTTACCAGCATAAAAGACCCAGTGGGATGTGGTTACTTACTTTATCCAGTAAACAATGACTTGAAACTTTGAATAGGTGCATCCGCTGGACATAAGGAATCATGCATCTAGTAGTTTATTACTTTTATTTTCGTGGTCCTTGTATAGTATTTTACCTATGTTCCTTTTCTCTTCTCTTGAGCAGAATATTATACACGGGGATATTAAGCCAGATAATCTTTTAGTTACTGCCTCTGGCAGGGTGAAGATTGGTGATTTCAGTGTCAGCCAAGCTTTTGAGGTATGACCTTTTCTCAACAATGGTTTTCCTTAAAATTTGCTGCCCTAGTCACTTGTAAAATGATTAAAGTTCTAGTTGTTTGGTTCAAACATCTAGATGGACTGAGAATTTACCAAGAGTAAAAATAGAGGTGTTTGGTATGCAAGAATAAATTACTGAAGTGTCTCATTTCTTAATTTCATATTCGGATACATTTTGTTTCACAAGTACCTTTTGAAATATTCTGCTTATTTCTCTAGTAGAATGAGGACATCTGGGTCGAAACTAAAACAATTCATTTATGCAAAGGAGAGAAGTAACCAGCTGTATTTTCTACATTTTACCTGTCATTAGATCTGCTCCCTTCCTTTGGTTGCCTTCAGAAGGACCATCTTTGGGTATAAGACCAGAAAACTAGTTTTGTCAAATTACTTAAATAACACAGTTGTCAAAATTTTATGTTCACCTCGGATTCATTGTAGTGAGAATATGGGACAATCTGTTTTATAACACGAAAGAATATTTGATGAGAATGTGGAAGAAGTTTACATAGTGAAAAGGAGGGGAAATAGGAACACCAACGGGTATGTATTAGTGTCTAAAGCAAGGCATGGTTGTTTGGATTTTGTGGAGTTCAATGAGATCAAATCGTTATGCGTTGACAAACTAAGTGTTCCAATTCTATGGACTTCTTTCTCCAATAGTCTCTTTACTGGTTTGAAGAAAGTGCTGGAGAAGAAAATTCTCCAAAAATGAACTGATTACAAATTTTCACCTAATGGATTCATCAATTGAATAGGGACTTACAATCCTCGCTCATTTTACTTTGTCAAACCTTAAACTAGAAGTGATCAATCTAAGATCCATAGCAAGTTAACCCTCGGGGGTTGGCCTGGTGGCAATTGACTTGAGTCTTGGGGTTTGCTCCCTTTCAAGGTCTCAAGTTCGAAACCCACTGGGTGCAAACAATTTCTGAGGGCCATCGGACTGGGTAAAACCTGAATTAACCGTGGTGCACTTGCGGGAAACTCCTTGCCGAGGGCCTGTGCACCCCCCGATAACCCAATAAAGAATTAACGGTTCGGGTTATCGGTTTTACCCGATATATGCCCACCCCTAGTGCCCAACACTAAGTTAGCAATCAATTGGGATAAACTAAGTATTTTTCACCACTTAAAGAGACCTATTACCTGCAGTTTATTCTTAGAAAAAGTTGTATTTCTCACTTTCACCTTTCATAGAGCTTGGTAGTCTTTATTTACTTAAATTCCATTTTCTATGTGAATGTCCTAATGAGGGGGATTCTAGATGCTGTTTATTTGCATGCTCTTGTTCAAAAAATTTGGAGCTCGATGGGTTTGGGGCAATGGCGTGAATTTAAACTCTTTTTGTTTTTATGTTTATTGTTTCCTCTTCTTTTCCAGTAACATTAGCTGGAACTATTCCTGTTTGTAGGATGATAATGATAAGCTTCGTCGGTCTCCTGGCACTCCTGTTTTTACTGCTCCTGAATGCTGCGTAGGTCAGTGTTTCTGGTCCTCGATGCATGCTGACATTTAAAATATCATTAAACTTACCAAAGTGGTTTTTTGCGGTATTAATAGGAGACACATATCATGGAAAAGTTGCGGACACATGGGCAGTTGGTGTTACCCTCTATTGCATGATCTTCGGGAAATACCCATTTCTAGGCGACACTCTCCAGGATACATATGACAAGGTGCGGGTCTCCTCGTATATTCATTGGACACCAGTTGATTCGGAACTTAGTTTTTTCCCCACTTTTCTAACTGCCTTTCTATCGTTTTTCCAGATAGTAAATAATCCCATTTCTCTCCCTGATGATATGAATCCTCTTCTGAAGAATTTACTCGAGGGGCTCCTCTGTAAAGGTTTGTCTCTCGTCCCGCTTGACATCTTCATACTGCCATTCTTTTGTGATGGTAGCCCCCCTGTTTCCTAACAAGTAAGCGACTTTGTACAGATCCAACACAAAGGATGACTCTCGAAAGTGTTGCTCAGCATGAGTGGGTCATAGGAGATGAAGGTCCGATCCCTCAGCATTCGTGTTGGTGCCAGCACAAAACATCACATAAAGATCTATGTGATGCGAGTGTGAATAATACTCCTACTTGATGCCAACTGGAAAAGGTTTTATGATTATTATTTTCCGTTCTTACTTTTTAGTTCTAAGTTCTTTGTAGGATGGAAGATAGGATGTTTCTTTCGGATAATCTGCACTTGCTGAAGCAACAGAATACACGTTAAGTAAAGGATGGTAGAAAATAAGTTGAGTAAATTTTGTTAGATTTCCGTCTTACTCCCAGAATACTCGAAGAGTTGTAATGGCCGTGGGGACCTCGCCATATATTTTGTGTTGTTTTTGTTGGTGGTGGTAATGTTATCGCCATTTGTTTTATCCTTTTGTCCTTCCGTTTTACCTTAGTGGAGTAAAGTTACCCTTTCCCAAATCTTGATTGACAAAGTTGATGAGTTTTCTCCCCCAGATATTGTATTGTTTAAAGTCACCATATTTGGTTCTTGGATTTTGTATCACATTTAGGGTGTGTTTTTGTTTCGAGGTTCTAGTTTTTTCAAGTTCGGTTGGTTTATATATGCTAAAAAATTGTTTTTCTTATGAAGATATTTAGCTCTAATTTCCGGAAAATTACTTTCCTAGCAAGAGGGGAATTATTTTTTGAAATTCTCTATTGTGGGGTTTCAGTTCCCCCCACCCACCCTCAACCCTGCACTTAATTCCTTCTCCTCCCCCCCCCCCCCCCCCTACTGCCCCCAAAGAACTCAACCACCTTCCCCCATTGCTGCAGCTCACTCCCTGCAACACCCTTGGGTCCCCTCGTTTATGTCCTTGAATCAACGGTTTATCGGAAACATCTTTATCCTCACTTGTTGGATTAAATTAGATTTGTTGTTGTAATGTCAGAACTCTTAGTTCATATCCCTAAACAACTAAACTGATGCTTTGCACAAAATAATGGAACCAAATTGGAAGTCTGGTATAAAGAATGGAATATTTTTGTTCCTATGCTATTGAGGAAATTATATTATCAAATATGTTCATAGTTTGTATATTACTCTCTATGTTAATAGTAATTCTATAAAATATAGGCAATTCATTAAATAAGGAATCTTTATAGCTGTAGGCTTCCTTATTTAGACGCACTAATCTTGGGGAATTAAATATTCTTCCATATATTTTACAATACAAATCACTCATTAAAAATTATCAGTTGTTTCGTTTCAAAACGCGACTCTGTTTTTGCGATACATTATGTTTCATCATTTTTTCTGATTTCACAAATCAAAAATGACTATATCTTCTACAATTCTTCTGCAACAAATGCAATTATGTCCAAAATCCCAATTATGATACAACTGGATGAGAATTGAGAGATTTAGAGAATTTTGAATTTAGGTTTTCAAAAATTATTATTTGTTTGGATTGAGTGTTATTTTAAATAATTGAGAATATGGTTTGGAGTTTATATCTCAAATTGAGGGGTTTGGTGAAGATTAGACTTGGTTGTAGCTGAATTTCAGAATGAAACTCGAAGAAGAAGACATGACATATTTACAAAACTTATAAAAAAATTGTATTCTGCTTTTTTTTTTAATTCATCTAACGATTGTATGGAAGTTAAAAAAACAAAAACTTAAGATCATATCCGCTATATATAACTATTCGCGATATCACTATGGAATTGAGTATCAACAATGATAACACAGTTGCATATTTGTGCTGTTACATTTTATATCAAATTCTAGTTGTATATAAATGTCCTATACTTTATCTACAAATAAACTACATGTTAGAGTGTGTGTGTGTCTATATATATATATATATATATATATATATATATATATATATATATATATATATATATATATATATATATATATATATATATATATATGTGTGTGTGTGTGTGGTTTTCACAATATCTACAAAATTTCTACATTTATTCTACAATAAAATTACATATCATTTGAAATATTAATATGAAAATATAAATTTTCAATATTTCTACAAATTATCTACAAACTGCTCATAACAAAATTTATCTTTATTTTCATGCATGTTTGTCTCGAATACTAAAGTTACTTGATATGCCAACATCTCCCGTTATAGAGGAACACAACTTATCTATAGTTTTCTATAACTTTCACACATTATTTTTACCCAGTTAAATACAACTACAATAACACATTATTTTCACCCAGTTAAATACAACTACAATAACATAAAGCGTACATACAAATTTTATACAAAATTTATACAACATGTCTTTTGTATATTTTGTATCTGATTTATACATAGTAAAAATAAATTTCATACAACTAATTATATATTATACAACTTATCTACAAATTATCTACAATTTTCGTACATTATTTCTACTAAGTTATATACAACTACAATATAGCACCACTAAATATAATTTTTAAACAATGTTGTTCAACTTTCATACAATAGTTAAATAATAAAAGCAAAATAAATAAACATAATACAAGTTTTCTATAATTTCTGCAATATAATGTATGTCATGTCGTCGCCACCTTCTTCTTCTTCAACTTTTAATATGAAATTAAGTCAAAACCAAGTCTAATCTTCATCAATACTCTCAAAATCGAGATATAAACTTCAAACCATATACCCAATTATTGCAACAACATCCAATCAAAACAAATAATGATTTTTGAAAACCCAAATTCAAATTCAAAGCTTCAAAACTTTTTAATGGCTGTCAATGGTGATGCTGCTCTTTTTTACTTTCTTCTTATATTACTGAAATGTTGGATAGAGAGATAGAGAGAGACGTAAAGAGAATTCTCAATTCTTTAAAACAACATCCAATCCAAACAAACAATGTCTTTTGAAAACCCAAATTCAAATTCAAAGTTTCAAAGCTTTTTAATGGTTGTCAATGGTGGAGGGGTTACAAATTTTCGATGGTTTATAAGAGGAAATCGTGTGTGTGATTTGATACGTGAGTAAGGTGGTTGGATTTGGAGAGAGAAACTTGGGGGAGTGGTGTTAGTTAACCAATATTTATAAATAATAATTCTGGAGAAAAGAACGTTAGCGTATAAAGAAATATAAATGAAACAATAATTAATTCGAGCCTACTGAATTCATAGTGTTTCCTTAAGGAATTTAATCCCCTCCTAGTACCCAAGGTTATGGATTATTTCCTCCCAGGATAGAACGAATTACATACTGGTGTAGCGGTACTTCAAACCCCAGTGTTTCAGCGAACACAAAGTTCGGCATCAAATCACACTTATAGATGTTTTATTTGTAGTTAGAAATAATACAGAAGGGAGGAGAAACTCAGAAATCATATGGAAATTCTAAGAGGAAGGAATGTAATCTATAGCCAACATTGAGTTCAAACTGAAGAGGAGATCAATAGCTCTCAATTTTTCGGTGTTCTTGCTATAACAACTGCTGCACATATTTATAATGCAGTCAGCTATTAAGAGAATGACCAGCCACCACTCCTTTACCCACGATGGAGCATGCATTAAGCTTATTGTGGAGCAAGCACTTGGCCATGATGGGAGAAGCACTACGCTATCAATGGACAATGGAGCATGCACTTGTCCGAACTGGTGGGACACTTGGATTCTATCCACGGATTGGAAAATATCCCTTACAAACACGAATAATATTACGTTAATATTCACTATTAACAAATAAATTTGGTCAAAAAATTAAATAATCGATCATCTGACCAAATTCAAATCTGAATCCGAAGCCGTAGCTGTAGCCGACGCCGAAGCCGAAGCTGAGCCGAGCCGAGCGAGCGATGATGCCGACGCCGACGGCGCGAGACTTTCCCTCTTCTTAACTCTTTAAGAGCTACAAGAAGAGTAATTATATATATACCCACCAAAAGCCTTTTTATCTTACAGTATGGGACAATATTTCAAGAAAGGGAAACTTAAAATTTTACTCAAAATTTTATTTTTCCTCCATTTTCCATTAACCCTCTTTTTAAGAATTTTCCATCTTAAAATCCTCAACAATTTCCCACATGAATGGGGAATGCTATATCATGGAAGTATACGTGAAAACTTGTGTGATTTTTAAGCAATGATTAATTGCATATGGATAAGTAGGTTTCCCTTTGAACTTTCCATAGTGAACTTATGTCGGATATACTCGGTCGATCGTTAGATTTGATATATTTGAACTGTCGAACTTTAGTGTATACCTAGACAAACCATAAGTAATACAATCAACCTTTAACCGTATTTGATTCTCATTTTTGTGTTCGCTTCAACTATGAACATAACCTGATTTTATAAGTGCGTAGAGAATTGGCCTTACAAAATTCTCCTTAAAGCGGCTAACACTTCACACTTACATAGGTGATTCTTAAATGTGTCATCCCGTAGATACACTATTTGATATAACCCTTATCAAATTTATAAATCATTGAAAAGCCTTAATACTTTATCCTTAGTACTGAACATTGTCTCATCATGAGAATGGACCAAATTTTTTGTTGATAATGTTGAACCGTCATTAATGACTTTGTTTGATCTCTTTGAACCTAGATCTTGGGATCTCTAGTCTTCTAGGTAGAGTTACCGCCACAATGACTTGTTCTTGGCCATAGTCTCATTCCCCTTGATGATTTCTCAACTACCTCTCTAGTTAGGCCTTTAATTAGTGGATCCGACACATTATCACTAGACTTTACATAATCACTCATGATAATTCCTATAGAGCGTAATTGCCTAACGGTTTTATGTCTTCGTCGTATATGACGAGATTTACCATTATAAATAACGCTCCCAGCCCTTCCAATTGCCGATTGGATATCGCAATATATGCATATTGGTGCCAATGGTTTGGGCCCAAATAGAATGTCTTCCAAGAAATTTCGGAGCCATTCATCTTCTTCAGTGACTTTATCTAAGGCTATGAACTCAGCCTTCATTGTAGAGCGGGCAATACAAGTTTGTTTGGACGACTACCAAGATATTGCTCCTCTAGCAATAGTGAATACATATCCACTTGTGAACTTCAAATCAGTTGAACCGGTGATCCAATTTTCATCACAATATCCTTCAATTACCGCATGATATTTACTGTAGTGCAAATCAAAGTTTTGGGTATGTTCTAAATATCCCAAAACTCGTTTCATTGCCATCCAATGAGATTGACCCGGATTGCTCGTGTATCGACTCAGTTTACTTATATCACAAGTTATATCTGGTCGTGTACAATTGATGATGTATATTAAGCATCCCAACACACGAGCATAATCCAATTATGATATGATTTGGCCTTTGTTCTTTGCTAATGCAAGATTCATGCCAATTGGAGTCTTTGCAACTTTAAACTCTAAGTGCTTGAACTTTCCAAGTACCGTCTTAATATAATGAGAATGTGACAGTACCAGACCTGGAGGAGTCTTTTGGATCTTAATCCCCAGAATTAAATCCGCAACTCCCAAGTCCTTCATATCAAGTTTGCTAGTTAGCATACACTTAGTCACATTTATGTTGGAAATGTCATTACTCATTATCAACCTATCATCCACATATAGGCAAACAATGACTATGTGATTTGGAACATTTTTAATGTATACACATTTATCACATTCATTTATCTTAAAACCATTTGACAATATTTTTTGGTCAAATTTCGTATGCTATTGTTTGGGTGCTTGTTTTAGTCCATAGATGGACTTAACAAGTCTACATACCTTCTTTTCTTTAGCGGGAACCACAAATCCTTAAAGTTGTTCCATGTAGATTTCTTCCTCCAAATTTCCATTTAAGAAGGTTGTCTTTACGTCCATTTGATGAATTTCAAGACCATAAACTGCCGCTATAGCTACTAGCATTCGTATGGACGTAATTCTCGTCACTGGAGAATATGTATCAGAGTAGTCAAGACCTTCTCGTTGTCTATACCCTATGACACCAAGTCTTGCCTTAAATTTATCAATAGTGCCATCATTTTTCATTTTTCTTTTAAAAATTCATTTACAATCCAAAGGTTTATTTCCAAGAGGAAGATCAACCAATTCCCATTTATGGTAGTTCAATATGGATTCTATTTTACTATTGACTGCCTCTTTCCAAAACAATGATTCCGAAGAAGACACTGCTTCTTTAAATGTTCAAAGCTCATTTTCCAATAAGAAAGTCACAAAATTTGGTCCAAACAAAGTAGACGATCTTTGACGTTTACTACGTCTTGGATCCTCCTTATTAAATGCACTTTTTTTGTTTCTTTCCGAGGTCGTTTAGATCCTTCACCATTCGACTTGCATTCCATTTTATATGGATATATATTTTCAAATAACTCAGCATTATCTGATTCTATAACTGTATTATTATGAATGTCGGAATTTTCTGATTTATGAATAAAAAATCGATATGCTTTACTATTGGTCGCATATCCTATAAAAATACAATCAATGGTTTTTGATCATATTTTTACCCTTTTGAGTTTAGGAATTTGCACTTTTGTCAAACACCCTCATACTTTAAAATAATTCAGGTTGGGCTTCCCCCTTTCTATTTTTCTTATGGAATGGATTGTGTTTTGCTATGGGTATTCGATTTAATATTCGGCTAACCGTAAGTACGGCTTCCCCCCACAAGTTCTGTGGCAAACCAAAACTTATCAATAATGTGTTCATCATCTCCTTTCATGAACGATTCTTTCTTTCTGCAATCCCATTGGATTGAGGCGCGTAAGGGGCCTTTGTTTGATGAATAATTCCATATTCTAAACATATTTGTTCAAAAGGATATTCATATTCACCACCCCTATCACTTCTTATCATTTTGATTTTCTTGTTAAGTTGTGTTTCAACTTCATTTTTGTATTGCTTGAATGCATCTATTGCTTCATCTTTACTATTAAGTAAATAAACGTAGCAATATCGAGTACTATCGTCAATAAAAGTTATGAAATACTTCTTTCCACCGCGAGATGGTATTGACTTCATGTCACAAATATCTGTGTGAATTGTCTAAAGGATTTGAATTCTTTTCAACCGACTTAAGGATGTTTAATATACTTAGGTTCCACACATATTTGACATTATAATTTTCACATTCAAACTTAGGCAATACTTCCAAGTTAACTAATTTTTGCAAGGTTTTATAATTGACATGACCCAAACATACATGTCATAAATTATTTGGCTCAAGTTAGTAAGAGGAAGCTGAAGTTTTTTTATTATTATTTTCGATAATTATTACATTCAGCTTGAAAAGGCCTTCAGTAAGGTAACCTTTTACTACAAACATTTCATTCTTACGTATCACCACCTTGTCGGATACAAAAATGCACTTGAAACCGTGCTTTACAAGAAGTCCAGTAAAGACAAAGTTCTTCCTTATTTCGGGAACATGAAGGACGTTGTTTAAAGTCATGACCTTGCCAAAAGTCATCTTGAGAAATATCTTCCCATATCCTTTGATTTTTGTTGTAGCAGTATTTCCCATAGAAATCGTCTCTTCGTGTCCAGCAAAAGCATATGTAGAAAATGCTTCCCTCATAATACAAACATGGCGAGTGGCTCCAGAATCAATCCACTACTCCTTAGGATTTCCTACCAGGTTGCATTCAGAAAGCATAGCACACAAGTCATCAATATCTTCGTGCTTTTCAACCATGTTTGCTTGACCCTTCTTCTTGTCTTTCTTTGGAGTACGACACTCTACAAATCTGTGTCCAGCCTTTTTTCACAATTGTAGCAATTTCCATTGAACCGTTTCTTGCTTGGATTATTTCTTGGCCCAAAAACTTGCTTCCTTTTTCTCTTAATTTGAGAAGTAGCCTCAACAATATTTGCTTCCATTATTGTTGAGTTTCCACGACCTTTATTTTCAGCTGCTTTGTTGTCCTCTTCGTTTCTCAACCAAACAATGAGATCTTCAAGGGACATTTACTTTCGTTTGTGTTTCAAGTTGTTCTTGAAATCCTTCCACAAAGGAGGCAACTTCTCAATAATTGCTGCAACTTGGAATGCTTCGTTGATGACAAGACCTTCAATGAAAATTCCGTTAGTAAAAATACTAAAATTTTTACTTTCAATATCAATATTCATTTTATATATACCTTCAGCAAGTAGATCATGAATAATCACTTGCAATTCCTGGACTTGGGTAATAACAGACTTGTTGTCTACCATTTTGTAGTCCAAAAATTTTGCGACAATAAATTTCTTTATCCCATCATCTTCAGTTTTGTATTTTCTTTTCAATCCACAGTTCTTTTGATGTATCCACATTACTGTAGACATTATACATATTATCCTCCAGTCCACTAAGAATATAATTCTTGCACAAAAAGTCAGAATGTTTCCATGCCTCAATCAGAGGAAAACATTTATTCTCTGGGGTTTCATCGAGTGGATCAGGAACATCTTCCTTGATGAACTACTGTAGACATAACGTAGTCAAGTAGAAGAACATCTTCTGCTGCCAACGCTTGAAATCAATCCTGATTATTTTTTCAGGTTTTTCTACCGATGCCAACGGTGTTCGGTTGGTTGATGTGTTGGCAGTCATCATCAGAACAGGTTGGTTTTTATTGTCTTTGCTATTTTTTCTGTAAAAGAATGACACAAACAAATGTTTAATAAATATTTAAACTTGGAGTAAAAAAAAATCATATAGATTTTAATCTCCAACAATCGCCACGAAATCTTTAAAACTGGAGTAAACAATTACGTAGATTTTAATCTTCAACAAAATGCCACAAAGACGTTAATCTCCAAAACGGGATTAAACAAAACCACAAAGGTTTTAGTCTTCAGAATTGTAAGTATAACACAAATACAGAAATAAAAGATTTAAATTCCTTAAGCTTGTTAGTTAACCCGTATTTGTAAATAATAATTCTAGAGAAAAGAATGTTAGCATATAAACATAAATATAAATGAAGAAACCAATTCGAGCCCACTGAATTCACAGTGTTTTCATAAGGAAGTTAATCCCCTCCTAGTACCCAAGGTTATGGATTATTTCCTCCCAGGATAGAACGAATTACACACTGGTGTAGCGGTACTTCAAACCCCAATATTTCAGCGAACACAAAATTCGGCAGCAAATCACACTTACAGATACTTTGTTTGTAGTTAAAAATAATGCAGAAAAAGGGAGGAGAAACTCAAAAATCGTATAAATATTCTGAGTGGAAGGAGTGCAATCTATAGCCAACGTTGAGTTCAAACTGAAGAGGAGATCAATAGCTCTCAAATTTTCGGTGTTCTTGCTCTAACAGCTGCTGCACATATTTATAATGCAGTCAGCTATTAAGAGAATGACCAGCCACCATTACTTTACCCATGGCGAAGCATGCATTAAGCTTGTTGTGGAGCATGCACTTGGCCATGGTGGGAGGAGCACTAAGCTGCTAATGGACAATGGAGCATGCACTTGGCCGAACTGGTGGGACACATGGATTTTATCCACGGATTGAAAAATATCCGTTACAAATACGGATAATATTACATTAACATTCGCTATTAACAAAAGCCGAAGTCGAAGTCGAAGCCATAGCCATAGCCGAAGCTGAGCTGAGCGAGTGACGATGACGACGCGAGACTTGCCCTCTTCTTAACTCTTTAAGAACTACAAGAAGAGTAATTGTATATATACCCACCAAGAGTCTTTTTCTCTTCCAATATAGGATAATGTTTCAAGAGAGGGAAACTTAAAATTTTTAGTTTCCCTCCATTTTCCATTCACCCTCTTTTTAAGACTTTTCCATCTTAAAATCCTCAACAAGTGAGAATATACGGTTGAGTAAAATTAAGAGACTAATTAATACTACTAAAATCCTAAAATGGTACATAAATAGGAATTAGGTATACCGATGTTGGGAAAAAATTCAGGTCGTGACATATAGTTTACTATATGGCATAAGAATATAAAATTTCCATAAAGAATGAAAGAGTATAGTATATGATTGCACACACATGCAGCTTCATTTTCTGCTTTCTTTTTCCAGAATACTCGTAACTAAATAATTCAAGTTATCAGAGAATGTGGTTAGTAATACTACACATTATTTTAAAGTAAACGAACTGCACCTAGCTGTAAGACCAAATTTTGCTCATCTTGGAAGCTTATGTAACATCCTTTATTGTATTAATTTAAGCTACTACAAAATAATATACTGAATAAGCAACTTGTAAATATGTTTATTGCAAAAACATCAATTTTTTTTAGAAATCAATACTTACAAAATTAAGTTGAGTTGTCAAATTAGTCTAAACTTAGCATAGAACTCAAATGATTAATAAGACTTCCTATTAATTAAGTAATAATTTTAACTAGTAGGAATATATATTTTTTCAATGATTGTTTTAAGCTTCAAGCTTTTATTTGATCTCCAGTGTGTACTAAAATTACTACACAAAAAATAAAATTAAAATCAACACACAAAGAAGATAAAGTGATTCAACATACAACAACAACAACAACAACTACCCAGTATGTTCCTACAAAGTGGAGTCTGGGGAGGGTAATACGTACACAGGCCTTACCCCTACCCGAAAGGGTAGAGAGGCTGTTTCCGGCCGACCCTCGGCTCAGAAAAAGAGAGAGAAAATCAACAAACAAAACAAAACAAAATATTACCCTCATTAACCAAATATATTACTAATCATGATTGATTTCACATTAAACAAATAAAACGATACGAGTGATTCATTAACAAGATTTCAATTTTTACAACGCCCGACATAACACGATGACACGTGTCCTTTCGTTAACTCAAATGGCATTTGTGAGCCAAAAATATTAACAGATGGCATATTTGGCCCGATAGGTGGACACTATACTTTTTGACGGAGGAGGTTCGACTGACTCCTTTGCATTAATCAAACTATACAAAACTTTTTCGAGGATAACTTGTCCTATTTTAATAATTCGTAAATGAAAATATGCAGTAAATAATACTCCTTCTGTTTCAATTTATGTGAACCTATTTTCTTTTTGGTCTGTGCCAAAAATGATGAACTCTTTTTTTATTTAGAAACAGTTTATCTTTATGTAATGATTTATAGCCACACAAAATATTTGTGCCTCATTTTACATCACAAATTCAAAAAATTTCTTTTTTCTTAAACTACGTGCCCAGTCAAAGAGATTCACGTAAATTGAAACGTGAGGAAGTATCTGTTAAAAGAAGATGCGAGAACTCAGAAATAGATAGGTAAGTGTGTTGCCTAATTCAGTAATTTTGGGTTTGAGTAAAAAAAAAGGATGCTCCTACTTATGTTTCTATCTTTAGTTTTGATAGTCGGATGTGACTTGAAAAAAGTAGTTCCCTTTCCTTGTAGGATTATTAACTAAAAGTGAAGTGAAAATGCATATAACTGAAATAGACATATGAGATAGAAATTGAAAGGACTTTATTTGTTCATTTGCTTGACAATAACGCAATATCAAACAGCACCATGTTATACGCCATTGTGGTTACTTTTGCAAAACGTGTCAAAAACTGAAACTCCAATATTCATTTAGGACATTTACTGGAAATGATAGTTCGGTGTATAAAGCAAGGGCCATATTCTAGCCTAGCATGTGGTCATAGATTTATCAAAATTTAAAAAAATAATTTTTGAAGTAATTTTGAAAATTTAAATTATGTTTGGATATGCATTTTATTTAAAAAAAAAGATTGAATTTTTGTAAATGGGAGAACAAGTTTCACCCAAAAATCTACCCTAAACTAGATTTTGAGAACTTGAAAAATATTTCTGAAATTTTTAAAAAATAGATCATTAATTATGAACAAACAATATTTTCAAAAAGGATTTGAAAAAACATTGCCAAAATGTATGACCAAACGGGGCTTAAAAGTAATAACGTATTCACGTGGGGTTGTACATTTTGCCTTTTGACGAAATACATAAACGGCTCCTTCAAGTTGTCCATAACAGTCAGTCGAACACCTCAATTGAGACTATTACCAGTTAAATACCTCAAGTGACTATTAAGTATGTCAAGTAAACACCTGAGTACAACATACCATATGCGTGAGTTGCACTTGCCGATGATATAGCAAATGAACCAATAGTAAAATGACACGTGTAATTTTGTTATAAGATTTGACACATGTAATTAACCAAAAAAAAACATTTAAAAAAGAAAAAAATTCTTCTCCTAAACCAGCATTCCTCCTTCCCCTAAGAACACTATATTTCATCTCCAACTCAAACCACCATTATTCCACACCAACAAAAATACACTAAAACCTCACCTTAAACTGCCAATTCTTATATTACCACTAAATAAAATTACAAATGGAGTAGGATCTTCGACTCCACCATTAGATCTCGACTGAAAAAAAATTTCAATCTTTTTCACCCGTTTCCTTTCTCCCTTTAATCGAAGCAAAAAATGAAAGGACATGTTATTTCTGCTGCTGGTGAATAACAGAGAGGAGGAAAAATGTGCATAAGAGTTTCAAAATATTCTCATCTGCTTGAGTTTCAAACTGAAAAATCATAAAAAAATCTCTATGTAAAAGACCACAAAAGATTGAAGATTGAGAAAACATTCATTTTCGCACTTAGCACATGGATGGCTCTTTCTTCCGCCGTAGTTGCACTTCAAAGCACAACAAAAGAATTTGAGACAATAAAAGAAGATGTTGGTCGGTGACTAGGGAGGAGATGCGGTGGAGCTTTAAGGTTCTTGGCTAAAATGATGGAATTTCATTAGTGTTTGGATTTGAGTATTTGGTGGAGAAATGTTGATATAGAGGCGTAGATTACAGTGGCCGGAAGAATTAATTCAAGGTGGTTTAATGATGGTTTTGTGACAGCTTCGTTGCTGGAGATCCAGCCGGCTTCTATTGGAAAGAAGAAGGTTTAATCTTTGTTCTTATAATAAGAATATTTGTTTCTAAAAGCCTACATGTCATTTAAAGAATTGGTTCATTTTGGATTTTCTTGTTTTTCATCTATGATAAAAAAAAATCGAAGAAGGGGAAGTAAAGATGAAGGTATGTGGGTGTATGTATCAAAATTAGATAAGAGAAATTTGTCACGAGGTCATGGTACGAAGCCAGAAATTTTATGTAGGGTGTTTAAATTTGAAATAAGTAAAAGAAAATTAAGGGTGTTTAATATATGTTATACAAAATTTAATATTTTACCTATATATATAATGTAATTTTTCGACGAAGGGTTGTCAGTTGACCACCCTTAGCTCTATGTACCTTCGCCACTGGTCATGGTTATGATCGGACATGCCAAGATCGGACCGTCATTAATGATCGTGGTTGGACATGCCAAGGTCGGACCTTCCTCAATGGTCATGGTCAGGACATGCCAATGTCGGACCGTCATCAAATATCTAGTTTACTTTGGAAACACAAAAGGAATATTCTACGAATATTTCGTGTAAATTATATATTTTTTTAGGATTTTTTATGAACAACCCCTTATAAAGAAGAGGAGAGGACATCCCAAAAAGGGGCTCTCTCTCCCTCTCCCCTTTTCTACAAAATATGTAAACATATCTCTCAAAAGAAAGGAGAGGATATGTAATCCATGACCTTCATGAGATCCAAAAAAGGGTCACGATGTTTTGTATTTGTCTACCATTCATTTTTATGAAAAGAAAATACCAGTCTTACCGAAGATCGGGTGAACCATTTCCTTTATTCATATTTTTGTTATTTAATGGATCTTTCTTTATGCCATTAAATCTGGTCATAATCGCCATTATTATTTATATTCGACTATGTCTTTTAAATCATATTATTCATCTCATATCTAGAGTTAATTATTATTAACTAGGATTTACCCGTTCATTTCTTTTGATTGATTTGCTTAAAAAATGTATAACAACTATTGAGTCAAACAATTTGGCATTGTCTGTGAGAATTTTCTAGTTAAAATTTTAATTTCCTCTAGATCGAAAATTACATAATTCTTTTGATTAAATAGTCTCAGGTTACTGTCTTAAAAGGAGACTTGCAAGAGTTTTTTGGTAAAAATTTCTCTTAAAGGAGAATAATGACTCACCATTGACCAGCGGAACAATTTTGTTTCTTATCAACTATCTTCCTCTACTGTTTCTAATATTGAACTAAGGATTAAGTAAATCCTTCTAAACTTTCATCTGAGCTTGATTATGTTGAACAAAGTCATATCAAATTTGTAAGTCAATACTGAAATCCATTCGAGTTACTTGAACTTGGAGGATAAAGGCTCCATTTTTGCTAATGTCTTTCATAAATTTGTTCCATCCCTAGGGGTTTTAGAAAGACATCACCATCAAACATGCTTCTACTTTGACCACATGTATAGCCGCAAAGCAAGTTCTTGCCACGTAAACTTTGTAGAGAATGAATTGAAAGATGAAGTTCCAGCAGGTTGGTCGGATCGATTATGGGTCGTCGGAAAAGATCAAAACTTTCACCTCAATTTACTGCTCAAAATTTTTACCGTAGACATAAAACTTAATTAAAACGGATTGCCACGCCAAATTAGAAGCGACCACTGAAAGCATAACCGGATAAATGAACATAATCAAACTGAGGTAATAAATACTTTTATTTTATTTTAACTAACTATTTCTCTAAATGGAATAGAAGCAGGAGCATTCTCCAAGATACACGAAAAGGAAATACATCATATTATCCAATACAAATAAAATTAAGAAAACTGGGACTCCCCCAAAAAATATATCATGTTCTTCAATATATACAAACAAAATTAAGCAAACTAGGACTCGCTCGGAAAATACATCATATTCTCCAATGTAAGCAAAATTAAGTAAACTGAGTAACAAGCTAAGCGCCTTCACCATCAAAGTTTGATAAGTTCGACCTCATTCGAACTGGGACTCAGGCTAAGTGCCTTCACCATTAAAGTTTGATAAGTTCGACCTTGTTCGAACTGGAACTCAGGCTAACTGCCTTCGCCATCAAAGTTTTATAAGTTCGACCTCGTTTGAACTGGGACTCAGGCTAAGTGCCATCGCCATCAAAGTTTGATAAGTTCAACCTCGTTCGAACTGGGACTCAGGCTAAGTGCCTTTGCCATCAAAGTTTCATAAGTTCGACCTCGCTCGAACTGGGACTCAGGCTAAGTGCCTTCGCCATCAAAGTTTGACAAGTTCGACCTCAATCGAACTGGGTTTAAGGCTAAGAGCCTTCACCATCAAAGACTGACAGTTCGATCTCACTCGAACTGGGACTCAGGCTAAGTGCCTTCGCCATCAAAGTTTAATAATTTTGACCTTCGACCTTGTTCGAATTGGGACTCAGGCTAAGTGCCTTCACCATCAAAGTTTGATAAGTTCGACCTCGTTTGAACTGGGACTCAGGCTAAGTACCTTCGCCATCAAAGTTTGATAAGTTCGACCTCGTTCGAACTGGGACTCAGGCTAAGTGCCTTCGCCATGAAAGATTGATAAATTCGACCTTGTTCGAACTGGGACTCAAACTAAGTGTCTTCGCTATCAAAGTTTGATAAGTTCAACCTCGTTCGAATTGGGACTCAGGCTAAGTGCCTTCACCATCAAAGTTTGATAAGTTCCACCTCGTTCAAACTGGGATTAAGGCCAAAGGCCTTCTCCAAAAAGAAGAGTTCGACCTCGCTCAAACTACAATGGCTTAACATTTCGATAAGTCAAAATAACACCCTTTAAGGCCCAGGGCCTTTGCCAAAAAAGAAGAATTCTACCTCGATCGAACAAGGGCGGGTTAACATTTCAATAAGTCGTAACAACACCCTTTAAGGCCAAGGGCCTTTGCCAAAAAGAAGAGTTTAACCCCGATTGAGCAACAATGGGTTAACATCTCTATAAGTCGAAATAACACTCTTTAAGGCCAAGGGACTTCGCAAAAAAAGACGAATTCGACATCGATCGAATTACAACGGGTTAACATTTTGATAAGTCGAAATAATACTCTTTAAGGCCAAGGGCCTTCGCCAAAAAAGAAGAATTCGACATCGATCGAATTACGACGGGTTAACATTTCGATATGTTGAAATAATGCCCTTTAAGGCCAAAGGCCTTCTCCAAAAAGAAGAGTTTGACCTCGCTCAAACTACAACGGGTTAACAATTTGATAAGTCGAAATAACACCCTTTAAGACCAAGGGCCTTCGCCAAAAAAGAAAAATTCGACATCGATCGAATTACGACGGGTTAACATTTCAATAATTCGAAATAATGCCCTTTAAGGCCAAATGCCTTCTCTAAAAAGAATAATTCGACATCAATCGAATTATGACGGGTTAACATTTCGGTAATTCAAAATAACGCCCTTTAAGGCCAAAGGCCTTCTCCAAAAATAAGAGTTCGACCTCGCTCGAACTACATCGGGTTAACATTTCGATAATTCGAAATAACACCCTTTAAGTTCAAGGGACTTCACCAAAAAAAAGAATTCGACATCAGTAAAATAAAGAAATCCTACTTCGATATGTCGAAATAATACCCTTTAAGGCCAAGGGCCTTCGCCAAAAAAGAAAAATTCAACATCGATCGAAGGTTAACATTTCAATAAGTCGAAGTAACACCCTTTAAGGCCAAGGGCCTTCGCCAAAAAAGAAGAATTTGACATCGATCGAATTACGACGGGTTAACATTTTGATAAGTCGAAATAACACCCTTTAAGACCAAAGGCCTTCACTAAAGAAGAAGAGTTCGACCTTGACCGAACGACGATGAGTTAACATTTTGATAAGTCGAAATAACACCCTTTAAGGCCAAGGACCTTCGCCAAAAAAAAGAGTTCGACCTTGATCGAACGATGATGGGTTAGCATTTTGATAAGTCGAAATAACACCCTTTAAGGACAAAGGCCTTCTCCAAAAAGAAGAGTTCAACCTCGCTCGAACTACAATGGGTTAACATTTCGATAAGTCGAAATAACACCCTTTAAGGCCAAGGGCCTTTGGCAAAAAAGAATAATTCGACATCAATCGAATTATGACGGGTTAACATTTCGGTAATTCAAAATAACGCCCTTTAAGGCCAAAGGCCTTCTCCAAAAATAAGAGTTCGACCTCGCTCGAACTACATCGGGTTAACATTTCGATAATTCGAAATAACACCCTTTAAGGCCAAGGGCCTTCACTAAAAAAGAAGAATTCGATATAGATCGAATTACAATGGGTTAACACTTCGGTAAGTCGAAATAACACCCTTTAAGGCCAAGGGCCTTTGCCAAAAAAGAAGAATTTGACATCGATCGAATTACGACGGGTTAACATTTCGATAAGTCGAAAAAACACCCTTTAAGGCCAAAGGCCTTTTCCAAAAAGAAGAGTTCGACCTCGCTCGAATTACAACGGGTTAACATTTCGATAAGTCGAAATAACACCCTTTAAGGCCAAGGGCCTTCTCCAAAAAAGAAGAATTCGACATTGATCGAATTACAACGGGTTAACATTTTGATAATTCAAAATAACACCCTTTAAGGCCAAAGGCCTTCTCCCAAAAAAAGAGTTCGACCTCGCTCGAACTACAATGGGTTAACATTTTGATAAGTCAAAATAACACCCTTTAAGGCCAAGGGCCTTCGCCAAAAAATAAGAATTCGACATCGATCAAATTACGACAGGTTAACATTTCGATAAGTCGAAATAACACCCTTTAAGGCCAAAGGCCTTCTCCAAAAAAAAAAAAAAGAGTTCGACCTCGCTCGAACTACAACGGGTTAACATTTCGGCCTTAGCTCGAAATAACACCCCTACGACCAAGGGCCATTACTAAAAGAAGGGATTCGACCTCGCTTGACATCACAATTATTTCTACAAAATAACTTGTATCCATGGAACCTAGATCAAATTCACCACCACCATTAATGGTGAAATACATGGAGAAATAAATAAGTTGCGCACTTAATTATAGTGGCCTAAATATTTTTAGTACTTGTAAACCCACTAATGGTAATGTCTTGATTTGATGCAATAAGCTTTCAAATTGTATGATTTGCTTTGGAAAACTTGGGGTCCTCGTCTTTTCTTTGAACCCTTTGGAAACGGATCAAGATGTTTACACAACTCGCTATAAGGCGACGTCTTCACCCTAGGAGGGCGCATACACATTGCCTCTGTCATTTCAACCTCCCTATCCGAATTTCTCGAACTACGATCAATGAAGTCCTCTTATCGAGCTCGACCAAGAGGCGACCTTGATAAGCGGATGAACTAACTATATGGGTCAAAATTAGATCAGAGAAATTTGTCGCGAGGTCGTGGTCGGACAGGCCAAGGTCGGACCATCGTCAATGGTCGTGGTCGGACAAGCCAAGGTCGGACTTAAAGTCTATCGGGTGAGTTAGGAGTGAATTGGATTGAAAATGAGGCATATAGCCTTTGTGAAGGAAACTTGAATAAGGAAAGTCAACCCGGAGTTGACTATTTGGTTAGAGGGCTCGGAATCGGATTCCGATGATTCGGTTAGTTCCGGGAGGTGATTTGTGACTTAGGGGAACGATCGGAATTGAATTTGGAGGCCCGATGTAGAAATAGGCTTGAATTGGCTAAGGTTGAATTTTGGCGAAATCCGAACGGTAGGTGAGATTTTGATCCGGGGTCGGAATGGAATTCCGACAGTTGCAGTAGCTCCGTTAGGTGATTTTGGATGTGCTGCAAAATTTCAGGTCATTCGGACGTCGTTTGGTCGGGTTTTTGATTGATTGTGTAAATCGGAATGTTTTAAGGAATTTAGGCTTGAATTCGATGCGAATTATGGGTTTTGATGTTGTTAGACGTGTTTTGAGGATTGGAGCAAGTTTGAATAAGGTATTAGGAGGTGTTGGTGTGTTTGGATGGGGTCCCGGGGGCCTCGGGGTGTTTTCGGATGGTTAAACGGGAGAAAATGTGGAAAATTGCAGGTTTTGAAGTATTGTGGTTCTGTCATTTTCGACCATGCGGAAATGTGGGCGCGGAGGCAAGTCCGCAGGAGCGGACTGAGGAGTGCAGGAGCGCTTGGCATCGGAGAAGCGGAATCCTTTCCGCTGAAGCGGCGTCGCTGGTGCGAGTGGGTGACCGCAGAAGCGGACTTGATGAAAAAGGGGAAAGTCCGCAGAAGCGGATTCTTGACCGCCTGGGCGAGTCCGCAGGAGCGGACTCTGGTGCGCAGAAGCGGGAGTTTTCGCAGAAGCGGAGGTTTAATCGCGGAAGCGGACGCGCATAAGCGGTCCTTTTCTCGCAGAAGCGGAATTGGCCGGCTAGGCCTGGAATCGCTGAAGCGACCCTTTGGTCGCGGATACGGACTCGTAGGAGCGGAATTTTATCCGCAGAAGCGAAAATCGCTGTGAGTTAAGTGTATCAGAAGTTAGAAAAATTTCAGAAACATTTCACACATTTGGGTCTCGGCTTTAGAGGCGATTTGGGCGATTTTGAAGAGAAACTCAAGGGAAATCATCAGGTAATCAACTATGGACTTAAACTATGATTAGTATTGATAAAATCATGGGTTAAATTTCTGTAAATGGAAGATTAAACGTGGGTTTGAACCCTAGGCCTAAATTAAAGAAAAACACTGATTTGAGTGGGCAAATGGAGTCCGATTTTGGTAAATTTTATATGCCTAGACTCGTATCGAGATGAGGGTTCCGAATATGTGACTTTTGTAATTTTTCGACAAGCGTACCGAAAGTCGGGTTTTGACAACTTTGAGAATTTTGGTGTAAATTGAGTTGTATTGATTGGGTGTCGTCCCATTGGCCTAATTTGTTATATTTCTACTGTATTTGATCAGATTCTACGCGTGCGGAGCTTGATTCTCGTGGCAAGGGCATTGCGGAGTAGTCGTCGCGCCGTATTGAGGTGAGTAATAGATGTGGGTGATGACTAGCTGGTTCGAAACCCCGGTATACCACTTTGTGACGCTGTATAGCAGCGAGACACGTACTCTCATGTGAGTGCGGGGTCGATTGTGATTGGGGACTATGGCTTAGTCCAACTTACTGATATTGTGTTATGATATTAGGCTATTCATGAGCCATCGAACCTCCTTCTCGGATGGTTGCATATTATACTGTGATATTGGCTACTCTTGAGCCGTTGAACCCCCTTCTTGGGTGGTTGAGTATACTTGTGGGCCGTGAGCCGGTTATTGGATCCCGCGAGGATCGTTATCATTGTCTTATCATATTGACATGCTAGTTTACTACTAGTCCGTAGCTATTTCTGTTATCATGTTATTTCCAAATCTCTGGAACTTGATATTTCTATTTTCAACTGAAAAATGATAAAAGATGTTTTCAAAACTACTTTTGAGCCTGCGAGGCTGTAATTGCATATTAGCTGACTAGTAGTGGATCGGGCTGCACGCCGCAGCAGTATATATGTTGGATCGGACTGCACGCCGCAGTGATATTGTGCTTGGGCTGAAGGAGCCCTTCCGGAGTCTGAACCCCCACAGTGAGCACAGGTACCCAAATTGGATCGGCTACGCGCCGTAGCGGTCATATCATGCATTGCATTGCATTTAGCTACATCTGCTAGCTGTTATACTGTTTTGCTGGTACTTGATGGTATAGGTACAGTTGATGTTGATTCCGTGACAGGGTATTTGATTACAGCTTTACATAGTGCTTTATTGCGGATTTCTTATCTGCGCTGTCTTACCCCTGTTTATTACCAGTGAGTCTGGCAGTACTCATTTTACTCCCTGCACCTTGTGTGCAGATCCAGGTACCTCTCAGCAGTGATCTAGTAGCTGTGCGAGGCGACATTTGTGGATATTCGAGGTAGCTGCAGAGTCCGCAGGACCCAATATTCCCTCTTACTGTCTCTTGATTTTGTATTGACTTTTCTTTCCGCACTTGGTATCTTGTAAACCTTTATACACTCATGTTCGGTAGAGGCTCATGACTCTTGACCCTTCGGTCTATGGGAGTTGATGTATTATGGGACTTGGTTCCCCACTGTTGGTATATGTATTACCGTTGTTTCATATTTTGATATGCTTAAATGGTATAGAACGAGCTTCTAGCTCCGTTCTTGTTATGGATTGGTCAGGCTGGCTTAGCAATGTGCTGGGCGCCATCGCGAGCAGATTTGGGGTCGTGACAAGTTGGTATCAAAGCCTAGGTTTACTAGGCCTCATGAGTCTTGAGCCGGTTAGTAGAGTCTTGTGGATCGGTATGGGGACGCCTGTACTTATCCTCGGGAGGCCGCGAACCTTTAGGAAAAACTTCACTTTTCTTGAACTCTGTCGTGCGATCTTGTTGTTCTGAGAACTGAACTTCTATATTCTATTCTCTCGCGGATGGCGAGAACGCGAGCATCGGACGAGGTGGACAACCTCCATTTCCACCTGCCAGAGGGCGTGGGTGCGGTCGTGCTAGAGTTAGAGGTAGGCGGCCGGGCGGCGGTGCCGGCCGACCCGCCTGTTGTGCGCGTTCGGGAGCGACCCCCGATGGTTGATGCTCCAACGGCCCCAAGTTCGGGGCCGGACTATATCTATTGCTATTCCCGGTCTTCGGGAGACTCTTGCTCGGATATTATCGGTGTGTTCCGGTTTGGCTCGGGTAGTTTCGGCTACCGCTACCGTAGCGACATCTCGGTCGGGGGTGGTCGGCGGACCCCCGCGGCCTCGCACACCGACCCGGTTGTTCGGGGACTTCGGACGCCGAGGCGGTCCCCGCTCAGGTGGTTGCACCGGTTATTCCTCCAGCTGCACCGGCTCCAGCTCCAGAGCATATGGTTCAGGTTATGCCCGATGACGAGCAGCGTCGTCTCGAGAGATTTGGTAGACTTCAGCCACCCCATTTCAGTGGCGTTGAGGGCGAGGATGCCCAGGGTTTCTTGGATAAGTGTCAGAGGATGTTGCGGACGGCTGGTATTCTTGAGTCCAGCGGGGTTTCATTTACTACCTTTCAGTTCACCGGTCCCGCATTTGATTGGTGGGAAGAGTTTGAGAGGCGTAGGCTTGCAGGAGCAGCACCTCTCACATGGCAGCAGTTCTCTACTCTCTTTCTAGAGAAATATGTACCTCAGTCTCGTCGCGAGGAGCTACGTTGCTAGTTCGAGTGGTTGGTTCAGGGCGACATGTCTGTGACCCAGTATGAGCTCGGATTCACACGGTTGGCTAGGCATGCCACATGGATGATCCCTAATGATAGGGAGAGGATCAGGAGGTTCATTGATGGCCTCAACTACTCTATCCGCATTCTTATGACCAGAGAGAGAGTTTTGTCATCATCGTTTGAGCAGGTTGTTGATATGGCACGCTCCATCGAGGCGGATCGTCGCCGAGAGAGAGAGGAGCGGGAGGCCAAGAGGCCTCGTGGTTCGGGCAGCTTCAGTGGTGCTCCATCTAGAGGGCATTCCCAGCAGAGCAGAGGTCGCTCATCTAGACCTTCTCATTCGGGCCGCCCAGAGCAGAGCGGAGGTTTTTATGGTCGTGGTCAACATGGATTTCAGCAGGGTCAGTCATCACTTAGTGCCCTTCCAGCACAGGGTGCACCACCTACTTCATCAGCCCAGGGTTCTTCTACGGCGAGGGGTTCCCTTCAGTCCCCTTCTCTAGCACCAGGTGCATGTTATGAGTGTGGTGAGTTTGGCCACATGAGGAGACGGTGCCCTCGACTCCGTAGGGACAGGACTCAGCAGAGGGATCAGCCCTCATCTTCAGCACCATCTCAGACTAGTAGAGGTGGAGGTCAGTCTTCTCGTGGTCGCCCCAGAGGCGAGGAGAGATCTGGTGGAGGTCAAGCACGATTCTATGCACTTCCTGACAGGCGTGATAGAGTTGCCTCCGATGCGGTGATTACAGGTATCATTTCTGTCTGTCACAGAGATGCCTCTGTTCTATTTGATCCAGGGTCCACATATTCTTACGTGTCCTCTTATTTTGCACATCATTTGGGTGCGACTCGTGGTAGTCTTGATTTACATGTTCATGTATCCACTCCCGTGGGTGATACGATTGTTGTGGATCATGTCTATAGATCCTGTGTTATATCTATTGGGGGTCTGGAGACCCAGGCCGATTTGTTATTGTTGGGTATGGTGGACTTTGATGTTATATTGGGTATGGACTGGTTGTCTCCGTACCATGCTATATTGGACTGTCATGCTAAGACAGTTACGTTGGCCATTCCTGGTATTTCTCAAATTGAGTGGCGGGGTTCGACCGATTTCGTCCCTAGCCGTGTCATTTCGTTCTTAAAAGCTCGGAAGATGGTCGAAAAAGGGTGTTTATCATACTTGGCTTTTGTGAGAGATGTGGGAGCTGAGTCTCCTAGCATTGATTCTGTACCTGTTGTGAGGGACTTCCCGGATGTATTCCCCTCAGACCTGCCGGGCATGCCGCCGGACAGGGATATTGATTTTGGCATTGACTTGGTGCCGGGCACTCAACCCATATCCGTTCCTCCTTATCGGATGGCACCAGCTGAGTTGAAAGAACTGAAAGAGCAACTTCAGGAGCTTCTGGATAAGGGTTTCATCCGCCCTAGTGTGTCTCCGTGGGGTGCGCCGGTATTATTTGTTAAAAAGAAAGATGGTTCCATGCGAATGTGTATTGATTATAGGCAATTGAACAAAGTGACAGTGAAGAACAAGTACCCTCTACCGTGCATAGATGATTTGTTTGATCAGTTACAAGGTGCGAGGGTGTTTTCTAAGATCGATCTTCGTTCAGGCTATCATCAGCTGAAGATCAGGGACTCGGATATTATGAAGACTGCATTCAGGACCCGATATGGTCATTTTGAGTTTCTTGTGATGTCGTTTGGGTTGACCAACGCCCCAGCAGCATTTATGCATCTGATGAACAGTGTGTTCAGGCCTTATTTGGATTCATTTGTGATTGTGTTCATTGATGACATTCTAGTCTACTCCCGTAGTCGGGAGGAGCATGCTCAGCACTTGAGTATTGTGTTGCAGAGATTGAGAGAGGAGAAGCTATATGCTAAATTCTCCAAGTGTGAGTTTTGGCTCGAGTCCGTAGCATTTCCGGGACATGTGGTGTCTCGTGATGGTATTCAGGTTTATCAGAAAAAGATAGAGGCGGTGCAGAGTTGGCCTAGACCGTCCTCAGCTACAGAGATCAGGAGTTTTCTTGGCTTGGCGGGGTATTATCGCCGGTTTGTTCAGGAATTTTCATCCATTGCTTCTTCATTGACTAAATTGACCCAGAAGGGTGCACCATTCGTGTGGTCGGATGAGTGCGAGGAGAGCTTTCAGAAAGCTCAAGACAGCTTTGACCACAGCTCCAGTGTTAGTATTGCCATCAGCTTCAGGTTCATATACCGTTTATTGTGATGCCTCGAGAGTGGGGATAGGTTGTGTGTTGATGCAGGAAGGTAAGGTAATTGCTTATGCTTCTCGACAGTTGAAGCCACATGAGAAGAACTATCCTGTTCATGACTTGGAGCTAGCCGCCATTGTTCATGCATTGAAGATTTGGAGGCACTATTTGTACGGTGTGTCTTGTGAGGTGTATACCGACCATCGTAGTCTCCAGCACTTGTTCAAACAGAAAGACCTTAATTTGAGACAGCGGAGATGGCTTGAGTTGCTGAAGGATTATGACATTACTATATTATATCATCCGGGAAGGCCAATGTGGTGGCCGATGCTTTGAGCCGGAAGGCGGTCAGTATGGGGAGCTTGGCATATATTCCAGCTGAGGAGAGGCCATTTGCTTATGATGTTCAGGTGCAAGCTAACCGGCTAGTGAGGTTAGATATTTTGGAGCCCAACAGGGTATTGGCTTGTGTCGTATCTCGGTCATCTCTATATGATCGTATTCGTGAGCGCCAGTATATGATGATCCACATTTGGCTGTCCTGAGGGACGGAGTTCAGCATGATGATGCTAGAGATGTCACCATTGATAGTGACGGCGTATTGAGGATGCAGGGCTCGGATATGCGTGCCCGATGTTGATGGCCTTCGTGAGTTGATTCTGGAAGAGGCCCATAGCTCGCGGTATTCTATCCATCCAGGAGTCGCGAAGATGTATCAAGATTTGAAACAGACACTATTGGTGGAGAAAGATGAAAATGGACATTGTCGGACATGTAGCACGGTGCCTCAACTGTCAGCAGGTTAAGTACGAGCATCGGAGGCCCGGTGGTGTATTTCAGCGCATTGCTATTCCCGAGTGGAAATGGGAGAGGATCGCTATGGACTTTGTTACCTGGACTCCCTCGGACGGCGAGAAAGTTTATTCCGTACGGGTGATTGTGGATAGGCCGACCAAGTCGGCTCACTTCATTCCGGTTAGTACTACCTACTCATCGGAGCGGTTGGCGGCGATTTTTATTCGAGAGATTGTTCGGTTGCATGGAGTCCCGGTGTCTATCATATCCGACAGGGGTACTCGGTTCACTTCTCGGTTTTGGAGAGCATTTCAGGCGAGAGATGGGTACACGGGTTGAGTTGAGTACGACATTTCACCCCCAGACAGACGGACAGTCTGAGCGCACTATTCAGGATCTTGGAGGATATGTTGCGAGTTTGTGTGATTGATTTTGGTGGTTCGTGGGATGAGTTCCTACCACTTGCCGAGTTTGCCTACAACAACAGTTATCAGTCGAGTATTCGGATGGCCCCGTATGAGGCATTGTATGGCAGGCGGTGTAGATCCCCGTGGGATGGTTTGAGCCTGGTGAGGTTAGATTGATAGGGACCGAGTTAGTCCAGGATGCTCTGGATAGAGAAAAGTTGATCCAGGAGAGGCTTCGTACAACACAGTCTCGTCGGAAGAGTTATGCGGACCGTAGAGTTCGAGAGTTGTCTTTCATGGTTGGTGACAAAGTATTGTTGAAGGTTTCACCTATGAAGGGTGTCATGAGGTTTGGGAAGAAAGGAAAGTTGAGTCCCAGGTACATTGGTCCTTTTGAGATACTTAGGAGAGTTGGAGAGGTGGCATATGAGTTGGCCTTGCCGCCCAGCTTATCCAGCGTTCATCGAGTATTCCATGTGTCTATGCTCCGGAAGTACATTGGAGATCCGTCTCATGTATTAGATTTCAGCACCATTCAGCTTGATGGTGATCTATCCTATGATGTGGAGCCTATTGCTATTTTGGGTCGTCAGGTGAGAAAATTGAGGTCCAAGGAGATTGCATCAGTTAAGGTTCAGTGGAGAGGTCGACCCGTGGAGGAGGCCACTTGGGAGACCGAGCGGGAGATGCGGAGTAGATATCATCACTTGTTTGAGACTTCAGGTATGTTTCTTGACCCGCTCGAGGACGAGCGTTTGCTTAAGAGGGTGAGAATGTGACGACCCGGCCCGTCGTCACGGGAATTACCACCCCGTTATGTTGAAATTATAGGTTTTATGCTTTTATATCAGTGCTAGAGTCTATCAGGTGATTTAGGAGTGATTTGGATTGAAAATGAGGCATATAGCCTTTTAGAAGGAAACTTGAATAAGGAAAGTCAACCCGGAGTTGACTATTTGGTTAGAGGGCTCGGAATCGGATTCTGATGATTCGGTTAGTTCCGGGAGGCGATTTGTGACTTAGGGGAGCGATCGGAATTGAATTTGGAGGCCCGGTGTAGAAATAGGCTTGAATTGGCTAAGGTTGAATTTTGGCGAAATCCGAACGGTAGGTGAGATTTTTATCCGGGAGTCGGAATGGAATTCCGACAGTTGCAGTAGCTCCGTTAGGTGATTTTGGATGTGCCTGCAAAATTTCGGGTCATTCGGACGTCGTTTGGTCGGGTTTTTGATTGAATGTGTAATTTGGAATGTTTTAAGGAATTTAGGCTTGAATTCGATACGAATTATGGGTTTTGATATTGTTAGACGTGTTTTGGGGATTTGAGCAAGTTTGAATAAGGTATTAGGAGGTGTTGGTGTGTTTGGATGGGGTCCCGGGGCCTCGGGGTGTTTTCGGATGGTTAAACAGAAGAAAATCATGGAAATTGCAGGTTGAAGAGTTCTGGTTCTGTCATTTTCGCCCCTGCGGAAATGTGGGCGCGGAGGCGAGTCCGCAGGAGCGGACTAAGGAGCGCAGGAGCGCTTGGCATCGCAGAAGCGGAATCCTTTCCGCTGAAGCGGCGTCGCTGGTGCGAGTGGGTGACCGCAGAAGCGGACTTGATGAAAAGGGGGAAGTCCGCAGAAGCGGATTCTTGACCGCCTGGGCGAGTCCGCAGGAGCGGACTCTGGTGCGCAGAAGCGGGAGTTTTCGCAGAAGCGGGGGTTCAATCGCGGAAGCGGACGCGCGTAGGCGGTCCTTTTCTCGCAGAAGCGGAATTGGCCGGCTAGGCCGGGAATCGATGAAGCGACCCTCCGGTCGCGGATACGGACTCGTAGGAGCGGAATTTTATCCGCAGAAGCGAAAATCGCAGTGAGTTAAGTGTATCAGAAGTTAGAAAAATTTCAGAAACATTTCACACATTTGGGTCTCGGCTTTAGAGACGATTTGGGCGATTTTGAAGAGAAACTCAAGGGAAATCATCAGGTAATCAACTATGGACTTAAACTATGATTAGTATTGATAATATTATGCAATTATATCATGAAAATGGAGGAATTTGGGGTGATTCATGGAAGATTTAACCCTAGGCTTGAACTTTAGAAAATCAAGGTTTTGAATGGGCAAATGGAGTCCGAATTTGGTAAAATTGATATGCTTAGACTTGTATTGTGATGAGGGTTCCGAATATGTGACTTTTGCAATTTTTCGAGAAGCGTACCGAAAGTCGAGTTTTGACAACTTTGGGAATTTTGATGTAAATTGAGTTGTATTGATTGGGTGTCGTCCCATTGGCCTAATTTGTTGTATTTCTATTGTATTTGATCAGATTCTACGCGTGCGGAGCTTGATTCTCGTGGCAAGGGCATTGCGGAGTAGTCGTCGCACCGTATTGAGGTGACTAATAGATGTGGGTGATGACCAGCGGGTTCGAAACCCCGGTATACCACTTTGTGACGCCGTATAGCAGCGAGACACGTACTCTCATGTGAGTGCGGGGTCGATTGTGATTGGGGACTATGGCTTAGTCTGACTTGCTGATACTGTGTTATGATATTAGGCTATTCTTGAGCCGTCGAACCTCCTTCTCGGATGGTTGCATACTATATATTGTGATATTGGCTACTTTTGAGCCGTTGAACCCCTTCTTGGGCGGTTGAGTATACTTGTGGGCCGTGAGCCAGTTATTGGATCCCGCGAGGATCGTTTTCATCGTCTTATCATATTGACATGTTAGCTACTACCAGTCCGTAGCTATTTCTGTTATCATTCTATTTCCAATCTCTGGAACTTGATAATACTGCTTTCCAACTGAAAATGAAACAAAAAAGGTTTTCAAAACTACTTTTGAGCATGCGAGGCTGTATTTGCATATTAGCTGACTGGTAGTGGATCGGGCTACACGTCACAACGGTATATATGTTGGATCGGACTGCACGCCGCAGTAATATTGTGCTTGGGCTGTAGGAGCCCCTCCGGAGTCTGAACCCCCACAGTGAGCACGGGTACCCAAATTGGATCGGGCTACGCGCCGTAGCGGTCATATCATGCATTGCATTGCATTTAGCTACACCTGCTAGTTGTTATACTGTTTTGCTGGTACTTATTGGTACAGGTACGGTTGATATCGATTCTGTGACAGGGTATTTGATTACAGATTTACATAGTGCTCTATTGCGGATTTCTTATCTGCGCTGTCTTACCCTTGTTTATTACCACTGAGTCCGACAGTACTCATTTTACTCCCTGCACCTTGTGTGCGGATCCAGGTACCTCTCAGCAGTGATCCAGTAGCTGTGCGAGGCGACATTTGTGGATATTCGAGGTAGCTGCAGAGTCCGCAGGACCCGATATTCCTTCTTATCGTCTCTTGATTTTGTATTGACTTTTCTTTCCGCACTTGGTATCTTGTAAACCTTTATACACTCATGTTCAGTAGAGGCTCATGACTCTTGACCCTTCGGTCTATGGGAGTTGGTATATTTTGGGACTTGGTTCCCCGCTGTTGGTATATGTATTACCGTTGTTTCATATTTTGATATGCTTAAATGGGATAGAACGAGCTTCTAGCTCCGTTCATGTTATTGATTGGTCAGGCTGGCTTAGCAATGTGATAAGCGGATGAACTAACTATATGGGTCAAAATTAGATCAGAGAAATTTGTCGCGAGGTCGTGGTCGGACAGGCCAAGGTCGGACCATCGTCAATGGTCGTGGTCGGACAAGCCAAGGTCGGACCATCATCAAATATCTAGTTTGCTTTGGAAAACTTAAAAGGAATATTCTACTGAATATTCCTTTAAATTGTATATTTTTTTAGAATTTTTTATGAATATCCCCCTTATAAAGAAGAGGAGAGGACTTCCCAAAAACGGGAACCTTCTTTCCCTCTCTCCTTTTCTAGAAAATATATAAACACACCTCTCAAAAGAAATGAGAGGATATGTGATCCAAGACCTTCATGAGATCCAAAAAGGGTCATGAGTTTTTTGTATTTGTCTACCATTCACTTTTATGAAAAGAAAGAAGATCTGTCTCACCGAAGATCGGGTGAACCATTTCCTTTATTCATATTTTTGTTATTTAATGCATCTTTCTTTTTGACATTAAATCTGGCATAATCGGCATCAATATTTATATTAGACTATGTCTTTTAAATCGTATTATTCATCTCACGTCTAGAGTTAATTATTCTTAACTAAGATTTATCCGTTTATTTCTTTTAATTGGTTTGCTTAAAAAGTATTTAATAATTTTTGAGTCAAACTGTGGGTTCACAAAACTAAAGGTTATTTTTTAAACTGAAAAGAAAAAGAAAGAATACAATTATGTCCTCACGCGCTCAATAGACACAATTGATTTGCCATGTCAGCCCAAAGTGTTTACTTGAGATACTTTGTAAGTACTTGAAGTGTTTAACTGGAAATATTCTCACTTGAAGTGTTCAACTGATCGTTGTGGACAACTTGAAAATATTTCGCCATTTTTTTATAACTAAGAAATCTAAATTGATCAGGTGAGTAAAGTTTTAACTTCTTTGATGCTTAATCCGGTAATTTATACAAACTTCAAGTGTGTCAAAAATTCAAAAGAAAATAAAAAATTATACTAGAAATTTATTGTTTAGGTTTAGAAAAATTAAAAAAAAAAGGATAAAGAATTTTCTAAAGAAAAAACAAGCAAACACGGAAATAATATTTAATAAGCATACTGTTCCAAACTGACTCGAAACATTATCATTATGGAGAACAGTAAGATAATAGTACCAGAAAACAATTAAATAATCAGAATAAGAATATAAAAACTAAAAAGGATGAATTTGCACAAAATCTCTTAAAACAGGGCGAATAAAAAATATCTCTAATGATAAGGGACCGTCATTATAAATAAATAAAGTTTTCCTCTTTACTTTTATCAGTTTCCTGTTCTTAAGAAAAAAACGACCCCCCCACACTCTCTCTCTCTCTCTCTCTCAAATCTCTCTCATAACGATTCCGGTGAGAATGTCGCCGTAATTACATTTCCGGCGGATAATCCGGCGGTATAATACCTGTGATCGTATCGAGAGTTTATTTCCTCCGGCAATGGAAGCATCACCACACCGGTTTTGCTCTCCGGCGACGCTGATTCCCCGCCGGCAGAAATAAGTGAGATTTTCCGGTGATATCCTAAGGTTTCTTTACCCGGTTTAGATCCGAATCACTATCTTAATTCCATTTGTTTTGGTATATTTTGGTTTTCTGCTTCACAAATATGCTTTGTAGTTAATGTTCTTTGGTTTGTGGGGAAACATTTATGAAAATATATGGAAAGTTTGAAGCTTTAACGGAAAAACAGCTCAAAAAATGAGTAAAGTTTGAATCTTTACTGGAAGTTTGAGTTTTTATTGATTGTTGAATAGGAAATTTCAATAACTTTGATTAGAGGTGCTAATTTTGAGATAAAAATAAGACTTTTTTTAGGGGCAACATTGTAATTGCTGCTTCGTTTGAATGGATAGTTAATAAACAAGGTGGAGGTGTTTTCCAAGATGGGCTCTTGTTTTTCGGGGCTAAAGTGAGAAAATGATGTTTTGATGGAAAGGAGTTTGGTATTTTTGACTTTTTCACATATACTTTTGTGGGTTTTGTGATGTTTGATTGCTAGGGGAACTCTGGCTGGTGTATTGATAACATGGCTTCTGAAACTCACAAGTCAAAGAAAGTGTTCTGTTGCAGCAATAAGGTTAATAAGTCTTCTCATGATTATTTGTTTGGGAAGGAAGATGAAGAGGAGAGGAGAATGAGGTTAGGAGAAGAAGTTGATGATGGTCATTGCAAGTTTGGATCAAGTGATTCACTTCTTCCGGGCCTACATGATGATGTTGCTTTAACATGTCTTGCTTGGGCTTCTAGATCGGATTATGCATCGTTGTCGTGCCTGAATGGAAGGTTTAATTCACTAATCAAGAGTGGTTTTTTATATGACTTGCGAAGGCGGTTAGGTGTTGTTGAACACTGGGTGTATATGGTTTGTGATCCTCGGGGTTGGGAGGCTTTTGATCCTTTCAGAGAGAAATGGTTGAGATTGCCAAAAATTCCGTGTGATGATTGTTTTAATTATGCAGATAAGGAGTCATTAGCAGTTGGAAGTGAACTGCTGGTTTTTGGCCGTGAGTTGTTTGATTTTGCTATATGGAAATATAGTTTGGTTCAAAACAGCTGGGCGAAATGTGAAGGAATGAATCATCGTCGTTGTCTATTTGGATCAGGTAGTCTTGGTTCAATTGCTATTATTGCAGGGGGTAGTGACAAGAATGGAAATGTACTAAAATCTGCCGAGCTTTATGATTCCTTGTCCGGTAGATGGGAAACACTGCCAAACATGCACTCTCCCCGTAGATTGTGCTCAGGCTTTTTCATGGATGGAAAATTCTATGTGATCGGCGGGATGACTAGCGCTACTGATTCTTTGACTTGTGGGGAAGAATTTGATATACAAACAAGGAAGTGGAGGAAGATTGAGGGCATGTATCCAAATGTTAATAGAGCTGCTCAGGCACCTCCTCTTGTTGCAGTAGTTAATAACCAACTATATGCAGTTGAATATCTAACCAACATGGTAAAGAAGTATGACAAGAAGAAAAACTCATGGGAAGTGTTGGGAAGACTTCCTGTGAGGGCTGATTCCTCAAATGGTTGGGGTCTTGCTTTCAAAGCACGTGGTGAAGAACTTCTGGTGGTGGGCGGACACCGGGGCCCAGAAGGCGAATCTATCGTATTGAGTTCTTGGGCACCAAAATCAGGCTTTAAGGACGGCACCTTGGATTGGAAGGTCATCGGTCTGAAAGAGCATTCCGGGGTCTTTGTATACAATTGTGCTGTGATGGGTTGTTGAGAAGTTCAGTCAACCAAATGGAGAAAGAAATCGCTCTTTTCAATCGTTGTTGTTTAGCTTAATTCCAACACATTGTTTGATTTATTTGAATTTGTTTTCTCTTCTTTTTATTTTGATTATCCAATTTAACATATTCCCGGTGTTTGAGATAAGCAATTGTTCTAGCCAAACATCCTCTAACCGGATGGTTATATCACTCACTTATTCGGCAGCCTGCTTGCTTCCAAGTGTTCTCAGTTTTCACCTTGTTCATTGAGTTATATGGATGATTCACTTGATCTAAAGGATACTAAATAATGGATATTTTTCCTCTTATGGGGTTTGAATTTCCTTTGCCGAGGCTTCATTAAATTATCTATACACGTTGTTTTTCCTTCTTCCACCCATGCTATCTGCAGTTTTCTGCAGTAACTGAGTATTTCCTCTCTGGAGATAGGCCTACCAAACTCTGAAAAAGAAAGATCTAAATTTTGTGACCTACATTGATTATAAATGATGGTTTGTCTCATTTAACTATGTTGTCTTCAAGCCATAATCTATGTTGTTGATTATAGTTCTCTTTGGTGATCTATTCTTAATACTGTTTCTTGGTGTTTTTATGCTAGATCAATAGATACATGACATGTGTTTTTCGTATATCCAATGTCGGTTTTCTTTTGAGTGGAAGGAAACTTGTTATGTGTGCTTTACTGATAAATGCTTATGTGAAAGATTTTATATGTCTAAGTTCCAACATTGCATATATGCAGAGCAAGAAAAAGTAGTTGTACACTGTTATTTGTTAAATTCAGTTGTCTGAATTATGCACTTATCTTCACAGTACAGCTGATATTTGTTAAATTCGAGTCCGGAACCTAAATGATTGACTTTTATAACATAAAATATATTTTTAGTATTTTTAAAAATAGAAGTATATTTTTACCTATTTCGCAGTATAGAACTGCGAATTATATTAACGTCCGTTAATGAAATTCGCAGTTCTATACTGCGAAATACTTAAATTTTTTTTTTAATTTTCCTGACATTTCGCATAAAGAACCACGAATTACAATTTGTTGTTCTTTATTGCGAATTACCCTATTAAAATAGAGCCCTTCTTCTTTCCCAGAGCCGTGTTCCACCATTATCAAACAAAAAATTCTCTTCGGTCCCACCTCCTATCTCCCGTTTGCTTAAATTTTTTTTTCTGGCCCCACCCGTCCCCTTGAAGAGTAGCACCCGTAGGCCCCACACGAAGGCAACTTTGGATACGGTTTGGGAGAAAAAAATCACTATCACATCCTTTAATTCGAGGTATTTCAATTTATTTTATGTTGAAACTCATATATTATGTTTCCATGTTAATTTTTATGTTATATATTTTATATACTCTGTTAGTATATGTTAGTAGTAATTTAGTTTGTTGACATGTTAGTATATATACCCTGGTAGTATATGTTAGTATTAATTTTGTTAGTATATACCATGTTGATATATATCCCATGTTAGTATTAATTTAATATGTTAGTATATATCATGTTAGCGTAGAGCCTTATAGCGTAGAACCTTTTAGTGTAGAGAGTTATATTAAGACTGGAATAGGGCCTCAAATTTGTAAAGAAAAAAATTTAATTTAAACAAAATAAATTAAATTATTTGGTGGTACCGGGCGTCAAAAGTCAAGCATGGAACCTTTACACAATTATTATCTTCAATTTGTAAAATTATACTTAATTTAATTAATTAAGTTAATAATATTTGGTGGTACCGGGCGTCAAAAATCAAGCCTGGAACCTTTACACAACTATTATCTTCAATTTATAAAATTATACTTAATTTAATTAATTAAGTTAATAAAATTATAAAAATATAAAAAATGAGATTTATAATAATTAAGAATTATTTGGTGGTACCGAGCGTCAAAAATCAAGCCTGGAACCTTTACACAACCATTATCTTCAATTTGTAAAATTATACTTAATTTAATTAATTAAGTTAATAAAATTATAAAAATATTGAAATTGAGATTTATAGTAATTAAGAATTATTTTTTGGTTTCGGGCATCAAAAATCAAGCTTGGAACCTTTACACAACCATTATCTTCAATTTGTAAAGTTTTACTTAATTATGTATTTTATTACACTAACACAAATAATTAATTTTTTTAATTTATAGTACACGACATGACATTTCCTCCACCTGCGCACCCTGGACATTCGTCAGATCAGTTATTAGTATTACAGGGTGACCATAGGTCATCATATGTTTGGGAGGGTCATCATCGTCAATGTTTAACTCAGAATAATAAGAAAATCCATGCGGGTCACTGAATAAGGAAATCTTCCGGTTACTTTAATGCTAACCGAACGCCTCCGCTCACTCATTTTTTACGTAACAACGATATCAAAGTATCGTACTCCATATTAAGCGGCAATTTAACATGACACTGTGGAGGAGAGCTATACCTTACAGAGTTATTATCCACAACAACCTCACCCCCCCAATACAATGAAACCCTTATTTTGGCAACTTCAGACATTATAAAAAATGGATTGATAGAACTGCGAATTACATTAACGTCCGTTAATGTATTTCTTTTAAAAGCATAAAAAATATATTTTATGTTATAAGAGTCATTATTTAGGTTCGGACTCTTAAATTCAGTCGTCTGAATAATGCACTTGTCCTCCACTAAATAATTTTTTGATGCTATTTCCTTGAGAACCAAGGAGGAAAATTAGTAAGAAAGGTACCAATTCTTGTCTTCAACTTACTCTTTTTCTCATTTTCCTGACACACACTATATTTCTCTGATTTTTTTAACAGAAAAAAGTACAAGGCAATAAGCACTTCTGTTTTTCAAATACAAAATATACAACATTATTTTGCAGAAATTAAACATAAAGCATACAAAAGATGACCAAATAATACAGTGGTTAATGAAGTGAGTGAGAACCATAAGATCTTTGGTTCAAATCTCAGCGGTGAAAAAAAAGTATTGGGTAATTTCTTTTCATCTGTTCAAACTTTGTTGGATAGAGTTACTTGGTATATTTTGTTATTGGGAGGTGATCAATATCTCGTGGAATTAGTTAAGGTCTACACAAACTGGACCGGATACCATAGTTATTCGAAAAGACCAATTATAGAACTATTTTGCTCTATATGCCACCTAAATAGATTGGAGTGTTTGTTTTCTAATCAAATCATGAATGAGGTGGTGCACCAAATTTGGCATAAGAGTCTTGCTTCTTTTTTAATTATAGGACAAACTGTTAATGAAGTGGGACACACAATTCATAATAGACCAAGACCATTCCATGTGAAATGAAAATGATGTGGATGGATAGATTAGACATACCTTATAGAAATAATAGCATATAAAAAGAAAGTCTTATTCTAATGTCAATTAGTTCAGCAAATATCTTTCGGAAAATTGTTTACTTAAGCAATCAAAATGTTAAAGAGGATTGGGATTGAAGTTTTTTTTCATCAAGCCAGTCATCTACAGGAATGATTTATAAATATTAACCACATAACATCAGTACTGTTCGAGTCAGTCTGTGTACATCTACTCAATGGCGGAGCTGGAAGTTTTAGTAAGGGGTTCAAAAAATAAAAAAAATTAAACAAGCGGAGAAGCCAAGAAAATTTAACATCTCATATATATATATATATATATATATATATATATATATATATACATTAACTTTTTTTGTAACCTTATATACGCAGTGTAATTTTTCGATGAAGGGGTCGGATAACTCCCTTCGGCCCCCGAGCTCCACCACAACCTCTATTATTCCACTAAGTATTGGTCCTCCTATAAGCATTTGATAGGTATCGGATAACTCTGCCGATAAACTTATATTTATATATATGTTATAATATTCAAAATTCGAAGAAAAGAGATGGAAGAAAAACCTGGAATATTAGTGGCAGGCTTTGGTTTATTGCACATGTATACAGTTAGTAAAAGGGAAATATTTAAAATGAAGAGTGGTCTGTGCACAAGCATCTGACTTTAGTTATGTGAAAGGTATGGTATTTGCAGAAAACTGTGGGACTCATGTGGGTGCTGATTTTTTTTAGTATTTCCAGCTCCTAATTTACCAGAAAAAGAAAATGCCTTATTTGGCAAAACTTTGGCCATTTTCCCCATTTTGACATGTCATTTTTTGCCTATTTTGGGGAAAAACGGAATGCAAATCGCCCTGCTTTTTGGGTTGTGTGGTGGCCTGGTGGGTGCAAGTTGCCTTTTCTGCTGTATCTGTTGCTTTGTTTTTTTTAAAATATTTTTATTGGAAGATGTCTAAAAAAATCACTCTAACTTTCAAAAATAATTTATTCATGTCATTTGTTAAAAAAATATTATTATCATGTCACTTACGTTAAAATGGCTCATCCATGATATTATTGACTAATGACTCAATTTTTATTTGGCTCATCCATGCCATAACTGTTAGTCAATAATGGTATGAATGAGCCATTTCTTTAATGACAGTGTCATGAAATGAGATTTTTTTAACGAATGATATGAATAGACCATTTTTAAAAGTTAGAGTTGAATTTTTATGCCTTTTCCGCATTTTTATTTCTTTAATTTGTACATTTAAGTAGTACAATCTTGGACATTGTTTCTAATTTATTAGTTTAATGTCAGCACGTTGCTTTTTTCTGCTTTTCACGTTATGGAATAAGTGGTAATTCTAAAATGATTCAATTATAGGACTAATTCTTTTACGAGAAAGGGAATCTGGGAAAAATAATAAAGTTATCTTCGTATGATTTATAGATTACGAGTTCGAGCTCTGAATTGGCCATTAATGTTTGCATTAAGATAGGCTGCTTATGTCACACCCCTACGATGCAACCCTTCCCCTAACTTTACTTGAATGTGCGATGCTTTGCACAATGAGCTGCTGTTTTTAATTCTTGTTCGACTGATGGATCACATCACTTGTAATATTATTTTTGATAAATATATTTCAAAATCCTTACCGGAAATAACTTTTCTATCTCTTTAAGGTAGGGGTAAGGTTAGCGCACATATTACACTTCCCAAACTACACTTATGAAATTTTACTGAGTATTATGTTGTTGTTATATTTCAAAAATCATTTTTATTAAACAATTCACAAATTCAAGAATTCAAATTCATTACACTACTTATCTTGAGCCTTTATGAAGTAATCATGTCTATGGAATAAAATTATGTCTTATCTTACCATTAGTTGTTAAGGATAAAAGTTCTTGTTACTTTGCACTTCAAATATAAATACAAGCTTTTTATGTCAAAATATCACGATATAGTCAGTTTTCACACTGGTCAATCAAAAATAGCCAGCGTTTACCAAGTCAATAAAAAATAGCCACTATTTTGCTGTAACAGGGACTGGTCCCGTATAATTTACAGGAGTTCTGGTGCATTAGTGTACGAACTCCAGCATATTATGCTAGACCGGTATACTTTGCTAACTCCTGTAAATTTGCGGGAGACTGAAGCACCAGTGCTCCAAACTCCAGTATATTATACTGGATATTTATACTTGTTGTAACTCCCGTAAAATATGCGGGAATTCTAGCATAATTATGCTTGAACTCCCGTAGTTCCAACATAGTTATCCTGGAACTCCCGTAAAATATGCGGGAGTTCAAGCATACTTATGTTGGAACTCCCGTAAAATTTACAGGCGTATTTTCCGGATTTTGAATAGTGTTTTCGCTCAAATTTCAAGTTTACATAAAAAATGGCTAAATTTCGATGACTTTTAAAACTTGGTTATTTTTCAACGACAAATGGTAAATCTGACTATTTTTAAATTTCTCACTTTTTTTATTTGTATCACGTCCTTTAAACAAGTATTTGGAGTCCGGAACCGAAATAACACCCAATTAAACAAAAAATACCATTTTAAACGTAAAAAGAAAAAATACGAAATTAGGCATTTCGCAGTATAAAACTGCGAATTGCACTCAGTTTTATACTGCGAAATGTGATTATTTATTTATTTTTTTTAAAAATGGCCGTGTTTTAAAAATTGGCCTATTTCGCAGTTTTGTACTGCGAATTAGGCTATTTCGCAGTACAAAACTGTGAAATAGGCTGCAAATGGGGCCCACTTTTAATTAAAACTCATAATTCGTAGTTTTGTAGTGCGAATTTCATTCAACAACTCTCAAAATTTCCTTATTTATAGACGACTGAACTTCATCAAAACTCTATCAACGCTTAAACTTCGCTTATTCTCTCTTCTCCTTATCAATCCATTTTTTATAATGTCTGAAGTTGCCAAAATAAGTGTTTCATTGTATTGGGGGGTGAGGTTATTGTGGATAATAACTCAGTGAGGTATAGCTCTCCTCCACAGTGTCATGTTAAATTGCCGCTTAATATGGAGTACGATACTTTGGTATCGTTGTTACGTAAAAAAATGAGTGAGCGGAGGCGTTCGGTTAGCATTAAAGTAACCGGAAGATTTCCTTATTCAGTGACTCCGCATGGGTTTGCTTATTATTCTGAGTTTAACATTGACGATGATGAAAGTCTTAGAGATTTTTTGCGGGTTTCGGACGAATATAGAGAATACATTGTAATAAAATTATTAGAAATGTATGTGAAGGTTGAAAGACCTTAGTAGTAATGAGGGAGTGCGTATAAGTGATAACCCACATTCATCGGATGGTTATTTTGGAGGAGCATTAGGCGGACATGTTGGAGATGGAAGAGGTTCTCTTGATTTGAATTTGTCACCACAAGCGAATGAGGAGCCAGAAAATAATGTTACTACTTCGTATAATCAACAAGACGACTGGTAAACATAAATTTAGTGAAATCTTTTTCTTTATGTTTTATTTGGATTTGTATTTATAGTTCTAATTTTCATAGGGTGTATCGTCCGGAATTGAATTTGACAAATTATGACCACGTCCCTAGTTGGAATTTGCAAAAATCTGCAGTATTGGAGCACGGTGGTCCCTCTGGTAGTTATCAGCAACCTCAAGAAAGCCAACATGAAACTTCAAGACAATACGAGTTGTAAGTATAGTGATGTAGTGATATGTACATTTAAATTTCAAGACAATACGATTAGGATACTTAAATTTTTGTTGGTTATATGCAGTGAAAACGAGCTTCTAGAAGCTCCTGGACTAACAAAGTTGCCCGTACACGATGTTTTTACTCGTGACTTAGCAGATGCGCAGAGTCAGGAGGATGATAGTGATTACGATAACAATGCGGATGAGTCTGGTGATGAGACACCCTTCCGTGAGGAGGGTGATGATGTGGAGGGTGACGATGAGGAGGAGGAAGTGAATGTGGAGCCTGATTTGACTAGGGAGCATGTTCCTCCTCCCCCCCTCCCCCCGGTTAGACGAAGAGTGTATGAATCCCACGTGCCTTTTCATGAGAGAAATATTCCATACCTGGATAATTTGCCTGCCATGCCTAATGTTGATGCATTGACAAGGGATTATGATGAATTACGATCGAAGATGTGGGATGAATGTAGACCAGCTGTTGTTACAAAGGGCATGTATTTCCCTAACAAAGCTCGCCTAGTTAGGGCTGTAAAAATCTATAGCATAAGGGAGTGTCGTGAGATGACGATAACCTGAGTCAACTACGGATAGATACAAGGCTATATGTCGCAGGTGGTTCTTGGGCTGTCATTGGATGCTTCGTGCTACAAAGAAAAAATCTGGTTTGTGGAAAGTTGGTAAATTTATTAGCGATCATAGATGTGAAATGGACACATTCAATGAGAACCACTTCAACCTGGATGTTGACTTGATTTCCCTTGTCTTGGTTCCATTTTGGGAAGTGTCTATTAGATTTAAGATTAAAGAGTGGATTACAGTTGTCCACAAGGAGTATGGTTGTACTATAAGTAAAAGAAAGGCATATCTCGGTCGCAAACGTGCCTTTGAACTAATTTATGGCGACTGGGATAAGTCCTTTTCAAATCTTCCCAGGTACATGGCTGCACTGCAATAATTTAACCCCGGTACTATTGTTGAATGGAGGCGCGAGCGAAGTCCTGGCAGGTCCGAAATTTATATTCAACTATCTATTTTGGTCATTTAAACCAGCAATAGATGGTTTTGTGCATTGTCGTCCTGTAATTTCCATAGACGATACTCATGTCTATGGAAAGTATGATATTAAGCTTTTGATTGCAGTTGCTATAGATGCCAATGGCCAAATATTTCCACTTGCTTTTGCCATTTGTGCGAACGAAAGTGAAGAGACGTGGACGCAATTCTTGAACCACTTGAAGCAACACGTTGTGAAACAGCGTTCAGGTATTTGTCTAATTTCTGATCGGCATGGTGGTATTTTAAGTTCTGTATGTCACTTGCCTGAATGGCAGGCACCGCATGCATACCACCGTTACTGTGTGAGGCACCTAAAAGCCAATTTTCAAAAGAGATTTCCTGACAAGGCGTTGCATGACTTAATGTGGATGGCTGCAACTGAGCACCAACTATGTAAATTCAATAGGTGCATGGAAGCAATCCGGCAGTTGGAACCACGAGCCTATAGTTGGTTGATGCAACATGACCCTCAAATGTGGACATTGCATGCTGATGGTGGCATACGATGGGGAGCCCTCACCACGAATGTGTCGGAGTCATTTAATGGCTTGTTGAAATCTGCCCGTGGACTGCCTGTCACTGCCATGGTCCGCATGACTTTCAAACAGAGTGCAGAGAGGTTTGTTGAAAGGCATGCAACTGCATCGTCATTGTTGGATAGAGGTGTTGAATTTATGCCAATACCCATGGTAAGATTCGAAAAGTACAGGAAGCGAGCACAGTGACATTCTTATCTTCAGTACGACAATGAACAAGGTGTTTTCGAAGTTAAGACGGTAATCGTGGACATCGTGGGAATAATGTACATACGGTGAATGAAAATAGAAGGTTATGTTCGTGTGGGAAATGGACCATCTACCACATGCCGTGCCCACATGCATTGAAGTGCTTTCAACAAGTTGGCTATGGAGCAACAAACTACATTGATAGGCACTACAGTGTTGCAGCATACGTAGACACGTATAGTGGGAAGTTGCATCCTTTAGGTATTGAGCATTATTGGCCGACGAAACCTTTTAAGTTGGTATGTAACAAGGAGTACTTGCGCAAGTTGAGAGTACAAAAGAGAACACGTATACCAAACCAAATGGATGTTGGTGAGTCTGTTTATGCACGTAAATGTAGCATATGCTCCCAAACTGGACATGACCGCCGTAAATGTCCTTCAGGTGCAAGTTCGTCCAATGTACCCAACTATCAACCATAACATTAGTTCCTTATTTTTGTATTATTAGTTGTAATATATGTATGTAGTACCTTTTGTGCATTTGAAATAAAATTATTCTTCAAATTACGTATCTTGTTGTAATTTTCTTAATGTGATGTTGTGCAATTTTAAATAGTCTATAATAATACGAAAAGTGAAGTTATGAAAACCATGTGAATTGTCATGTCTATGTCATTTCGTCCATGTAATTCATAGTTTAGTACTACAAAATGTAAATTTGTCATTTTATTTCAAAAAAGCTAAAAATCATAGTTCAATACTACGAAATGTAATTCGTAGTTCAATACTACGAAATGTAAATTTGTCCTTTTATTTGAAAAAACCTGAAAATTATGTGATTTTTAGTGTCCTAGTAATTCGTAGTTCAATACTACGAAATGTAATTCGTAGTTCAATACTACGAAATGTAATTCGTAGTTCAATACTACGAAATGTAAAGTTGTCACTTCTTACGAAAAAGTTGCATTTTTTGTAATTCATAGTTTAACATTACGAAATGCAATTCGTAGTATTATATAACGATTTATGTTTATGTTGCCTATAAATACGGGGCTCATTACCGTCATTACATGTGCTCAAAATCTTACAAAATGCAAATATTTCTTGCGAACGTTTGATATTTTCAAAGTGTGTTACTGTGCAATATTTTAAATGGCTCAATATGGAACACCAGTGTGTTACTGTGGAAAAAAATGTGTGCAACAAACATGTTGGGAAGGTGATGATGTTGGACGTAACTACTGGATGTGCATGAACCAGATGGATTGCTACAAAAATCCGAATGAGCCAATGTGTGAGTTCAATGAATGGGCTGAGGAACAGTGTCTCCAAGCAAACTACAGAGAACAAATGCTTAATCTGCATAATATGTGGTTAGCCCAAGCAGAAAGTAGCTACAATAGCAATATAAGAAGGATAGAACTCAGGGACGAGGTGATAGAAGAAAAAAATAAAAAACTGAGAGCAGAATGGAAATTGGCATCAGCTATGGGAGAAAACGAAAAAAAATAAACAGGAAATTGTGGAGCTTAAGGCGAGAGTAAAAGAGTTAGAAGACGAACAAGAACGACTGCTAGAACAATTTAAGTGGCTAGAACGCAGAATAAATGGAAGCTCATAGACGAAACAATTCGTACTATGTGTTTAGTTGCGTTTTAGATTTGTCTACTTGATTTTACTCTCGTTTAAGTGTCATTTCAGTTTAACTGTAATAGTATGTTTGTGTTTGTATTGAACAATTTTAAGTTTTATGGGAATATTATGTTTTAAGTTTTATTGGAATATTATGTTTTAAGTTTTATTGGAATATTATGTTTGTGTTCTATTTTATATATAGATATTTGGCTCATTGTTCTATTTATTGCTTTAGTTATATTTGAATTGGAAGTGTTGTTTCTACTATTAATGCTATGTTTGTATTTACACATTAATGAAATCAAAAAATATTTATTTATTCACAATAAATGTTATTTACACAAGTGTATATACATAATGAAATCAATGAGTGCCGCATGCTTTGTGCCTCAAATTTGTTGCTGGCCTAAGCCGCATCCCCTGTCGGTCTGGCACACTATCTGGATCATCATCGTCAAGCCGCCTCTTTATGGGAGGATGTGCAGCGGCATCTACAACACAACTTGCAGGGTCGGAGGAATAGGCCGTTGGGCCGGCACCAACCTATAAAAAATAAGTAATGTTAGATAAAATAAGAGAGGTATTTAAATTATTATGGTTAACAAATTATTTCTCTCACAATGGTCTCGTCGAGGTCCTGCGTATATTCATCGATGGTCGGCTCATCATCGCATGTAGTATGGTCAAACATGGTCTGAGATGAAGACTGCATAAAAATAGATGTAATGAATTTATTGCATCGAAAGTAAAAATAATGTAGAATTGAAAAACAAAAGTAATACAAACATACCGCATCAAATGCAGGGAACGATGGATAACTCAACCTACGACCGCCATCCACGTCACGGGTCGGCCGATGCTCAGCTGCAGTAGATGTGCCAGCGAAGTACTGATGTACATCCCCGTCAAAGGTACCCATAATCTGCAATGGTCCGGAATGGGGTCATCTGTGTCGCTGGCAATGACAACTGAAGGTCGTATGAGGGCATACTGCTGCCAGGGTCGTATGAGGGCATGCTGCTGGAAGGGTCAGCTGGATGGGTCATAAAACCCCGCTGCATGCTGCTGGAAGGGTCAGCTGGATGAGGCACATAACCCTCCTGCTCATCTCCAAACCCCCCCAGCTCCAAACCCTGCAGGTGGGTCGACCGGCTCCTCAACACCCCCTCGCCGTGCACGTCGTCGTCGTCCCCTGCGAGCCCTAGCCCCTGCACGGGGGACTGGCCTACCCCTCCGGTACGCGTCTGCATCCATATAATCGGGCTCATCATCTAACCTATTGCCCTCCCTCGCCTCTTCCAGTCCCAAACGACACATCTGGGCAACCGCCCGTCCATACTCAACCAGTCTAGGGTTGTCTTCACACTGCTGGATATCTATACTAGACTGGTAGACCCGGTGAAACCAACTAACCTGTGAAATAAGTCAATTAGTAAATAAATTACTCTATGCCATAATTATATGATATTAATAAGTCAAAAAAACATACCAGTGACTCGTGCCGTCCGGTATACGGTCTGTACCGGCCGTCAAGCATGTGGATGGGGTTCCCGACATGCCTCCGGGTGTGACGTCTGTACCAGCCCTCATAAATCGCAATAGTAGCCTCCTGGTACGGTGTCGGCGGTGGCGGGATGCGCTGAGCTCGCTCCTCCCAATGGACTACCTGGTCACGCAGCCACGTTGCGTAATCCCGGCTCGTGTTGTGACGGTTGTCACGCTGATAATGAGTAGGGTCCCAGGAGGGATCACTCGGTACCGGCTGATGACGACCAAACTGACGAAGCACACGCTCCGTCGCATGATACTCAATAAATTCCCAGAATATCAATGGGACGGAGCTGCTCCATATGAGCCGGTCTGCCGAGCAAATAGCAGGTAGGTGCGCAAGTAGCTCATCAGTGTACGGCATCCAGATGAACTACAACGAATAACAACAAATTAGTATGCAAGGTACAACTACATTTAAAACAACCAACTTTATGTAGATGTTTACCTGTCCAACATGCAACATATCCAACTGGTCCCTAATAAGGGGGAGATTGTGGTGCACATCCACTCCTCGGTAATTCCCCCGCCGAAGAATCCATCTCACAGCTAGCGGGAGGGGCGGATAGTCCTGTGCCGGCAGAGGTGGCTGTAGTGGCATGATACGCTGCCACGCCCAAACCTAAGAACAAATGTTGACGTAAATTATGAGTCATTTCACAATATATAATTTGTGCTTAATTAATTTTGGAAGTATTTTGCACCTGAAGGAGTGGCAAAAAACCACCAATATCATTAGCTGGACCGATGCTAGCCCGGCACATGCTCCTATAGAGATACGCCAGAACAGCAGCTGCACAACTGTAATGCTGCACCTGCTCCATATCCTCCAGAGAGTGGAGAAACCGCATCGATATCTTGTTCCCCGACGTGTTGGGAAACAAGACACACCCAAATACCATGAGTAATGCCATCCGAGTGAAACGGATAATCCACAACTCATCTGTCTCTTGCGTGAACTGTGGATGCAACTCCGCCATGAACGCTCTAATGACTGATAGCTGGAGACCACAACCACCATGGTTGCCCGCCGGGTGCAAACCAGCCATCCGCCCCATCATATCTACCATCTATGCGCGAGTCATCCGTCTCCACTCCTGGGGCAGTGTAAATGCACAGCCCTCAATGTGCAATCCATATAACACGTGCACATCCCGAAGAGTGATCGTAGCCTCTCCAGTAGGCAGGTGAAATGTATGTGTCGCTGGTCGCCACCGCTCTATCAAGGCTGTGATGAGCGACCAGTCAAGCTGCATCCGTCCCAACTCAAATATGCTGTACAAGCCGGTCTGCTCTAAAAGGTGTACAACTCGTGGATGAAAGGGATGCTGCGCCAAAAACTCCCACAGATTGTCCGACCTCCTAGGGCGTATAGTCTGAAGAGCTAGCTGGCCCTCCCAAATAAACGATGACCTATGGTCACCCTCTAGTACTAATAATCCTTCTTCCGAAGGTCCAGGGTGTGCAGGTTGACGAGATGTCATGTCGTGTACTATAAATAAGAAAAATTAATTAATGCATAGATGAAGACACACATAATAATGATTAATTATTATAAATCTCAATTTTAATATTATCATAATTTTATTAACTAAATTAATTAAATTACGTATAATTTAATATAATGGTTGTTTAAAGGTTCTAGGCTTGATTTTTTAGGCCCGGGAACACATAATAATGATTAATTATTATAAATCTCAATTTTAATATTTTCATAATTTTGTTAACTTAATTAATTAAATTACGTATAATTTAATATAATGGTTGTTTAAAGGTTCCAGGCTTGATTTTTGAGGCCCGGGACCACATAATAATGATTAATTATTCTAAATCTCAATTTTAATATTTTCATAATTTTATCAACTTAATTAATTAAATTACGTATAATTTAATATAATGGTTGTTTAAAGGTTCCAGGCTTGATTTTTGAGGCCCGGGAGCACATAATAATGATTAATTATTATAAATCTCAATTTTAATATTTGGATGGTTGCAACTAAGCACCAGCTATGTAAATTCAATAGGTGCATGGAAGCAATCCGGCAGTTGGAACCACGAGCCCGGGACCACATAATAATGATTAATTATTCTAAATCTCAATTTTAATATTTTCATAATTTTATTAACTTAATTAATTAAATTACGTATAATTTAATATAATGGTTGTTTAAAGGTTCCGGGCTTGATTTTTGAGGCCCGGGACCACATAATAATGATTAATTATTCTAAATCTCAATTTTAATATTTTCATAATTTTATTAACTTAATTAATTAAATTACGTATAATTTAATATAATGGTTGTTTAAAGGTTCCAGACTTGATTTTTGAGGCCGGGACCACATAATAATGATTAATTATTCTAAATCTCAATTTTAATATTTTCATAATTTTATTAACTTAATTAATTAAATTACGTATAATTTAATATAATGGTTGTTTAAAGGTTCCAGGCTTGATTTTTGAGGCCCGGGACCACATAATAATGATTAATTATTCTAAATCTCAATTTTAATATTTTCATAATTTTATTAACTTAATTAATTAAATTATGTATAATTTAATATAATGGTTGTTTAAAGGTTCCAGGCTTGATTTTTGAGGGTAGTAAAAAGGGAGGTGTGACAATTATTATAAATCTCAATTTTAATATTTTCATAATTTTGTTAACTTAATTAATTAAATTACGTATAATTTAATATAATGGTTGTTTAAAGGTTCCAGGCTTGATTTTTGAGGCCGGGACCACATAATAATGATTAATTATTCTAAATCTCAATTTTAATATTTTCATAATTTTATTAACTTAATTAATTAAATTACGTATTATTTAATATAATGGTTGTTTAAAGGTTCCAGGCTTGATTTTTGAGGCCCGGGACCACATAATAATGATTAATTATTATAAATCTCAATTTTAATATTTTCATAATTTTATTAACTTAATTAATTAAATTACGTATAATTTAATATAATGATTGTTTAAAGGTTCCAGGCTTGATTTTTGAGGCCCGGGACCACATAATAATGATTAATTATTCTAAACTCTTCGAGTTTACACGCAAAGAGGGGCAGCTGTGAGCACGTGATTTTTGCCTAACATGAATTACTCCCACAAAATCAAAAAAAAATTGTCTATTTTATGGTGTGTATTTTTGTGAATTTTTGTGTTATTTTTTGGTATTTGTTTGCATTTGTATATACGTGATTATATGTGCTTAAATTAATAAAAAATTATAATACAAAAATACGTCATGCTTACATTTCTTATCTAGTTTGAAATTAGGAGTAATTAATTTTATCTTACAAAAAAAAACGAAAATCACAAAAAAAGAAATAATTCATCTTTTACATTTTTTAGCATTTAAATGCCTAATTGTGTGACTTATATTTAATTGATGTTTTAATTGATTGTGTTAATTGTTAATATAACTTAATTAGTATTTCTTATAATTTAATTGATTTTGTAGTGTAATTAGAATTTTTGTTTTAATAAATTGAGAATTAAAATTAAAAGAGAAGAGAAAAGGAAATAATTGAGAGAAGAAATCTGATTTGGGCCATGTTTAAAATTGAATTGGAGCCCAAAATAACCCCTCAGCCGCCCCAGCCCAAAAATACCCATTGACCCAGTCCAAACCAAACAATACCCAACCCAATCCATCCTAACTTTTGATCTCAACCTTTAATCCCTTCTAATCCGACGGCCTAGGTTAATTCACATTTTAATCTACCAAAATCAATCCTAAACCTAAATTTACCTTCACTTTCTTTTCCTCCAGTTAAGTAACGCCGCCTCCACCGTTCCCGCCGTACGCCGCCGGCCGGAAATCGCCTCCGCCGGCGGCCGTAGTCCAATCGCCCCCATTTTTACACCATAGCTTCCCCTTCTCCCCCTCAACACGAATCCGGCAACCATTAGTCTCGAATCGTTCCCAAACGTTTCGAATATTAGATCGAAAATTGCCGGAAAATCGATTTGCTCCCCGAATCACTCCAACTTCACACCATAGCATCCCCTAGCCTCGCTCACACCTAAACGACCTTTGGTTCCATTCAAATCCAGCCCGAAACCATGAAGCCCCAAATCGAGACTTCAAGAACCCTAAATCCCAATTTGGGCCGCCGGGTTCGATTTGAAGAAATTGGGATTAGAGTAGATTTTAATTGAGATGTTTTCGGTTGAAAACATTTCAATTAAAATCCATTTTGATTCCCAAAGTCCAAATTTAAGTCAAGAACCGAGAATTTTCTCCAAAGTGGCCGATTTTTGATTTCTCTTTAAGGTAATGTTCATGTTTACCGTTTATTTCAATTTGCTTTTGTATTTTGTTGATTGAATTCTTCTTGATGTTTGTCGGCCGTCTCTATTTTTCTTCATCTCTTGGGACCTTTTATTTGGTCGATTTGTTAGTTGTTATTCTTCGTTGTTTAACGGTTAATTGTGAATCGAATTCGATTCGTTGTTAATATCGTTAAGTTGTTTGATATTGAAATTGTAACATGCTGTCCGAAATTGTGTAGTCACTGCTTGTCGGATTTGTTTGTCGATTACGCATATCGTAATCGGCTAACCGAATGATATAGAATATGTGTTCGCGTCGATTAGCGTCGTCGATTAGTTAGCTTCATTTTTTTTTCTTTTCTCTTCTTTGGCCGAGAACATGTTTTAGTGAATTGTCAATTCTAAAGTTCTGCTTTGTCTATTTGATTACCAATGTTGTTGAATACAGGTTCGCGTCGATTAGCGTCTTTGAACATTTAGTTTCGTATTTGCTTCATTTTTCTTCTTTTCTCTCGGCTTTGGGAGTGTTATAATTTGTTGAATTTGTTTGTCGGCTTTTTGTTGTCAATCATACATGTTGTGATTCGACTTAACGAATGTCGTCGTTTCAATTCGCAAATTGGTTGTTTGAAATTCCGGGCAGTGGTTCACTGTTTGCTTGATTTAAAATTTTTCGGTTTGTTGTTTGTTCAGAGTGTTGAGTTTAATTGTTGGATTGTTTGTTTTGAACCATTGTTAATTCTAAATTAGGTTGTGAATTGGATATAGCTGTTAGTCCATTTAAGTAGCCCTAAAATCAACCTTTAAAGTGCAATACACATGGAAATGAGTTGTTAAAACTTGTTGGACAGCAGTGTATTTCATTAGTTTGCACCTTTAGGATTTGATTAATTATAAATCCCACCTTTAGACAAATCAGGGTGGAATAATCAGAGAATGTGAGGATAATAATGAGTATTTTCAGCTTTGTTGAGTGCTTGGTCAGTTGTTAGAATCAGGATACACATGAGAGGGAATATACAATTGAAAAAGGTTTGAAAAAGGGGAATAATAGGGGCTGGACAGATCTGAAACTGAAAAAAAGGAAGGGCTGTTAGTTGGGATCTGTAGGCTATAAAACACTGTTTTGACACACACACTTGGACACACAAAAAACACTAGAAGAGAGCACACAATTAAGAGAACAAAAAAACAGAGAGAGAGCATACGTTTGAGAGCAGAAAAACAGTGAACATACAGTGATATACCCTTCTGATATACACACTGTTTTCACACACACACTGTTTGCACACATACTGTTTGCACACATACTGTTTTCACACACACAAACAACAGTGACATACTCTCTGAAAACACACATACTCACAGATATACCCACTGGAAGCAAGCACACTCACACATTGAAATCATCTGGCAGAATAGTGACATACTTCTTGGTTTTCTGGTTCATTGTGCATTTCTACCAGTGATTTGTTTGTTACTACTCTCATATTGATTTTTGGGGTTGTCGTTCACTGTTCCACCAAGTGTCTTGGGTGTTTCGTTCTATTGTCGATCTTCTGCTGTTTTGAAACTCCGAACTGTTGCTGATTCTGTTGCTATTGGATTAATTGTTGTCTGCTGCTGTTTGACTTACCATCTCCTTCTTCTCATTTTTCAATTCAGGTACACAATTTCGATTTCATTGTTGGTGTAGACTTGAAATTAAGTTGGAAATGAGAATGCCTGTTGGTTTTACGCTTTGGATCACTACCTGTCAACTTCAAATTAAATTAGATCTTCTACATGTGTGTTCATTAGCTTTGTAAAGCATATTTGTATAACTAGAATCGCTGCATGTTTCAATTTGAATCACGAGTTGTGAAATCGAGCCAACCTCTTGGTTAGAATGTAAATATTTTTTTTTAATTTTGATATTATGTTTGAATCACTGTCACGAGTTTGTAGTAACTAAAAATTTTTAAATAGAGTTTGAGTTAGCTTCATAATAAGTATGCTTTTTTTTACAAGTTTGTAGTAACAGTGGTTTGTAGTTAAAACTTTAGTGTTAGGACAAAAATTTTATTCCCTTTCCGAACAAGTTTGTAGTAACATTGGTTGGCTTCAAAAAAAAAAAAAAACCTTAGAGTTAGCTTTGCAATTCGTTAGTTAGTATCAATTGTCCTAAATTTACAAGTCACACGCAAACGAATTCTCGATCTAGTTCGGTAATAGAGTTCAAGATGTATTAAAATCAGGATGTATATACTCATGTCTCGTTAAGAGCTTTTATTTGACCCTAAGTCAACAAGTCATGGAATAAGATATCATTTTGTATATGTTTAAATTAGAAACGACAAAACCATGCATCTTTAGATAAATTGAATTTTGTTTAGTCTAGAAATCTTTTTTAATCGATATAGTTTCAAAGTAATCTGGATATTTTTTTTATTATTATTATTTACCTATTTGTCAAAGTCCGAGGCCATATTGTAATTAGTCTTTCTTTTGGTATGGTTTCAAATTAATGGAGCGATTTAAAGTTTAATCAGAGCATATAATTTATAAGCATGTATAAAATCAGGAATTTTTAGCCATTTATAATAATTGAAGCGACCGTGCTAGAACCACGGGATCCGGGGGTGCCTAACACCTTCCCTCGGGTCAACAGAATTCCTTACTTAGAATTTCTAGTTTGCAGACTTCATTTGGAAAGTCAAAATTTCCTCGATTTGGGATTTGAATAAATCGGTGACTTGGAACACCATAATTTATTTCAAGTGGCGACTCTGAAATAAATGAATAATCCCGTTTCGAATATTGTCACTTAAATTGGAAAAACTCCCTTGTGCTTCTACCCTTCGGGGTAGGGGCGCGCCAAAAGGAGGTGTGACAGCTCTGGCGACTCTGCTGGGGACACAAACCCAGAACCACTGGTTGAGGGTTTAAGAATTCGAGCTTTGAATAATTATTTTATTTGGCTTATTTATTATCTGATTTTATTACATGTTTATATTTTATATGCTAAATGTTGTTTTACCGCTTTGATATTTTGTGAACTGTATATAAATTGTGCCGATACCCATTTTTTTTTTCTTTTTGAGTCTTTTGAAATATAATACCGGGCATTTGCTTGACATAGCCCGTTTTTCTCAAGATAGCTGTGGTGCTTGGCACCCGGTGAAGGATTTTGTAGTCACACGTGTTTAGGCGGAGAGTTTTGTCAATTAAGCCGGAAAGCCATGCTACCGGTGCACTGACACTCTTCGGCTCGAGTTGTCCGCTCGAGTTAAAGCCAGTCTAGACACTTTTCCAACGGGATGATGACTTAGAATAACAAGACCTTATGCCGGATCCCCGATAGGAACGTTTATTTGCATCATGTGCATATTTGACTTAGGAGGCTCAACACAGGGGTTGGGCCTGTCTAGGACAGGTGTACCCGAAACAAAAAGACCAACTTGTTGCATCTTTTTGTGTGCATTTATTTGTTTCGATCTTACATGCCGACCGGTTTGTTAAAAAGAGGAAGAAGTGGAAAACGTCAGGGTATATAGTTAAAATAATTTTATGAAAATAGTTAGAAAAAAATGCAAAAAATAAAAAAATAAAAAAAAAATAAAAAATGCAAAAAATAAAAAATAAAAATAAAAATTCCAAACTAAATTTTCTTAATTTTTATGAAAATAGTTAGTTCTTTGAAAATAATTTCTGAAAAATGCAAAAAAAATTCCAAACTAAATTTTCTTAATTTTATGAAAATAGTTAATTCTTTGAAAATAAATTCTGAAAAATTGCAAAAAATTCCAAACTAAATTTTCTTAATTTTATGAAAATAGTTAATTCTTTGAAAATAAATTCTAAAAAAAAAAATTGCAAAAATTTCAAATAAATTTTCTTAATTTTATGAAAATAGTTAGTTCTTTGAAAATAAATTCTGAAACCTGAAAAAAAAAAAAATTCAAAAAAATGCAAAAAAAAAAAAAATTTTCCAAATAAATTCTCTTAATTTTACGAAAATAGTTAGTTCTTTAAAAAATAAATTCTGAAAAATGCAAAAAAAAAAAAAAAAATTTCAAATAAATTTTCTTAATTTTACAAAAATAGTTTAGTTTCTTTGAAAATAAATTTTCAAATAAATTTTCTTAGTTCCTTTGAAAATAATTTGTTTTAGAAATGCTGCCGTTTAAAAAATAGTTCGTTTTCTTTTCTTAAAATGATTTAGTTCTTTTATTTTCGAACTACGCAAGTTTGATTCTCACCAAAAATGAGATACGTAGGCAACCCATATCGGGCTCAACTAATACTGATTTTTTTTTAAGAAAAAAAAAATTAATAAATAAATATATATTAGAATTAGGATTTTTTGTTCTTAGTCAAGAGTTAGGAAATTTTGCAAAAATAGCCAAACGCCTCAAAAAGGGGCACCGGAGGACTAATTTCGCAAAACGGAATATAGACATCACACCGGTATCCTGTTATACAACCTTCAAATCTTCTTCATGTGCTGAAAGGTCGTATTAACAAAATTCGTTTTTTTTATAATAAAATATTTTTGAAAAAAAAATCTCTTAAGTTCATTTTTATCTTTTCTAGGATCAGCATGACTTCCTCGCAACGAATCGGCCAAAAAAGGGTGAGAGACGAAATGCCACCTATGTTCATGGTCCAGGACAAAACCCCAGATCGGCTCCGTAAATGGTGGACTAGTTTTTCAGCTTGGGAAAGAAATCAAGTTCACAAGCACCTCAAATTTCTTCCGGACATCATGATGATAAAACCGGATAAAAATGTGATCAGAGCTTTAGTGAGTTTTTGGGACTCAACAAGCAATGTGTTCAAATTTCGGGATTGTGAAATGACACCCACTTTGGAAGAATTGGGCGGACTCACAGGGCTCGGAAGAGATTTGCACAAGATGAGGCCTGCAGCTCCTAGGCGGATAAGTGTGAATAACTTCTTGAAAAAGCTATGTCTCCGGCGGGTTCCCCTCGGTTGTCTGGAGAACGGTTGGGTGCCACTAGATTATCTCTACGACAGATTTGGTGATAAAGAAGGGTTTGGGAAATTCTCAAACGTCGAATTTGTTAACCAACTAAATTATGACGCCTGGGGAGATTTAAGAATCTATGCTTTCATGATCGCTTTTTTGGGAACCATGGTTTTTCCCGAACGTGGTGGACGCATCAGAATCCGTTTAGCTGCGGTTGTCTCATATATACAGAGTAACGAGGAACACACTGTTCTTCCGATGATACTAGGAGACATCTTCCGGGCCTTAACTCGGTGCCAAGAAGGACAAGACTATTTTGAGGGTTGCAATATTTTATTACAAATGTGGTTTATAGAGCACCTCTACCATCACCCAATTGTGATAAACTTCAAAGCGGATTGGCTGAATTATATTCGCTGTCATACAAACAGAGCCGCCCGTTGTAACCTTCCAGAAGACTTGGGGACTTGGCAAGAACTCCTCAACTCTTTGAGAGCCGATCAACTTACCTGGAATTATTATTGGTTCCCTTCCGCCAAAATCATGCATATGTCGACATACCGCCCATTCTACATATTAATGGGTTTCGGGGGTTTCCAACCATATGCCCCGCTACGTGTCATGCGGCAGCTGGGAAGAGAACAGAAAAAGGCCCCAATTGAGGATATGCGATCATTTGTATGGGAATTTGTGACAGAAGAGACCCCGAGGAAGACTTATGCACAGAAGGTTTGGTTCGGTAGTCGACTCTCCGACATCAACGAAATGGTTGCCGATCGGGAACGGGGAGAAGTGAGTCTCGCTTATCTTGAATGGTTCCACAACCAACCAATACCGGAGCAAAGGTCAGAAAGGTCAGTGAAGTATGCCGTCGATTGGGAGAGAGAAATAGAAGCCAGAGTTAGAGAGGTTGAGCATGAAACAACACAAAATTTCCAATCTTGCATCAACACTTTAAAAGAAGACAAAGGAATCCTGGAAGCAGCCATGGACATACAACAGGCTGACTTCGATCGGGAAAGGGCCGGTTGGGAGCAGGAAAGAGAAGCACTCCAAACTCGAATTCAAGAGATGCAATTGGCCGCAGAAAGGTCAAAGAGGAGTCGGAGTGATCAAATGCTGATAAACGATTTGGAAAGAAAATTACTCCCAGAAAATTCAAAATAAAATAGTTTTGTATTGTGCGTGATTTTGGTGATTTTTGTGTTATTTTTTCTTTTATTATTTATGTCCGTGTGTGCGTGTTTATTTGTTTAAATTAACAAAAATACAAAAATACGTTGCATATGCATTTAAGATTTAATTTTTGCAGTCATGATTAATTAAATAACTCATTTTATGAAAATGAAAAAATAACCACAAAAATATGTATTTTTGCATGTTAGCCTTTAAATGTCCAATTGTGTGATTTGTTTTTTAAATATTTGTGATAATTACTATTTAGAGTTAATTAGTATTCTAGGATAATTTGGTCAAGTATTAATTTAAGATTGTATTTTATTTTTAGTGAAGAAAAGAAAAATATATAAATAAGGCAAGGAGAAATTCGGAGTGGGCTAATTTAATTAATCCCTAAGCCCAAGTCTTGAAACCCAACCCAAACACACCCCAAATCCGACCCATCGCCCGAACCGACCCACCATCTTTCTATTATGAACCGTTGGATTCACATGATCCAACGGCTAAGATTAAACGCCCCTTTTAATTACCCAAACCCCTCCCAAACCCTAATTCCCATTCATCTCTTCAGAGAGCAATTGAAACCGCCGCCACACACCACCACAAACCGCCGGCCGGAAATCGTCTCCGCCGGCGGCACCACCCCAAACCACCCCAAATTAACACCAAACAATCTCCCACACCCCCTCTACATGAATCCGGCGTCAGTTAGCTTCGAACATTACTCGAACGCTTCGAATATCCGTTCGAAGTTCATCGGAATTTGAAAATCCGTCCCAAACCACTTCAAAATCGCACCATAAACTCCCCACACCTCCCATATACCCCCACTAACCTTGGTTCGACTCGAATCTAGCCGGAGTTGGAAAAACCCCAAATCCCACTCACATGAACCCTAGAAATCCAAAACGGGTTCTTCGTTCGAAATTGTTAGGAGATTGAGGTATAGTGGACTTTAATCTAGGTGTTCTCAGCCGAGAACACCCAGATTAAGGCCCGCTTTGCTTCAATGATTCAAGGGTGAGTGATTCGCGATTCGTTCAAATTCCGGATTCTTTGCTTCAAAGGTATTCTTTTTCCTTTATTCTGGTCTCATCTAGTTCTATGTTGTATCCATTCATGTGATATTTTCCAGTTTTCCCATTTCTATTTAGCTTTCTGTTCTACACTTATGGACCTTTTATTTGGTCGATTCCTTCTGTGTTCAGTAGTTAAAATGAATCGTATATTCAGTTCGATTAAGGTCGTCAAGCATTTAATTCGTATTCGATTTGGTTCCTTGATTCTGCTTGAAGCATATTGAATCAAACTGTAGGTCGCCCATTTGTTATCAATTGTGTATGTTGTCGTCGACTAATCAATGTGGTCGAGTAGTTTCGTAGGTCTTGTTTATTAGCATTGATTGAATAGCCGTTAGGAGTTAAATTGGTTGTTTGATTGATTGGTCATTATGAAATAGGAACTGAATTGGTTTGATTGTTTGAATTAAAATAGGACCATGAATTGTACTCTTGGTAGTGTTCTGCAAAGCATTAAGCTGATAGGCCTGTTGTGAACTAAGTAAAGTAATAGCTTAATGAGGGCGGATGACTGTGTAAAACACTGGCAGTTGAGTAGGAATCACATGGGCACAATATCACTAAGGGAGGGCACGCCTGAATGTTAATGTCATGACTGCCAGTGCACTGGTTGATTAAATAATGGTATAAGGCACTTGTTAGTGGGCTGGCAGAGCATGGGCTAGGCAGAGGGATGGGTCTGCCCAGGGGAATCTACTGGGCTGGCAGAGCAGAGTATGGGCAGGGTGGGTCTGCTGATTATTGTATTTTAGAGCTTCTGATTCTTTTGGCTTTGAGGAGCTCTTTTAACTATAAGTATAAGGGACACATTTAGGGGAAGGGGAGAGTTTAAAAAAATAGAAGAGGGACAAGAGGGATACGAATTCTGGAGAAAAACAGAGAGAGTTTGATCAGGGATTTTGGGGATACATACACAGGCAGACAGTGAGAGATTCCGAGAGACATAGAGAGACATTCATATATACACAGAGATAGACTTAGAGTGCTGGTCTGTAACATTGAGAAACACATAGGCTGAGATACTGAAATATACAGATTAGGGATAGACATTAGAGGGCATATACAGAGAGTAAGGGCTGACAATACACATATACAAGACTATAGATAGAGAAAGCTAGGAAGCATAGACCAAGAGACTGTTTCATTGGCTTTTGGTCACTGTTTTCGTGTGTTTTAGTTGGGAGTGGCTGAGTGTTTGGTCATTTGGTTGCTTGTTGTTCCTGTGTTGGTGTTACTGATCTCCTGCTGCATGCTACTGCTGTGTTGAGTTTGTTGTTGGCTTGGGTTGTTGTGTGGCTGTTGTTGGTCCATCATTTGTGGTTGATTCTGCCGGGTTCTTAGTTCTTCTGCTATTGCTGTTTAGTTTGTGACTGGGTGTTGATTTGTTGCTGTTGTTTTGGCTCCTGTTTTCCCCTGCTATTGGTCTGTTGTTGCTGCTGTCCTGTGCATTTGGTGCTACTGGTCTTTGTGGTTGTTTGATCCAGTGTAATTGCTGTTGGTCGTGTGGTTGTTGTTGTTGTGCATTCTGCTGCTGCAACTAACTTCTCCCCATTGTAATTTCCAGGTATACATTCGAGCTTATTCCATGTAGATCTCATGCTTGAAAAAGGAAAATGAAAAGAACTGAAGTTGGCTCATATAGTTTGATTGTTTATTACGTTTAAATTGTTTTCTCATATATAACTCGTTGAAGTACTGTTAGCATTCCTATTGTACATAATATTGGATTGTATGAATTCGAACCTTTGAAAACATTGCTGGTACTCGAGCTTTATCAAATATTTGAGACTATTAAGATGATTGATAATAGGCTTGGATTTCAATTAAGCTTAGCGGGTAGAGAAATTAGAAAGGATTCACTGATATCCTATTGTGATAGCATTTCCAGAACGACATAGGTTGATGGCATAAAAACAGGTTCGAGTGTTGAATAAGACATTACCATTTAGACTAATCTCACAATAAGTAGTATTAGTAGTTAATGAAGATAGACTAAAATAATCCGTTAATGAGCGTTTGTAGATCAACTAATTCGAATGATTTTTGTCGGAATTTACTAGGTCACTTGAGTAAATAACATCGCTTTAAATAGCAATTTGAATAAAATTAGTAACTAATGTAGTGATGAACGTTAGCATGAAGTTCAAAATGACTTTTGTATTACACATAGTTAACTCCATTGGCTCAATTCATCTAATACGGTCGGTTTAAATTAATTAGAGAATGGTTAGTTTGTTCTGATATTTTGTCAAATTCGTATGCTATTTATAATTTTAGTTTTAGTATTATTCGCTTGTAGAATAAGGTATAAAACAATTTCCCTTATGCAAGCTCGAGTGCAATTTCCGTTCACATTGATTCAATAACTAATAAGAGGTCCGAGCTTATAAACATGCAATAAATTAGGACCTTTTCTCTTTTATTTAGAGACGAACTTAGTAGAAAAAATGTAGTCACTTTAGGATTGTCCTTTTAAAATAAACGAGATGAGCCTCACCAAAAATACACCATTGTGGGGCCCTCGAATAATTGTCATGAAAACTTAGACTTGAAAGGACCGTCTAGTAAATTTCACGGTCCTTTTCCCAAAGTTAAGTAGACGATAGACTCTTTAGGCACGACTTGAAATAAAATTACTTTCCTGAATACGGGTGTGCATTTATGTAACCCAAATCTTACTCCCGGCGAAACTGAAATACATTAGAGTCGCAGGCGTACTGGTTACGGTGCGGCTCGAAATGTGTTTTCGTAACGTCGCAATTCTTCTAAAAATAAAAGCGGAGCATTAAAAGCACACCGTCAAAATATATAAAGAATCAGATAAAAACAAAAATTTCAATTGAGCGACCGTGCTAAAACCACGGAATCCGGGAGTGCCTAACACCTTCTCCCGGGTTAACAGAATTCCTTATCCAGATTTCTAGTTTCGCAGACTGTATTACGGAGTCATAAATTTCCTCGGTTCGGGATTTAAACCGGTGACTTGGAACACCATTATTTTTTCCAAGTGGCGACTCTGAATTAAATAAACTAGTCCCGTCTCGATTGTCCTTTAATTGGAAAAACTCCATTGCGCCCTCGTGGATGCGTAAATAGGAGGTGTGACAGCTCTTTGGAAAGGAAAGCCTTTGAACACCAAGAAGACTTGGAGAAGGCAAAAGCGGCTTTGGTTGCAGTCCGAACAAAATGGAAGAGAGCGGCCCACCAAGAAGCACTCCGTCTACAACAAGTAGAGAAAGACTATGATGCGATCATCGTTGATTTGAGAAAAGCAAATGCCACTCTTAAAGAGCGAACTCTCAGGCAAGTCCAGGATGCTAAAGCAGATAGAGACCGTTGTCACAACTTGATGGCACGGATGGAAAGACAAATAGATAGGCTCTTGGACCATGTCTCCGGCAACTCTCAAGTATTAGGGGCAAAGAACGGGCACATAGGGCAGCTGCTCAGAGAAAAAGACATAATCAGAACCAGGATCAATGAGATCGGGCACTACATTACTATGAAGTGTTTGAACTGCGAACAAGTACCTCGGCCTGCCCTCTTTTCTTCAATCATGGAATGTGTCCACCAGGTCATGGCAGAATTGGGAAGTATACAGAAAGATCTCACCCCAAGAACTGCAGCAAGGCCAAACAACGCCCCCCGGGCGCAAAGATTCGAGGCGTTGGAACATGCTTAGGAGAGTCTTTTGTTTTAGAGTCTGTTTGTCCTTGTACGAGTTTTTCTCCATTGTTGACATTTTGCAAGTGTTTCAAGTTTTAAGTTTGTTGAAATAAAATTCATGAACACTTCATCTTATGTCTATTGTTTCCGAACTACGCCCGGTCTGATTCATGCGGGGACATGATACGTAGGCAATCCACGTAAGATTCGACCATCACTAAAAAATAAATAAATAAAAATAAAAATGAAAAAAAAAAGGGGGGGGGGGAAAGAAGTTAAGAGAAAAAGAAGATCGACGAAAGATGAAAGCGAAAGAAAATACAAACCGGAATGACGCATCGCAAACGAATACATGTAGCAACATTATCACCTGTATAAGTGCATCACACCCAACGTGAGATTACTTATCTGTTATGTTGTTTCAGACTAACCGTTTGTTTGCTGAAATCCAGGTTTTAGTAAAAGTGGTTGACTTTGCGGTAATCCGGCACCACATTCGTACTTCACAAGGTCCAAAGGAAAAGTTCGGCAGCCTGAGAGTACTCATTCCTATTTCACTAGATCAAAAAGGGTGCCGACATGTCTTCAGAAATGCCTTTAGCAACCATTCCCGTTTCGGAGGAAAGCTCATTGACAACCATCCCGGCTACTGAGTCGGCAGCTTTGGAGGAGAATAGAATGTTGCGTTGCCGCATGCTCGAGATGTTGGACGATTGGAACAACGGGAAAGAGCCCCGAGTCTGATCCCTGGGTTCCCTGAAATTCTTCTCAGGTCAAGCGGAATTTCAAATACCCCCATCAATTATCCGCCTACTCTGTTCGGGTATTCCAATGCTACAAACCTCTCTGAATCACCCTCCACATCCCATCCTCGGGTGACACCACATGATACATCCGCAAGAACGTCGGTTGAGTTGCCAGTTCCAATCACAACGCACCCCACCGCACATGCTCCTTTCTTCGACTCCTCATCCTTTACATTCCCGGCACCACCGCTCACACGGGACCATACCCAGGTTGCAGCCAATACATATTCTCAGCCACCTCGATATGAGTTCCTACCGAGCCAAAATCCAAAGACCCCGAGCAGGATGAGATGGCAAAAAGAATGAGGAGTTTGGAACAAAGCTTTAAGAACATGCAAGGTCTGAGTGGACAGAAGAGTGTATCTTACGCCGATCTGTGCATGTTCCCGCACGTCCATTTGCCATCAGGTTTTAAGACACCAAAATTCGAAAAGTACGACGGACATGGCGACCCCATTGCTCATCTGAAGAAATACTGCAATCAATTGAGGGGTGCCGGCGGCAGAGAAGAATTGTTGATGGCATACTTCGGAGAAAGTTTGGTCGGAATAACGTCCGAATGGTATATGGATCAAGACATATCTCGATGGCACATCTGGGATGATCTGGCCAGAGATTTTGTAAAACAATTCCAATACAACATCGATATTGCGCCGGACAGGAATTCTCTATCGAACTTAAAAAGAAGCCCTCAGAAAGCTTCAGAGAATATGCCATCAAGTGGCGAGAGCAAGCGTCCAGGGTGAAACCCCCATGGACGAAATTGAAATGGTCACGACTTTTCTCCAAGCTCAAGAGCCCGATTACTTTCAAAATATGATGTCGGCAATGGGAAAACCTTTTGCCGAAGCTATCAAAATCGGAGAGATGGTAGAAAATGGCTTGAAAACAGGGCGAATTTTGAGCCAAGCGGCCATTCGGGCAACTTCCCAAGCCATTCAAGGCGGGTCTGGAGGGATGCCCCGAAGCAAGAAGAAAGAAGAATCTGCTATGGCGGCGGTAGAAGACAGGAGATATCGAACCTCAAGGCAGGTATTCTCCGACAGGGCCCCCCAACATTATTATCCACATCACGGCATGGCTTATGCTCCTCCGCCTCCACCCTATGCAGTCATGAACATTCAACCTCAGGCACGGCCACAGCCACCAGCCAACAGGAATCCACCTCCATTCCAGAGAAACCAACCTCCTTACCCAAACCAGTATAATCCACGGCCAAATAACGCTCGCCACCGTGAGCAACCCAAAACGAGCTTTACACCGATTGGGGAGCCGTATTCCACTCTTTTCCCAAAACTCGGGCAAGAAAACCTATTGCAGCATGTTCCACAAAACAGGCAGAATCCAGACTCTCCTGCCTACCAGAGGGGGATATACTGTGCGTATCATTCAAGTGTTGAAGGACACAGTACTGACAATTGTTGGACATTAAAGAAGGCAGTGCAAGAATTGATCAATCAAGGGAGGATCGTCTTCGCGGATGAAGACATCCCAAATGTGACAAACAACCCATTACCAGCCCACAACAACGGACCGGTGATTCGGATGATTTGTGACGACAAAGAATTTGACCCGGCTTTGAAAGCGATAATCGCCATCGCCAACATAGAGAAGCGTCCTGAGGCTACCCCGAAACAAGAGAAAATGGGGAAAAAGGTTGAAGCTCTTGAAACCAAATCCGAAAAGACGATTGAATTGAAAGCATCGTCTCGGAAGGGCGGAGTCCTTTACCTCCCACGAGGTAGAGTGGAAAAACCATTGTCCATAGGTGCCCCCAAGAAGTTCCATTTAAAAAGAGAAACATCAATGTATGTACCAAAGGGAACTTATGTGGCTCGAAAACCAGATGAACCTGTGGTTATTGCACGCGTGCAACAAAAACCAATGACAGATCCATCCGCAGTACCCTGGAGCTACCAACGAACACTTGTTACGCGCAAAGGGAAAGAGATCGTGGGAAATTCATCTGAGAGTGTCTTAGGACAGAAGTACTTAAACACACAGGAGGTAAATAACGCCACACAAAGGCGTTTCCGTCGAAGAAACCTGTAAGTGCTGAAGAGGCAGAGGTCTTTTTTCAAAAGATGCAAATGCCTGATTACGAGATGATAGACCAACTGCGTAAATGCCCAGAGCAGGTGTCGATGTTGTCCCTTCTAATGAAGTCTACTGAACATCAAAAGGTTTTGCTAAAAGCCTTGAATGAGGCATACGTGCCTATTGAGACTTCATCCGAACAACTTGAAAGAATGACGGAAAGATTCTTCGCGATCAATCAGATTTCCTTCAGTAAAGCTGATTTGCCTTTGGAGGGTGCCGCCCACAACAAAGCTTTACATTTGACTGTCAAAAGCGAAGGCTACTATATGAAGAGGGTCATGGTTGATGGGGGTTCGGGGTAGACATATGCCCGCTTTCCACTTTAGGCCGCATAGGAATCGGAGCTGAAAGGATTCGGCCTAACAATATATGTGTGCGAGCTTTTGACGGTGTGAAAAGAGATACTGTCGGAGAGATTGATGTAATTATGACCGTCGGCCCGGTGGACTTCGAAGTGACATTCCAAGTCTTGGATATGGACACTTCTTACAATTTTCTTCTAGGGAGACCATGGATTCATGCGGCCGGAGCTGTGCCCTCTACCCTCCATCAGATGTTGAAATTTGAGCACAAGGGACAAGAGATCGTGGTCCACGGGGAAGATGAGCAATCAATTTACCGAGATCCATCCATACCTTGTTTGGAAGCGGAAGCGGGAAGCGAAAACATTGTCTATCAAGCTTTCGAGATTGTGTTGGCAGATCAACACGAAGAAGGGAACCCTCTCCCCCAACCTTTTTTGTCTAATGCCTCCATCATGGTGGCGAAAGAAATGATTAAACATGGCTTCCAGCCAGGAAAAGGTTTGGGGAAGTCCCTACAAGGAGTGCCGAACCTGATAACTTTACCTGTAGCTGAAAAGTTTTTCGGAGTGGGCTTTCGCCCAACCCCTGAAGATGAAAGATGGGCCAAAAAGAGAAAGGAGAAAGGATGGGTTCTGCCGCAACCATTGCCGCATATGTACCAAACTTTTGTCCGACCAAGGTACAGTGAAGAAGAAGAAGACGAGGTCTTTACAGCGGAGGAAATTGAAGACATATGTGGGACCATGAGGCAAATGCTCTATGATGTTAATATGGTCCAATCGGGAGAAGGAACAAGCACCGCTGAGGTGCTGTATGTGGGCCCTGAAGCTAAATTGCAAAATTGGAAAGCCACACCCTTCCCCATCAGGCGGGAGTTCTGGTAGATTTGTCTTGTCGTTTTTCCTTCATCACAAGTTACTTCAGGATGTAGCTTGGATGTTTTTCTTTGTTTTCTTGTATTTTGGTTTCCCCAATGTAATTTATTTGTTTTCAGAAAATTTCCAAGAAAATAAAATAAATATTTCCTTACTTTTGCACTCTTTCTAATTTTGTTATTTATTCTTCCTTTTCGGTCCTAATAATGCGGCTTTAAATAACATGACATGCTTGCGGAACTCATGCTCAAATCCGAACACGCCACCTAATCTGGAAATAATGAACCAAGAACCGGAATACGATGAAGACGAGGCTTTTAGGGAAATAAATCGAGAATTGGAACATTTCGAGAATAAACCTAAGCCAAACTTGAACGACACCGAACCGGTTAATTTGGGAACTGATGAAGAGGTCCGAGAGACCAAGATAAGCATCCACGCAGATGAGAAAACACGAGATGCAATAATCCAACTCTTGTTTGAATTTAAAGACGTGTTTGCTTGGTCTTACGACGACATGCCAGGATTAGGAGCTGACCTAGTGGTGCACAAATTACCAATCTACCATGACTGTCGCCCGGTGCAACAGAAGCAAAGAAAGTTCAAGACTGACATCAGTGATAAAATAAAAGAAGAAATCACTAAGCAGTTGAAAACCGGGGTAATTCGAGTGGTACAATACACCACGTGGTTGGCTAATGTTGTGCCCGTGCCAAAGAAGGACGGAAAAACTCGAGTATGTGTTGACTACCGAGATTTGAATAAAGCGAGTCCTAAAGATAACTTTCCTTTACCAAACATCCACATCCTTGTTGATAACTGTGCCAAACATGAGATACAGTCGTTTGTGGATTGTTATGCGGGATATCATCAAGTGTTGATGGATGAAGAGGATGCCGAGAAGACCGCTTTTACCACACCTTGGGGGACTTACTGTTACAGAGTCATGCCGTTCGGTTTGAAAAAACACGGGAGCAACATACATGAGAGCTATGACTGCCATTTTCCACGACATGATGCATCGGGAAATAGAGGTGTACGTGGACGATGTGATCATCAAATCCAGAACTCAGGGCGATCATGTGCGAGACTTGAGGAAATTCTTTGAGAGGTTGCGGAAGTACGATTTGAAGTTGAATCTACCCAAATGCGCTTTTGGAGTCCCGTCAGGTAAACTTTTGGGTTTCATAGTCAGTAGAAGAGGTATTGAATTAGATCCCACAAAGATAAAATCCATCCGGGATTTACCTCCCCCAGAACAAAGAAAGATGTAATGAGTCTTCTAGGCCGACTGAACTACATCAGTAGGTTCATCGCTCAGTTGACTTCCACATGTGAACCCATATTCAAATTGTTGAAGAAAGATGCTGCAATCAAATGGACAACCGAATGCCAAGAAGCTTTTGACAAGATCAAAGAATATTTGTCAAACCCTCCAGTCTTAGTCCCGCCAGAGCCAGGGAGACCTCTTTTCTTGTATTTAACAGTCTTGGAAAACTCTTTTGGTTGTGTTCTCGGACAACGTGATGCGGCAGAGAAGAAAGAGCAAGCGATTTACTACCCGAGCAAGAAATTCACTAGTTATGAGGTCAAGTACACTTTGCTGGAAAGAACGTGTTGTGCTTTAACTTGGGTCGCTCAGAAATTGAGACACTACCTCCAAGCCCATACGACTCACCTCATTACTCGGTTGGATCCTTTGAAGTATATATTCCAGAAACCGATGCCCACCGGAAGATTGGCAAAGTGGCAAATCCTGCTCACCGAGTTTGACATAGTCTATGTCACTCGCACGGCAATGAAGGCCCAAGCATTGGCAGACCATTTGGCCGAGAACCCGATCGACGAAGAGTATCAACCATTGAATACCTACTTTCCTGATGAAGAGGTAAATACGACAGAAGTTGTTTCGGAAGACAATCATGCTTGGAAAATGTTTTTCGATGGGGCGGTAAACGCTAAAGGTGTAGGGATTGGGGCAATCTTGATCTCTCCTGCTGGTCAGGCATTATCCGGCCACGGCTAGGCTCCGTTTCTTCTGCACGAACAATACGGCTGAGTATGAAGCTTGTATCATGGGCATGAATATGGCGATTGATCAGGGCGTCGAAGATTTGTTGATCATGGGAGATTCAGATCTAATTATCAAACAATCTCAAGGTGAATGGGAAACTCGAGACGTTAAACTCCTCCCTTATCGACGGCACGTGAACATTCTTGGCAAGCGATTTGCATCGATAGAGTTCAGGTATATCCCACGATGTCACAATGAACTAGCTGATGCACTTGCCACTTTAGCTTCAATGCTACCTTATCCGGGCAACGCCCATGTCAATCCCTTGGAAATTCAAATCAGGGAAAGCCACGGTTATTGCAATGCAATCGAAGAAGGACCAAGCGTCAAGCCATGGTATTACGATATCAGGAGATTTCTGAAAACGCAAGAATACCCAGAACATGCTACTGGAGATCAAAAGAGGACCATTAGGAGACATGCAGGTGGTTTCTTTTTGAGCGGCGAGGTCATGTACAAAAGAACCCCAGATCTTAACCTTTTAAGGTGTGTTGATGCCGAAGAAGCAGGAAGAATCATGCACGAAGTACATGCAGGAGTATGCGGACCTCATATGAATGGGTATGTCTTAGCCAAGAAAATCCTTCGAGCAGGTTATTATTGGATGACCATGGAGAAAGATTGTTTCGGTTTTGTCCGAAAATGCCATCAATGTCGGGTACATAGAGATCTGATTCATGCACCTCCAACTGAGCTGCATCCTATGTCAGCGCCGTGGCCATTTGTCGCTTGGGGAATGGATGTCATCGGCCCGATTGAGCCGAAAGCTTCGAATGGACACCGATTCATATTGGTGGCTATCGACTACTTCACAAAATGGGTCGAAGCCGTCACTCTCAAATCAGTCACCAAGAAAGCTGTGGTGGATTTTGTACACTCAAATCTTATCTGTCGTTTTGGTATACCCGCAACTATCATC
>JASVEL010006570.1:0-85240 GCA_032618575.1 Nicotiana noctiflora | reverse complement strand
AGCGTGTGTTCTCGCCATCTGCGAAAGGACAGAGTAGAAATTCAATCAGTATTTGAGGAACGAATCGCACGATAAGAAGGAGCAATTGAGAGACTTTTCCTAACTCAATAGACTCTGGAGGACAAGTACAGACGTCGCCGTACCTACCCCTCAGACTCTACTAAGCTTGTTCGTGAGTTGTGAGACCTATGTAACCTGAAGCTCTGATACCAACTTGTCACAACCCGGATTCCCCCACTATCGGGATCGTGATGGCGCCTACTCGTGGTATCTAGGTAAACCAATTTAATCACCACCTTTTCCTTTACACAGCCATCCTGTTCGCATATTTAATAGCAATAATAGTACTAATAAGTTTAAATGCGAACGTCTTTTTAATAAAAACCAAATAATAGTGTGAAATACTCGACAATAAATCCTCTACCCAAGATGTGGAGTCAAAAACTCACGAACTACTAAGAATAACTACACATAATGGTCTGAAGAAATAAGAATAACTGTTTATCTCGAAACAATAAGACTACAACAATAATAAAAGCAAATAGAAGAGACGCTGGGCCTGCGGAAGCTTGCAAGCTACCTTAGTCTCAGAAGTATAATGATCCTTCTAGCAAACTACTACTACTGCTCCTGCTCAAAAAATGAACATGTGCACAAACGAATAGAAGTGTAGTATCAGCACATTCCGACCCCATGTGCTGGTAAATGCCTGGCTCATCCCGGCGAAGTAGTGACAAGCCTAGGACCAAACACTCACATAAACCTGTGTATGTATGTACCACAGAATAACTGAAATATTGAGCAACACAAATAGCAAGGGAGGGAACATGCTAGGGGAGCACATTTCAATATACATGAATAAACAATAAGGTAAAAACAGAGTGCAGCAAAATAGTTATCATAAAACAAGAAATGGAATGGTTGCACGACATCACCCTTCATGATTTTACTTTCAACCTCACAAAATAATCAATTAAAAGTGCACAGAATCACCCTTTGTGCTTTTACTCTCATCGTCGTGCATGATTTAAGTAACAACGGCACGGAATGTCCCTTCGTGCATAAATAGTAAACATGGCACGGAATGATCCTTCGTGCATATGAACATGGCATGGAATGATCCTTCGTGCATTAATAGTAAACATGGCATGGAATGATCCTTCATCCATATACAATAGAACATGGCACAAAATAATCCTTCGTGCAAAAATAGTAAACATGGCACGAAATGATCCTTCGTGTGAACATAATTAAAAATGGCACGACATCACCCTTCGTGCATTATCACTCTTCCTCACCCAAATAATAGTCACAGTCAACGGGCAAGAAGAATGAAACAAGTAACAAAAACCATCCCGGCAAAGGAGTAACAACAGTCATAACAACATCCCGACAAGGGAACAACATCAACAACACAACAAGTCCCGGCAAGGGAAATAATAATCAACCTTCACAACCCGGCAAGGGCTCAAGAATATAACTTAGGAAAATTCCACATTAGCTCACAACATGTATCAACAAATGACTCACGGTCAAGCTAGACTCCGGTGTATAGATGCTCGTCACCACGCCTATACACCGCACTCGATCATCTAGCAATTAGTAAATTATTACACTCATTCCTATTCCCTCAAGCTAGGATAGATCAAACACTCATCTCAAAGCCTTGAAGTAATTAACCTTCAACTATCGCTTTACCTCATAACTCGACCTCCAACTCGCTCGAATCTAATCACAATTGGTGCAATTACTTTAATAAACACTATATAAATTGGTTTGGATGCATAAAAATGGTTTTCTCAAAGTTTTACTCAACATTTCCCAAAATGCCCCCAGGCCCACGTGGTCGAAACTCAGGATCGGACCAAAATCCGGTTACCCATTCCCTTACAAGTTCAATTATATGATTTGTTTCGAAATCGGACCTCAAATCGAGATCCAACCCCCCAATTTATGAAAAACCTAGGTTCTAAACCAAAAAATCAATTTTCACCCCTAAAAACCTTTGATTTCTCATGGAAAACATGTTTAATGATGTTAGGAATTGAAAGAGTTGAGTTAAAATTGACTTAGAAGATATTTGGAGTGATACTGCTCTTGAAAATCGCCTAAGGGGTTTTAGGTTTTGAAAGAATGGTGAAAAAGGGGTCTAAAATCGTTTAAGCATAAAACTGCACAGGTGCGGATATGGGAATTGCGAACTTTTGTTCGCAATTGCAAACATGACAGGCCAGCTCTCAGAGTTCGCATTTGCGAAGAACCTGTTTGCATTTGCAAACATACGCCAATTCTGGACACCATTGCATTTGCGATATTTTGTTCGCATATACGAACATAGGGTGATTCTGGGCAACCTCGCATTAATGAGATTTTGTTCGCAATTGCGAACCTAGGGTAATTCTAGGTCTCTTCGCATTTACAAAGGTATTGATCGCATTTGCAAACTCAGGCTATATTGGGGCTTCTCGAATTTCGAGTGATTCTTCGCAATTGCGAAGATAAGAGCTGGGAAAAATACCAGCTGTGGTTATTTTCAAAATTTGCTCTCACGGCCTATCAAATCTTCACCCAAGCCCTCGGGCTCTAAACAAAACATGCACACAACCTCAAAAACATACTATGAACTTGCTCGCGCGATCGAATCGCCAATATAACATTATTTTCATAGAATCAAGGCTCGAATTCATGATTTCTTCTCTTAAACTTCATAAACTTTCAAACTTGGAACTCGTGGTTCAAAACACATCAAATGATGTTCAATTTTTGTCAAACTTTGTAGGATGTGCTTACATAATATATAAGATTTGTACCAGGCATCGGAACCAAAATACGAGCCCGATACTTTGGTCTTTTAATCAATTTTCATTTCCTTTTTCCTTAATAATTTCAGAAAAACAATTTAACAGAAAAATTCATATCTCGGGCTCTAGGCCTCGAAATTCGACTCCAAGCGCATGACCTAGTCCCATATTTTCCTACGGACGTTCCGGGACCGTCCGATCTGGGGTCCAGGCCCGTTTACCAAAAATGTTGGCCAAAGACAACTATATCAATATTAATATCAAAATTCTTCCAATATTCCATAGAATTCACATATTCTAACACAAAGACTTTTCGGCTACGTGCCCGGACTGCGCACATAAATTGAGGAAATATAAAATAAGGTTTTCATGGCTTCGGAAGTACGGGACATATGAGAAAAATAGGTAATGACCATTTGGCTAGTCACAATACGGTGCAAACTCAAGAATAGATAATAAATTACAGGGGTAGTTTTGGTAATTAAATAATTGACTAAAGGTTACTAAAGGACTGATTAGAGACAATTCTAAGTGGGATTGAAAGTTAGAAAGACAAATAGTAGTGGAGACAATACTTGCTGGTTTAAGGGACCAAAAATAGGAGTTAATGAATAAATAAAGGTAGTAGGATAGTGGGGTAATTAAGAAATGAAAAGTAGAATTCGAAGTGCAGGATGTACTAGCAGGATACCTATTTAAAAGGTTGAAAATCAGAAAGAGAAGAGGACGGACACACACAGAGAGAAAGATTCTGAAAGTAAAAAAGAGAGTTCATAGTGAGATTTGAGGTTCAATTTTAAAGATAGACTAAGTTTCTTAGTATGAGTCAGTCATTTTGGAGAGAGTGGAAGAGATTTTGAAAATACTAAAAGAAAGAGAGAGTTTAATCATTTCTGAGATAATCTTTAAGAGGTCTTTCAATCAGTCTTGGAAATCAGGAGAAAGGTTCTGAAATCATGATTTTTCCTTACCCAAGATTCTCCATTCGTTTTCATTGATTCCATTCTTCTTGATTTAAGATCACCAAATTGACCCTGAGTGATTTTGGGTCCACTTGAACTATTTCTGATTGAAGCTTAGCTTGCTAAAATTTTCAAGTGATTCTGGGTGCATTCTTATGTTTGTTTGATTTTCTTGGTATTTGCTGCAGGTGAAATTCTCGGTTGTTTTGGTTCTTGGGATTTTGGTTCGTTCCTTGGTTAAAGAATAGCTATATTGTTGCTGTATGAAATTCCTAATAGCTGTTGACTGCCCTGTTGTGTTAACTGCTTCTCTTGCCTATTGATTTCTGATTTCCAGGTACACGATTTGAACTCATCTTGATGTACATGGAGATTTGAATGAAATGAAGCCTTATTCCGGAAGTCCTAGTTATAGATATTCATTTAATGTATGTTTGTTTAAGTTTAAAATTGTTGGAACTGTATTGAACTAGGATTTGCTTAATTAGGACCATTTTCTAGCTGATGTGAATTGCCTAATGTGTACTGGATTGAAAGGTTAATTTCTATATTATCTGATTAGATGAAACATAATGGATTCAGCTTAGTCAAGTTCGTTTCTAATAATTTAACGTGGTAGTAAAATTGGGTTTTAAGACTATCAAATGTAGATTGGTCGTCCTAGCTATAATGTATCCTAGTGAGTTTGGACTTGTGTAAAAGTTTTGATGTTAAAAATGGCTAAGTAGAAAAATGTTTTCAATCCTAGTGAGGTCAACTCAGTCAATTAGTTCAAATCATATGTTCAGTTCGCCTTAGTCTGCCATATTCGCTCAAGTTTAAATTGATCCCGGATGAAGTAATAAGATCGAAATTCCATTGATCAATACCGCCGTTAATTTCTAGAGATAATTAATTATCAATATTATTTGGTTCAAGAGGACAAGGCTGAACTCATCCTGGTTTCCTAAGTTTGGGGCGAGAGATGTGATGCATGGCCCAGGCCAATTTTGTTTTCATCTCTCATTTGGGCCTGGGCCATGGCCTACGTTGGGCTAGCTTTTTTTTTTGTATTAATCTATATTCCTTGTTTTTTTCTTTGAGCCTAAAGGAATGTTTAGTTTAGAAATATTGTTTTAGGCCAAGGATAAAAATAACTAGGGCACTTTTTCTTTTATTATTAAAGACAAATAGAAATAGAGAATCATAGTCACTTTAGAACTGGCTTTTAAATAAAATGAGATGAGCCTCGCCAAATAAAACACATAAATTACGTGGCCCTCATAACTATATATACTAAAATACTTAGACATAAGGATGGTGTATTTAGCGAATTTCACAGCCTTCCCCAAAATAATAATGTGTTAGTCTCTTCAAGCGCGTATTTAATAGCGTTACCTCCCTAAACTCGGGTGCACATATATGTGACCCAAATCCAAATCTCAACAGAGTCAAAATATGTCAATAACCACGTCACATTAATGTACCCGTGGTTATTATAATAATAATAATAATAATAATAATAATAATAATAATAATAAAAGTGGTTAAAGTTAAAGTTTGCACATAGGCTCATAATTGTTAAAATCAGATAATTTAAGCCGAATATAAAAGTTAAGTGAACCTGCTAGAACCACGGAACTTGGGAATGCCTAACACCTTCTCCCGGGTTAACAAAATTCCTTATCCAGATTTCTGGTTCGTAGACTGTAATATATAGTCAAGTTTTTCCTCGATTCGGGATTCAAATCGGTGACTTGGGATACCGTAAATCTCTCTAATGGTGACTCCAACTCTTAATAATAAATTCTGTTTCGATTGTCCTTTAATTAGAAAAACTCCCTTTATCACACCCCCTTCGCGGGGTGTTGTAGCGTAAAAAGGAGGTGTGTAATTCATTACTGAACTTTTATTGACTCGGAAGAAGTTTGATACTATTTGGATCATTTTTGATAGGCTGACCAAGTCAGCGCATTTCATTCTAGTAGCAGTCTCCTTTTCATGCGAGAGGTGAGCTGAGATTTATATCTGGGAGATTGTTCGCCTTCATGGTGTGCCGATATCTATCATTCCTAACCGGGTGTTACGACCCTGGTTCACCAATCGTGAACATGCCATGACGGCACCTAGTCTTCGCGACTAGGTAAGCCTAACACGATTGCAGAATTTACAGCCTTTACGAACAATTAAAAAGTAATAGCGGAATAACATAGAAAAAATGTAATAGGTGCTGCTTGGCACATACACTTTATCATAATTTCAAAAAATATAACCACCAAGACCCGAAAACTCACGGGCAAACATAGGCTAAAATGAGTACAACTGTGGCTCTATCCTTCAAGAGTATCTATACAACCGAAACAAAGGGAAATGAACTAATATAACTAAGGATGATAAGAAGGAGACTCTCCGGATCTGTGGATGCAACAGATGCATACCTCAAGTCTCCTGAAATAGCTCCGCGATCACTGGAAGTGTGCCTGATCCGACGTACCTGGATCTGCACAACGAAAGTGTGCAGAAGAGTAGCATGAGTACACCACAGCGGTACTTAGTAAGTTCCAAGCCTAACCTCGATGGAGTAGTAACGAGGAAGGTTAGGGTCCTACCGAGAATAATAATAATAATAACAATATTGTACAGTGTAAAGTAGGAGTAAATCTGAAATAAAAGCACAGTAAGATAGAAACTACAAGTTATCTATAGTTAAGCTAGCAAGGAAAATTAACACAACAAGTATAAAATTAATAGCACAGGATCTCCGGGAATTGAACCCGCAGTCCCTTTAAAACAGTAGCATAGGATCCTCGAGAATCGAACCCGTAGTTCATTTATATCAGTGACCAGGATCTTCGGGAATTGAACACGCAGTCTATGTATATCAGTAGTCAGGATCTCCGGGAATCGAACCCGCAGTCCATTTATATCAGTGACTAGGATCTCCGGGAATTGAACCCGCAGTCCATTTATATCAATATCACAGGATCTCCGGGAATTGAACCCACAGTCCTTTTATATCAATGTCACAGGATCTCCGGAAATTGAACCCGTAGTCCATTTACATTAGTAACACAGGATCTCCGAGAATCGAACCTGCAGTCCACAGAACAAAACACATTCAAACAAGGAGAATACGCAGAGAAAAATGAAATACACTGTTATGATTAACAATTAAATTCAATCTCAACATGTTCCACGTAATTTCAATTAACAAATAGGCATTTAGACAGTTAATCCTATCTAATCATGCTCCTTTAACTAACACAAGATTAGTCTTGCATTTAAACCAGTCAAACAAAAGAGATAACACCAAATGTACAATTCAAGTAAAGTAGATTTTCAATAATTTGCGCAAGTACACGCCTGTCACTTCGCGTACAAGACATTTAAATCAGCACATAATATATCCTAAGGGGAGAGATCCCTCAAACAAGGTTAGACAAGTCACTTACCTCAATTCCAGTACAAAACCGCTAAGAAATAATACCCTAGTCACGAGTATCAGACTCCGAGTGGCCCAAATCTATTCAAACAAATTACACAGTGTAAATAACATCGCAAGTAACTAATTACACTGTTAAAATTAAAACTACGGTGCGAAAATGTGTAAAATAAGCAAAAAAACTCCTCCAGCCATCGGCTCGGAGTCGAAATATTTTTACGTTTTCAGAACTCTCGTACTCACACGAGTCTAACCATATAAAAATCTCCCAAATCGGAGGTCTAATGCCCCCTCGTGTTATCAAAATTAGTTTTAATAAATTTACCCCAAGTTTCATCCAAAATCCGAAATTAATAGAGGAATTCGAGTTTAGATTAGTGGATATTAATCAAAAGGGAGTAAGGAATCGTTACCCAATACTTTTCTCTGAAAAAACATCAAACAATCTCCCAAAACCGAGCTCCTTAGCTTGAGTTGAGCGAAAATGGAAGAACCCTCATTTTTGAAATGTTATATTCTGCCCAGGTATTTGTACAATGCGATCGCATACAAGGGATTGTGATCGCGTAGAGTAAAATTTGAAAGCCTGGAAAATGATCTATGCGATCACAGGGGCGAGATTGCGATCGTGTAAGGTAATGAGGTGTTACTATGCGATTGCAAAAAGGGTGTTGCGATCGCGGAGAAGGAAAATCATTAACTATGCGATCGCAGGGTGGTTTATGCAATCGCATTGAAGGAAAAATGGCCAGCTATATTTTCAACTATGCGATCATGTGACTAGGAATGCGATCGCAGAGAGCAAAGGTCTGCAACAGAAAACCAGCAATGCTCAAACTCCGGAATTGATCCGTTGAGCATCCGAAACACACTCGAGGCCCTCGGGACCTCAACCAAACCCACAGACATGACCCATAACATTGTTCAAACTTGTTCAAATCCTTAAACTACTTAAAACAACATCGAAAACAGGAATTAAACAAGGATTCAAGCTTATGAACTTTGAATTCTAACCAAACACATTTTCGATCAAAAACCTATCCAAAACTTGTCCGAATGACCTGAAATTTTGCACGCAAATCCAAAATGACAAGGTGAAGCTAAAACAACTTCCAGAATCCCAAAGATCCTTGGATAAAAAATTCACTATCGGACCCGAATTTCAAAATTTCAAACTTCGTTGTTTCAAGCCTAAATGAGCTACGGACCTCCAAAATACATTCTGAACACGCTCCCAACTCTGAAATCACCTAACGGAGCTAACAGAACCATCAAATTTCCATTCCGAGGTCGTCTTAATACTATTCTGAATACGAACCATTTTTTAACTATTAAGCTATCATTTAGGGACTAAGTGTCCCAAAACTCTCCGAGTTCTAGAACCGAACATTCCGACAAAGCAATATAGCAGAAATGGACTTAGGGAAAGTAGTTAATGGGGGATCTGGGCATAAATTCCAAAAATGACTGGCCTGGTCGTTACATCCTCCTACACTTAAACATTCGTTTGTCCTCGAACGAGCATAGAAAATAACCTGAGGTAGCAAAGAGATGAGGGTACTGGCTGCGCATATCCTGCTAGGTCTCCCAAGTCGCCTCTTCAGCCGGCTGACCCAGCCACTAGACCTTCACCGAAGCAATGTTCTTTGACCTCAACTTTCTGATTTGCTTGTCCAAAATGGCCACTGGCTCCTCAACATAAGATAGATCCTTGTCCAGCTGGACTGAACAGAAATCCAACACACGCGACGGCTCACCATGATATCTCGAGAGCATAGAAACATGAAATACTGGATGGACTCCGGCTAGGCTGGGAGGTAAGGCAAGCTCATATGCAACCTCCCTAACTCGTCTCAAAATCTCAAAAGGCCCAATAAATCTCGGACTCAGCTTCCCATTCTTTCCAAATCTCATGATGCCCTTCATGGGCAAGACCCGGAGTAGAACCCGCTCGTCGACCATAAATGCCATATAGCGAACCTTCTTGTCCGCATAACTTTTCTATATGGATTAGGCTACACGGAGCCTATCCTGAATCACCTTGACCTTATCCATTGCATCCTGGACCATCTTTGTACCTAATAACCTGAACTCGTCCGGCTAGAACCAATCCACTGGGGACCTGCTTCTCCTACCATATAGGGCCCCATACGATGCCATCTGAATGATCGACTGATAGTTATTGTTATAAGCAAACTCCGCCAATGGAAAGAAGTGATCCCATGACCCTCCGAACTCAATCACGCTCGCACGAAGCATATCCTCCAAAATCTGGATAGTGCGTTTTGACTGCCCATCTTTCTAGGGGTGAAATGTTGTGCTCAGCTCCACCCGAGTACCTAACTCCTGCAGCACGGCTCTCTAGAACCATGAAGTAAACCGAGTGCCTCTGTCTGAAATGATGGAAACTGGAATACCATGCAACCGGACTATCTCCCAGATATATATCTCCGCCAATCGCTCCGATGAATAAGTAGTGCACTGATGAGTTCGTATTTTTACCATCTAATCTTGTCTTTTAATCAATACTTTTGCTATGTTTGAGCAATAAAATCGTGTATTTGATGCCATTTACTTCTATTTTACAGGTTGTATGTGATTTAGAAGTAATAGTGAGGAAACCAAGTGAAAACAAGTCAAAAGGAGTCAAAAAGAGAGAAAATCTGGGCAATGGCCTCAGTTGTCGCAAATGTGAAGATAACCTTCGCAATTGCGAAGTGAGCAGAAAAAGAGAAGCATCGCAAATGCGATGATGAACTTCGCAAATGCGAAGTCGGCAGGAAAAGAGAGGCATCGCAAATGCGAAGATCAACTTCGCAAATGCGAAGTCAACTAAAGAAGTCAATGTTCGCAAATGCGACGAATACTTCGCAAATGTGAACCTGGGCAGTCTGGGCATGGGTCGCAATTGCGACCATATGTTCGCAATTGCGAAGATCGGGCTTCAGTTCTGGGCAGAATTGGAATTTCACAAATCTTTACCCCAATATCAATACTCGCTCAAACAGACACGGGAGGGATCTCTCGGCATCTCTCATTATTTTCTTTAGTTTTGGAACATCTTTTTACTCTTTGGCTTAGAGAGAACAAGTTTGGAGGCTAGGGTTTTGCACACACACGTGGGTCTTGAAGATTAAAGCTTGTGGTTAAGGATTTCTTACCCATTTATGTTTAATTCTTCATTTCCTTGCTTTGTATTGTATATCTAAGTGTGTAGTATTTATTTCCAACACTTGAATCTTGTTTATGGGAATATTCATATTTAAAGTGTGGATAAAATACCTTGTTGTGCTTATGTATTGAATGATTTTTATATATTTATGAAGTGAGTTCTTGTTACTTTAATTATTCTTGTTCCTTAATATTTCCAAAGAGAATAGCTAACTCTAGGACTCGCCCATTTACTTTGAATTAATTTTGGGAAAGATAATTCGGAGTTGGGAAAGATTAATTAACAAAACTTGAGGCGTTAACCCTCACTTTATAGATTCGCCCTAGGGATAGGATTGAACTACTTGTAGCCTATCGGGTGTGCTTCATCTTCTAATTGTGATTAGGGATAATTCAATTAGGAAGTCTTGTTAGTCTTCGGAAGAAGCTAATTAAGAATTGTTATCCGTGGCTAATTAACATAAACTCGCTCATATTTGTAAAATCGTGAAATACATTGGATCGTTACTTGAGTGTAATTCCCGATGCATTCATACTTGTAGCCATTGATCATTTTATTTGCTTTCTAGGTTAGTTTACATTTTTGCATTTAGATATAAACATTTTCAAAAACCCAAAATCTTAAGTGTTTGGCTTAGCGTGACTAGCGATAATTTTCTTGCATTTCTAATCGCCTACATATTGTTCTCTGTGGGATTCGACACCGACTTATAGTTGGGTTAATATATTGCGTACGACCGTGTCTATTGCTTTTTAGCGGTGGAATTGGACGTTACCATGCACACAAGTATGAAATGGGCGGACTTGGTCCGCCGATCCACAATGACCCAAATAGAATCAAACTTCCTCACAGTCCGTGGAAGTCCAGATACGAAGTCCATGGTGATGCGCTCCCACTTCCACTTTGGGATCTCAATCTGCTGTAGCAACCCACCCGGACGCTGATGCTCATACTTCACCTACTGGCAGTTGAGGCACCTAAAAACATAGTCAACTATATCCTTCTTCATCCGCCTCCACCAATAGTGCTGCCTCAAGTCCTGATACATCTTCACGGCACCCGAATGCATGGAATACCATGAGCTATGGGCCTCAGCTAGAATCAGCTCTCGAAGATCATCCACCTTGGGCACACAAATATGCCCATGCATCCTCATCACTCCATCACCCTCGATGGTAACTTCTCGAGCATCACCACGCCAAACTCTATCCTAAAGAACAAGCAAATGAGGGTCATCAAACTGCCGCTCCCTGATGCGATCAAATAGAGAAGACCGAGAAACCACACACGCCAGAACCCTGCTGGGCTCTAAAAGATCCAATCTAACAAACTGCCTAGCCAAGGCCTGAACATCCATCGCCATAGGTCTCTCTGAGGCTGGTAGATAGGCCAAACTCCCCAAACTCTCCGCCCTGTGACTCAAGGCATCGGCAACCACATTGGCCTTGCCCGGGTGATAAAGAATAGTAATGTCATAATCCTTTAACAACTCTAACCATCTTCTCTAATGCATGTTTAGGTCCTTCTGCTTAAGCAAGTGCTGAAAACTCCGATAATCAGAGTAAATCTCACAAGGAACCCCATACAAATAATAATGTCAGATCTTCAAGGCGTGGACAATGGCAGCTAGATCAAGATCATGGACACCTTCAGCTGTCGGGACGCGTAGGCAATAACCCTACCGTCCTGCATCAATACTTCTCTAAATCCAACCCGTGAGGCATCAAAATAAACTGTATAGGACCCTGAACCGGTAGGCAACATCAAAATATGGGCCAAAGTCAAAGCTGTCTTGAAGTTTTAGAAGCTCGCCTCACTCTCCTTTGTCCACTGGAAAGGGGCACGCTTTTGGGTCAATCTGGTCATAGGTGCTGCGACAGAAGAGAACCCCTCCACAAAGCGACAGTAATAACCCACCAACCCAAGGAAACTACGAATCTCAGTATCTGTGGAGGACCTGGGCGAATCCTGTACGGCCTCCACCTTCCCCGGATCCACTCAAATACCCTCGCTTGACACATCGTGGCCTAAGAATGCCACCTGAACTCAGCCAAAAATTATATTTAGAGAACTTTGCATATAATCGTTTCTCCCTCAGAGTCTGAAGCACTATCCTCAGGTGCTACTCATGCTCTTCCCGACTTCGGGAATATACCAAATTATCATCAATGAAAACAATCACGAACGAGTCAAGATATGCCTATAATACATTGTGCATCAAATGCATAAAAGCTGCTGGGGCATTAGTTAGCCCGAAAAACATAACGAGGAACTCGTAATGACCATACTGAGTCCTGAGGACAGTCTTCGGGATATCTGGCTCCCAAATACTCAGCTGATGATAACCAGAGTGCAAATCAATCTTGGAGAACACATGTGCGCCCTGTAGCTGATCAAATAAGTCATCAATACGTGGAAAAGGATACTGGTTCTTCACTGTAACTTTGTTCAACTGGGGATAGTCAATGCACATACACATAGAACCGTCCTTCTTCTTCACAAACAACACAGAAGCACCCCAAGGTGAAATAGTGGGTCTAATGAAACCCTTACCCAACAACTCCTGTAACTGATCTTTCAACTCCTTCAACTCAGGAGGAGCCATGCGGTACAAGGGAATAGAGATGGGCTGAGTGCCCAACAACAAATCAATAAGAAATTTGATATCTTTATTAGGCGGCATGTTCGGGAGATCAGCTAGAAACACATCAGGGAAATCTCGAACCACTAGGATTGAATCAATAGAAGGGGTGTCAACACTGACATCCCTCACATAAGCTAGATAGGCAACACACCCCTTCTCAACCATACGTTGAGCTTTAAGAAAGGAAATAACACGGCTGGGGGTGTGATCTAGAGTACAAATCCACTTAATACATGGAATGCCTGGCATAACCAGCTTCATGGTCTTGGCGTGACAATCAAGAATAGCTTGATGGGGTGACAACCAGTCCATGCCCAGAATAATATCGAAGTCAACCATATCGAGCAATAAAAGATCAGCACTGGTCACAAAACCATAAATAGTTACCAAACACGACCGATACATACGGTCCACAACCAAAATTCTCCCACCGGAGTAGAAACATAAATGGGGACCCTCAAAGAATCCGGAGGCACACCCAGATGTGAAGCAAAATAAGAGGACACATATGAAAAAGTAGAACCAGGATCGAATAGAATCGATGTCTCTCTGTGACTAACCAAGATAATACCTGTGATAACAGAATCACAGGCGACAACTGCGGTGTGACCAGCATAAAATCTGTCCCAGACCCTCCCTCGAGGGCGGCCTCTATCACCCTAATCCCCGCCCCTGGCTAGTTGGGCAAGTGGGGTGGCAGCTGGAGCTGGAACGATGGCCTGCTGACCCTGTGAACCATGCTGAGGCTGTGAAGTTTGTGAAGGCGCACCCCTCCCATGTCTGGGGCACTCCCTAACAAGATGGCGAGTATCCCCGTACTCATAACAAGCTCTGGGAGGGTGCGGTGGCTGAGACTGACTAGATCCGCTCCCTCTAGACTGGCCCATGGAGGTACCCCGTTCAGGAGGTGCATTGGAAACTAGGAAGCGTAGTAAGGCTCCTGAGGTTATGTAGGAGATGGAGTACCACCGGCTGCTGGCAATGCTAATGAACTGGACGACCGGAATAACCCTTGCCATATCGACCGGCTGCTGCAGTATGGGCACAAGAGAAATAACCTGACTCACGAAACCTTTTGGCCTCCCTCTCTGCTTGCTCCCTAGCGAGCATACCCTCAACCCGTCTGGGAATACTCACCGCATGCTGATAATGCACATCCATCTCTAGCTCTCTAGCCATGCTGAACTAGTTAGGCGGAATAATACCCTCAATAAACCTTCGCACTCTTTGCTGGATCGTGGCGACCAAAGGCAGTGCATGTATAGACAATCGGGTGTAATTGATGACATACTTAGATACTGTCATACAGCCTTGGCGCAACCATTCAAACTTCGCACGCCATGCATCCCTGAGGCTCTAGGGAACAAACTCCCTTATAAACATGTTAGAGAACTGTGTCCAAGTCAGCGACGCAGACTCGACTTGACTATCTAACTCATATGTACACCACCAATCATAAGCAGCCCCTCGAAGCTGAAAAGTAGTAAAATGAACCCCACTAGACTCCACTATACCCATAGTATGAAGGATGCGATGATATTACTCCATAAATCCCAAGGCATCATCTGAATCTAAGCCACTGAACACTGAGGGATCATACTTCTTGAACCTCTCCAACCTGCGCTGCTCATCCTCGGAGGTAGCTGACCCATCTTCGGGCTGTACTAGTGCGGGAAATAGCATAGGAATAACCTATGGAACCTACTCCATCATCACTCGCTGCTCATGAGTGCGGGCTGAGGGAGTTTGGGCCCCTCCCCCAGCCTGAGATGTGGCTGCAGCGAGAGGAAGAAACCCCACCTGAGCCAAAGTAGTGTACATGCTCATAAACCGAGCTAGAGTCTCCTGGAGTGCTGGAGTCGTAGTAGCTGTAGTAGGTGTACCAGGTGCCTGTGCTCCAACCTGATCTGCCTAGGATGCCTTAGTGGTAGCACGCGCGGGTGCTGTGGCTGCACCTAGAGCTCGTCATCGACCTCTACCCCGGCCCCGACCTCTGGAAGCGGTAGTAGTGGGCGCGGGTGCCTGATCCTCGCATGTAGCACATGTCCTCACCATCTGTGAGAGAATAGAAGACAGATGTTTGGATTTGGTGTCAAAATATCGCACGAAAAGGAATTCAAAAGAAATGAAGATTTTCCTAACCAGTTACATAGCCTCTCATAGATAAATACGGACATCTCCGTATTAATTAGCGAGACTCTAATAAACCGGCCTGTGTCACGTGACTCCTATGAACCTAGAGCTCTGATACCAACTTGTCACGACCCCGGTTCACCAATCGTGAACCTGTTATGACGGCACCCAGTCTTTACGACTAGGTAAGCCTAACACGATTGCGGAGTTTACAGCCTTTACGAACAATTAAAAAAACAGCGAAATAAGATAGAAAAAATGTAATAGGTGCCGCTTGGCACATACACTTTATCACAATTTCTGAAAATATAACCACTAAGACCCGGAAACTCATGGGCAAACACAGGCTAAAATGAGTACAACTGTGGCTCTATCCTCCAAGAGTATCTATACAACTAAAACAAAGGGAAATGAACTAATATAACTAAGGATGATCAGAAGGAGACTCTCCGGATTTGCGAACGCATCAGATGCATACCTCAAGTCTCTTGAAATAGCTCCGCGATCACCGGCAGTGTGCCTGATCAGACGTACCTGGATCTGCATAACAAAAGTGTGCAGAAGAGTAGCATGAGCACACTACAGCGGTACTCAGTAAGTGCCAAGCCTAACTTCGATGGAGTAGTGACGAGGAAGGTCAGCGCCCTACCGAGAATAATAATAGTAACAATAACGTACACTGTAAAGCAGGAGTAAATCTAAAACAACAGCAAAATAAGATAGAAACTACAAGTCATCTACAGTTAAGCTAACAAGGAAAATTAACACAACAAGTTCAAAATCAATAGCACATGATCTCCGGGAATTGAACCCGCAGTCCATTTAACTCAGTAGCACATGACCTTCGGCAATCGAACCCGCAGTCCATTTATATCAATGACCAGGATCTCCGGGAATTGAACCCACAGTCCATGTATATCAGTAGCCAGGATCTCCGGGAATCGAACCCGCAGTCCATTTATATCAGTGACCAGGATCTACGGGAATTGAACCTACAGTCTATTTATATCAGTATCACAGGATCTCCAGGAATTGAACCTGCAGTTCTTTTATATCAATATCATAGGATATCCGAGAATTGAACCCGCAGTTGATTTACATTAGGAACACCGGATCTCTGGGAATCGAACCCGCAGTCCACAGAACAAAACACAATCAAACAAGGAGAATACGCAGAGAATAATGAAATACACTGCTACGATTAATAATTAAATTCAATCTCAATATGTTCCACATAATGTCAATTAACAAATAGGCATTTAGATAGTTAATCATATCTAATCATGCTCCTCTAACTAACACAGGACTAGTCTTGCATTTAAACCAGTCAAATAACAGGGATAACACCAAATGAACAATTCAAGTTAAGTGGATTTTCAATAATTTTCACAAGTACACGCCAGTCACCTCGCATACAGGGCATTTAAATCAGCATATAATATATCATAAGGGGAGAGATCCCCCACACAAGGTTAGACAAGTCACTTACCTCAATCTCAGTACAAAACCGCTAAGAAATAATGCCCTTGCCACGAGTATCCAACTCCGAGTGGCCCAAATCTATTAAAACCAATTACATAGTGTAAATAACATCGAAAGTAACTAACTACACTATTAAAATTAAAGCTACAACGCAAAAATGGGTAAAATGACCAAAATACCCCTCTAGCCATCGGCTCAGAATCAAAATATTTTTATCTTTTCAAAACCCTCGTACTCGCACGAGTCTAACCATATAAACATCTCCCAAATTGGAGGTCATATTCCCCCTCAAATCATCAAAATTAGTTCTAAAAAATTTACCCCAAGTTTCATCCAAAATCCGAAATTAATGGAGGAATTCGAGTTTAGATTAGTGGATATTAATGATAAGGGAGTAAGGAATCGTTACCCAATAATTGTCTCTGAAAAACCCTCGAAAAATCTCCCAAAACCGAGCTCCCTAGCTTGAGTTTGGGCAAAAATGGAAGAACCCTCATTTTTGAAATGTTATATAGAAGCCCAGGTATTTGTTCAATGCGATCGCACACAAGGGATTGCGACCGCGTAGAGTAAAATTTGAAGGCCTGGAAATTGATCTATGTGATCACAGGGGCAGGATTGTGATCGCGTAGAGTAAAGTTTGAAGCCTGAAAAAATGACCTATGCGATCGCAGGAACAAGATTGCGATCGCGTAAGATAATGAGGTGTTACTATGCGATCACAGAAAGGCTGTTGCGATCGCGGAGAAGGAAAATCATTAACTATGTGATTGAAGGGTGGTTTATGCAATTGCATTAAAGGAAAATGGCCAGCTATATTTTCTACTATGCGATCGCATGACTGGGAATGGGATCGTAGAGAGCAAATGTATACAACATAAAACCAGCAATGCTCATAACTTCGAAATTGATCCGTTGAGCATCTGAAACACACCCGAGGCCCCCGAGACCTCAACCAAACCCACATACATGACCCATTACATCGTTCAAACTTGTTCAAATCCTTAAACCACCAAAAACAACGCCGCGAATTAACCAATGACTCAAGCTTATGAACTTTGAATTCTAACCTAACACATTTTTTATCAAAAACCTATCCAAAACTTATCCGAATGACCTGAAAGTTTGTACGCAAATCCAAAATAACAAGACGAAGCTACAACAACTTCTGGAATCCCAAACCAAACCTCGGATAAAAAATTTACTATCGAACCGAAATTTCAAATAATTTCAAACTTTGGCGTTTCAACCCTAAATGAGCTATAGACCTCCAAAATACATTCCGAACAAGCTCCCAACCTAGAATTCACCTAACGAAGCTAACGGAACCATTAGATTTCCATTCTGAGGTGGTTTTCATACTCTTCCAAATACAGACCATTTTTCAACTATTAAGCTATCATTTAGGGACTAAGTGTCCAAAACTCTCCGAGTTCTAGAACTGAACATCTCGGCAAATGAATATAGCAGAAATGGACTTAGGGAAAGCAGTTAATAGGGTATTGAGGACTAAGAGAAGCAATTAATGGGGGATCGGGGCATAAATTCCAAAATTTATCGGCCGGATCGTTACATCGGGGTACGCAGTTTACATTACATTTCTGGAGAGCAGTTTAGCAGGAGTTAGGCACCCAGGTTCAGTTGAGCACAACGTTCCATCTTCAGATGGACGGTCAGTTCGAGCGGACTATTCAGATTTTGGAGGATATGCTCCGAGCTTGTGTCATTGATTTTGGAGGCTCGTGGGTCCAGGTTTTGCCTTTAGCAGAGTTTGCCTACAACAACTGCTACTAGTCCAGAATTCAGATGGCTCCATATGAGGCATTGTATGGTAGGCGATGTCGGTCTCTATTCGGATGGTTTGAGTCGGGAGAGGCTCGGTTAATGGGTACAAACTTAGTTCAGGAGGCCTTAGATAAGGTCAATATCATTCAGGAGAGGCTACATTCAGCTCAGTCTAGGCAAAAGAGTTATGCAGATCGTAGGGTCCGAGATGTAGATTTTATGGTTGGTGAGGGGGTATTGCTCCGGGTGTCACCAATGAAGGGCGTGATAAGGTTCGAAAAGAAGGGAAAGCTTAGCCCTAGGTATATTGGTACATTTGAGATTCTTGATCGAGTGGGAGAGGTAGTTTGTAGACTTGCAGTTGCACCTAGCTTATTAGCCGTGGATCCAGTTTTTTATGTGTCTATGCTTCGGAGGTATCACGACGATCCTACCCACATGTTAGACTTCATCACTGTCTAGTTGGACAAGGATTTATCTTATGAGGAGGAGCCGGTAGGTATACTAGACCGGCAGGTTCGTCAATTGAGATCTAGAAGTTTTCCCTCTGTTCGTGTTCAGTGGAGAGGTCAGCCCCTTGAGGCCTCGACCTGGGAGTCTGAGTCTAATATGCGGAGCCACTATCCACATCTATTTCCTGACTCAAGTACTTCTTTCTTTTGTCCGTTCGAGGACAAATGGTTGTTTTAGAGGTGGAGGATGTGACGATCCAAAGGGTTATCACATGTTTCCTTATTCATTACATGCTTTCGAGGCCTTGAAAACCTCATTTTTACTTACCTCGATTTGCGTGCATAGTCTGGGTGCATAGCCATAAAGATTTGATGTTGAAATAATTGAATTCTGTGAAAATTTTGAAGAATTTGATATTAATATGATTAAAGTTGACTTTGGTCAATATATTTGGTAAACAGACCCGGACTCGAGATTGGACGGTCTCGGAAGGTCCGTAGAAAAATATAGGACTTGTGCATGTGCCCGGAGTCAATTTCCAAGGCCTTGAACCCGAGGAAAGAATTTATTTGTGAAATTATTTTTCTGCAATTATTAAGAAAATTGGAAATGAAAATTGATTAAATGATTGCGGTATCAGGATCGTATTTTGGTTCCGACACCCGGTACAAGTCTTATATATTATTTCAGCGCTTTTCGTTATGTTTGGTCGAAATCAGATGTCATTTGACGTGTTTCAGACCTAAATATCTAAATTTTGAAGTTTATGAAGTTGTAATAAAAAATGATGAATTTGGGGCTTGCTTCAATAATTTTGATGTTATTTCGGCGATTTGATCGCGCGAGCAAGTCCGTAGGATATTTTTTATGTTGGGTGCATGTTTAGTTTGGAGCCCCAAGGGCTCCGGTGAGTTTTGGATAGGCGTCGAGTTGCATTTTGAACTTCGGAAAAATATTGCAGGTCAGGTCTGGTATTTTCACATTTGCGAAAGATTTCTCGCAAATGCGAGAGTCGCAATTGCAAATTCACTACCGCAAATGCGATCCTTCACCTGGGCAGTAATCTTCGCAAATGCGAAGTAATTCATCACAAACGTGATGCTTGCCCATGAGCTAGCCTTCGCAAATGCGAAGTGCTCAATCGCAAAAGCGATACTCCCTCCTTTGCGAAAGCGAACATATGTTCGCAAATGCGAACCTTCCCCCAATGGCCAAGTTTGCAAATGCAAACTAAGGCTTCGTAATTCCCATACCTGTGATGTTAGCAAATGCAATCCAAGGTTCGCAATTCCATATCCGAGGTCCAACAAATTTTATACTCAGTCAAATTTTCACCACTTTTCACTATTCTTTCAAAGCCCAAACACCCTAGGCAATTTTTCAAGAGTAAACTTCATCCCAAATCATTTCTAAGTTAATTTTTACTCAATTCTTTCAACTTCTAACATCATTAAACATGTTTTTCACTTGAAAGCAAGGATTTCATGGGTGAAATTGGGGTTTTTGGGTAGAACCTAGGTTTACCATAAATTGGGAGTTGAACCTTTATTTGAGGTTCAATTTCAAAACAAATTATATATTTGAACTCCCGGGGGAATGGGCAACTGGATTTTGGTTCGAACCTCAAGTTTTGACCATATGGTGCCCGGGGATGTCTTTGGAAATTTTGGGAAAAACTTGGAAAATTCATTTTTATACATTTAATGTGATTCATATAGTGTTTATTAAAGTAATTGAGAAATTTGTGATTAGATTTGAGCGAATTGGAGGTGGAACCGCGATGTAAAGCGATAGTTGAGGATTAAGTGGATTTTGAGGCTTTGAGGTAAGTGTTTGGTTTAACCCTAGCTTGAGGGCATAAGAGTTGAGTCTTGTTTCTAATTGCTATGTATTCGAGTACGATGTATAGGAATGGTGACGAGTATCTAACATCGGTGTCTAGCATGACCGTGAGTCCTTATAATGTGATTATCATGACTTAGTTGTGAACTCCGTGTTTATTGGGGGATTTCTATATGTTGGGAATAACATGTGAATAGTAAATTATTATTTGATTCCTTGGAACGTTGGCTCAAAATAGTAAAGTGAATTATAGGATATGAAAAGTAAGAATGAGAAAGTGTTGTTGATTATTCCCTTGCGGGAACGTTTGGTTGAACTTGTTGAATTCTTTCCCTAGCCGGGATATTTGCCATGTAATTGCTTATTTTATGCCCCTTAATTGTGACTAGTCAAACTGTTAATGATATTGAGGATCGGGTTGTGCGCCACAACACTGTATTGAGGATCGGAATGCATGCAGTAACAATAATATGTGAGGGTTGAGTTGCGCGCCGCAACAATGATACATGGTAAATGATACGGGTTGAGTTGCACGCCACCACAGTGGTATTATGGAGCGGGTTGCACACCATAGCAATGGTAATTGTGGAGTGGGTTGCACGTCGCAACAATTACTTGATGCCTTGTGTTTATATTGAGTATTGATTCCTTGTTCATGGTGAATCTAAGGTTCTTTAGTTAATTATTCTAGATTACTGTTAATATTGTATCTCCTCATAGCATGTTTCCCTTCCCATGCTATTAATTGATTAGTATTCAATTTTCGCTGTATATTTATAACTGCATATGGTTATGTGGTGTCCAGTCTAGCCTTGTCACTACTACGCCGGGTTAGGATAGACACTTACCTGCACATGGAGTCAGTTGCGCTGATGCTACACTTTTGTGCCTTTTTGCACAGGTCCAGGTTTTGAGGAGCAACAACAGTTGTAGTACGGGAGCTGGATTTCATTATCACGAGACTTAGGTAGCCTTGCAGGCATTCGCATGCCCGTCATCTCTTCTTTATATTTTCTTTTTGACTATTGTTTCATTGTTTTTTAGACAAAAAACTGTTATATTTCTTTCAGACCTTTGTATTTAGTTTATTCTTAGAGGTTCGTGAGTAATGCGACACTAAATTTTGGGTAGAGGCTATTATTGACATTTCTGCATTTTGATTCGTTTGTTATAAATTAGACTTCCGCTATTGTTCTTAGTAGATTCCATGTTCTATAGTGATATTATAAAATGTTAAGGTAATTATTTAGTGATGAAAAGGTAATTAAGTTGGCTTTCCTAGCTACCACGAGTAGGCGCCATCACGACTCCGATAGTGTGAAATTCGGGTCGTGACACCTTCGGAGTCTGTACACCCCCAGTGAACATAGTCAACTATAAATTATGAATTAGGTTGCACACCACCGTGGTTATTACTATGAGATATCTATTGAGTGGGAGTGCTGAGTGTGAGTCACGAGCGACTGATAGGCTTGCCCAAAGGGCTATACTTATGAGTGATACTTTGCCAGAGGGACTTGTTTATGAAATTTTTTGTTTTCACTCTTCTGTTATACCGAGCCTCTATTGAAAAATGTAGTATAAAGGATTTTTATTGAAATGAGAGTTTTTACGAGATATTTGGTTATTGAATTACATATTTTGACTTTGAGATCTCTGTTGGGATTTTTGGTAAAGTATGTATATGATTTAAAAGGCTCATCACAACACTCAACCTTTATTTTCTTCGGTTACTTAGTGATTTGGCGTACTCACGTTACTTCATGCACCTTGTGTGTAGATCCAGGTGCTAGAGCTTCCGAGTGATAGTTGATCGTTGCCTTCAGAGTCTTATACGGAGATTACAAGGTAGTTGCATAGCGCTCGCAGTCATGCCTTTATCCTTCCTATTCTAGTACTTTGTATTTCAGACTTATTTTGTATTAAGCAGATAATGTTGAGTTATACTTAGCGGGTCATGACTAGTGACACCTGATTCAGTTGTGTTGATGTATTTACGTACTTTTTTCCATGTATTTTTATATAAATTCAATTGAGACATTTCCGATTTATCTGATTCGACAATGTATTTGTAAATTAACTCGATGTTGCAAATGTTGAATCGTCTTGCCTAGTACTGTGATAGGCGCCATCACGACTGGGGTGGTTTAAGGTCATGACAATTTATGACCTTACGACAATCTTAAAGTAGTTTGGAAATAAATCATGAATACTTTAATATGCTTTTAAGCACGCTCGTAACTAATTAAAATTATTATGATTATGTACATGTTCACGTAACATAATTATAATTCCCAAAATTAAAACCAAAGTATGCGTTCACATAACTCTGGGCAAAATAATCTTAAAAACTAAATAAAGTATTATTAATTATGTACACATACACATGACTTGATTTTTAATACACCAAATAAATGGATTCACACACATATGATTCATTTCAAGATAATTCCATAACGCCACAATCAATTAATTAAAAGCGTAATGAGGTAAAATACACATAGGTTCTAAACATATGTAATTAAAAAATTCAATTAAGCCAGGCATGATTTAAGAGACCGTACTAAAACCATGAAATCTGGGAGTGCCTCACACCTTTTTCTAGGTTAACAGAATTCCTTAGGCCTGTATACTTTTTCGCAGACTTTAAAACTGGGTCAAACCTCGATTTGGGATTTAAAATAGACCTGTAACTTGGGACACCATAAATTTTTCCAAGTGAAAACTTTTATTAAATAAATAATCTCTTTTCGATAAATATTACTTTAATTGGAAAAACTCCATATCCCATCAGAAAAGAGAATGTGTGACAATGTATCCTTCTTTTTTGCTAGCTTCCAGTCTAAATTCCCAACACAAGCTACATTTCACTTCTTACAACTCTTTTATGTTCAGATCACCATTCTTCTTAGGGATACAAAATTTCTCCCAAGACAGTAATGCCACTCTTCTGAGCTTCCTCGTAGATAGTCTCTATATTTCATGTCCACATCCTTCAAGACACTTTGAGGCAGTGTAAGAACCGCACCCCAGAAGTTGAATACTGAAAATAGCACAGCGGTAATGATTTGTATCCTCTCTGCATATGATAATGTTTTTGCATAGCCATTGTTTATTCAGAATGTTATTTTCTCTACAAACTGGTGGAATTCCATCTTCCTCTACTTTTTAAAAGATAGTGGCTTTCCTAAATACCCGATTGGCAATGTCCCAAATGTGAACCCTGTAATACTTAGTAGCTGCTCCTGAATATCCTTCTCTGCTCTTGCCACAAACATGTTGGCTTTTTCCTGATTGGCTTCCAACCCAGTAACCTTATTAAAATGATCAAGTACCTCCGTTACTTTAGTAACAGACTTGATGTCACCTTTGCAGAATATCATTAAGTCATAACAAGAATTAGATATGTTAGTTTAGTTCTCTTACACATATGATGCAATATAATATTAGGGAGTTCACTCAACCTTTTCAGAGCTCTGGCAAGTATTCCATTACTAATAAAATATAAGAGGAGACATGGAATCACCCTATCTAAATCCGCTTTTACCTGCAAAATAACCATGAACTTCACCATTTACCATGATGATAAATTTGGTAGATGTAATGCATGTCATTATCAGTTGAACAAAGTATTCTGGGAACCCTTACCCCCTTAGATCATCCTCAATGATTTCCCGACTAACCATGTCATATGTCTTTCTAATGACAATATTCATCAAACATATCTGTGTAGTCTTCATATTGTAGTGTCCAAGTAGATCATGACATATAAGAACATTATGCACTAGTGATCTCCCTTACAGAAATGCTGCTTGGTTTCTACTAGAGGTGTAATTGCATTCCTCAACCTCTTGCATATCAACTTGGAAATACACTTGTATAGCATATTACATCATACTATGGGTTTGAACTGGAAAATTTTTTGAGGCATATCAACTTTAGGGATTTGTGTGATCAGTGCAACATGCAATTGCTTAAGTAGTTCCGCATTGTCAAAGAATTATAAAATTGCCAATGTAATATCATCTCTTACAATGTACCATGCAGCTTTGAAGAAGTCACTACTTGTCACGACCCAAAATGATGGGCCACAAAGGGCACCCGGTACCTTACTCAACTGTGTACCAACATAACGTATCTTTCTTATTACATAATCATATACACATGACACACGGCCCTAATAGGCCAAAACTATTATTTATAAACTCAAGACATCGACCGAAAAGGCCACACAATCTTTCACGTACAAGACATATGTCTACAAGCCTCTAAGAGTACACAAATGTCACAAAGGTCAGGACAGAGTCCTGCCATACCAAATAATAGACGTCGAAATTATACTAACCAAATATGTAACTCAGAATCCCCAGGCTAAAGGGATGTTAGTACGAATAAAGTACTGAGTATGTAAGGCAGGAAAGCATAAACAAGAATAATAATGTAAAGAGTGATAGAGAAGATACAACCTGTAAAATTTGAGTGCCTCTGGGGGCTACTGACATATAATGCATAATGCATATATATATACATAAACATTTGAAAACATACACCTCTGTGGCCATCATCATCATCATCATATCATACCCGACTTCAAAGAGGACTCGGTAAAAATGTACCCGGCCATCATAAGGCTTGGTAGAATCATACCCGGCCATGTGGAGATCGGTAAACCAAACAGATTAGTGGTTGCACAATAGGTGTTGTACCCGACCGACTATAGCGTGACTCGATAGAGTAATATATATATATATAATGCATGCTCGACTCATGGAATCATGTTCTAAAATTTTCGAAGTGACTTAAGAACATTATGGACATCCATACCCTCAATAAGAACCTTAGTAGGATTTAAGGATCATACACACCTACTTAGAATAATTTTATAAGTAAAGAAAAACATGGAAAACCTTAATTTCTATGAGTAGATCCGTTATGAAGTAGCGCATTCATTTTACTTCCGATCATGCCAAAAGAAAGAAGGACGTACCTTAACATACCTGTTCCTTGAATTTTTTGATCAAAGTGAGCTTTTGCTTCAGAATTTGAATGACACCTTGAATATTCTTGAATTGTAGCGTATCTATAAGATTTGGATAAGTTCCATCTCATTCCTGTTTCATTTATCGCATTCTTCCTTTACCATTCCATAGTTACTAGAAAGATCTATTTCTGACTTAATGCCACATCACTCCATTTCCCCCTTTAGGGGTGTGCTAAAAGTTGAAGCCACGAGGATCTACCTATAGATGTTTTACCTCTTCATCTTTGGCATCGTTTCTCAACATCAATGATCCTTACTTGCCTTGCAACAATTCTTCTATACCAAGGATGACAAATTCCCTTACTCGCGAGAGTGACACTTGCGTAACTGGCACATACAGTCTCTTAAGCTTAACTTTGCTCACATTTCTTGTTCTAAGGAAGCATCTCTCTAAATGAATATTCTCTGAATTCATCGTGAATCTTCTTATGTGGTCCATTCTATTACCAATGGGACGAAATCTAAAATTCCCATGATGCCGAGTGCTTTCCAGTCATTCAGTCCATAATTCATATTTAGTTTATCTTGTTTACTAGTCCATACTGATTTCTGCTACTCTGGGGATTAACTCTGCCCTCTAGTAGTCGCGTTGGAGTCACGAATTTATTTCTCAAAATGAGGACATAACCTTATGGCCTATACTTTTTTGTTGTCTCAAGGCTTGTCACCTATTGTATTTCCTTTCACTTGAATACTGTTGTCATTCACGTATTACCTCTACATTCTTTTGCATTTAGCTTCACTTTGCTCCATCCAGTGGCTCTTTATTTTGCTTAACATCTCGCTTTACTAAGGATGTAAGCCTCACTAAGGTAATATGTATCCCTTAAAGGTTTATAGTGCATGTCTTTGTTGTACTTATACCTGTTACACTATTTTAAAGTGTACCATATGTGTGTCTCACAAGGAGATCTATTTGCAAATTTGCAATATCCTTCGAAAATGTCAACTTACACAAACAATTCATCCATCATTTCTTTTTATACTACTTCTATTAACCCCCATAGGGCATATCTGGAAGGGGGCCGACTAGTTGTATATACCTCTATTACTATTGAATATAATACAAAAAGCTTTTGTTCCTCTGCCTCAATTATTAATGCTTTTAACCTTCATTAACTAGACGCCTCGTACCCTTCTTCATCTTGCTTTTTTTCCTTGTTGAAACTTGTTTATCTTTTTAATCTCTCATTGTCTTTCACCTTAAAGGTGGATAGGCATTCTTGCCTTAAGGCTCCTTATCAAGAGGCTTACACCTTTCAGTACACCCATGACCTGCTAAAGACCTCATATTTACTTACCGTAGGCATCATACAACAATCCATTTGCCCTGACTCAGCTTTTCCACATCAATATCTTTTTCCAACTTTCTTTCTGGATGAAGGTATCATCTTATTATGAATAGGATTTAGGAATTTAAATTCTTATGACTGAGCTCTACCACACGATCTAGAGTAAGAAGAAAGAGTGACAATCTTAAATGCCATGTAGCCTCCTGCTTATAAGTATGGTGCATGATACACCCATAAACAAGACTCTATCAGATACGGCTTGTAGACTCCCTAGGACAGAACTGCTCTGTTACCACTTTCAACGAAACTCCTTTTCTTTAATTCGCGTACCCCTTTATCCTTCATAACACTTATTTATCGCTTGTTATAAATAGCGTAATACTTATAATCCCAAAATATATCTCATTTCTGAATTTACGTCGATTAATCTTATGACGAAGCTTTAACGTACGACGACGCTCTAACGTATGAAAATACGAAATATAATATCTTTTTTTTGGACTTTTATCACTTTACTTATGGCGTACTTTCACGCACAAAAACCTAAGGTGTAACACTTTTGTAACCATCTAAAGTCTCTGGTCCTATGATCTCCTTTTGTCCCTTGTTGTTCTATAGAGAAATGAAATCTACACGAATGACTGCTATAGCTTTAGGATCAGTTTATAGTACTTTTTCCATATCCATCAGTTGCGTAATTGATTGTTGTAGTCTTTTATGCTTGATAATAGGGTAGAAGTTTCTTGTATTATCATCACCTAGCCTCAACCATGTTGATTTACTTCTCTGTTGCAAAAATACTTCAGCAATATAGGAAGACCTCCTGAATTCTGATACTTCTCCTTCTCAATTTATTGCAAGTTTGGATCTCTTGGCGTCCCTTGCAAATCTTCTTGTGCCTGTTCTAAAGCTTCCCTATCATCATTCACTTATTTTATAATACTGATATATTGGTTCTTGTTAAGCATTTTCAGTTTTAGTTTAAGGCTTTTAGATTTCTTAACAATCGGAAACATCCAATATCCCTTCATTTTCTCTTGCCACACCTCTTTTACAGTATATATGAACTCAAGATATTGGGACAATGTGTTACAATACTAAAACAATTTCTTTCTGGTGTTCATCATATTCGATCGTTTTAAGCTCAATGGATAATGGTCACTAATCCCCTCTAACAGGAATGTGGCTGTGTAGGCATGCATATGGTCTAGCCATTATCTATTAACAAAGACCCAGTCTATATTTGAATAAATCCTATTGTTACCGTGTCTGTCATTCCAAGTGTATTTGCTTCCTCTTTGTGGTAGTTCAATCATCTCTATCATGTCTATGCATTCTTGGAAGTCATACACTTCACTTAAGGTGACTAGGCTTCCACCTAATCTATTATCATTCCTTAGTACTAAGTTAAAGTCACCAGCTATAATCCATAATAGCTTATTCCCAACACTTCCCGTCTTCAAATAATCCTAAAACTCATTTCTACCCTGCATGATGTTATAAGCATAGACAATAGTTAGGAGAAAAGTCCTCTATTGTGTAATGTTATGAACCTCACAAGTAATAGATTGAGCATTCATACTTCTAAGTATGACTTTGAAGTAGTCTTGTCTCCACGTTAGTGTCACGCCTCCTTTTTTCATAATGCTACTTCACCCGTCAAGGCGTAAAGGAGTTTTTCCAATTTAAGGACTGTCGGAACATGATTAGTTATTTAGGTTTTTCAGAGTCACCACTTGAGAATATAATGGTGTCCCAAGTCACTGGTTTAATCTCGAACAGAGGAAAGTTTGACTTTGTTACAGTCTACGAACTAGAAATCCGGATAAGGAATTCTGTTAACCCGGGAGAAGGTGTTAGGCACTCCCAAATTCCGTGGTTCTAGCACGATCGCTCAACTGTTGTATTTGGTTTTATCATATTCCAATTATATGTTTTTAATTATGTGCGATAGTGTTTCGCTTTTCCAATTTTAAAGAATTGCAACATCATGAAAATGCATTCCTTAATCAAACCGTACCAGTACGCCTGTAGCTTAGATACATTTCGACTTCGCTGAGAGTGGGATTTGGGTCACATAAATGTGCACCCCTACTTGAGTGTGTATATTAAAATTATGCCTACGGTATCTATTTCTTATTACTTTGGGAAAGACCGTGAAATTATCTAAACGATCCTTCCGAGTATAAAAATATTATAACAATTATTTGAGGGCCCCGTTATTTTAGTTTATAACGAGGCTCATCTCATTTTATTTTTTAAAGGTCAAACCTAAGTTGTGCTATATTTTCTATCATTATTTTTTTTCCTAATTAACATAACTATTAGAGAAGTTTTATGATAATTTGCATTGACATTTATTCACATCCAGACCATTGTGTATTATAGGCCTGGAATTCAGGCTAATATAGAGGAAATGCACAGCAATGCACAAGGCTAATTAAAGCCCAGTTCATGATTACAAACTCAATTCTCATGGGCTTTAATGCTTTTATGATTGAGTCTAGCTTCTTCTGCCCGATCAAGTCCAAATTGTTAACTAATTTACAAACAGATTAAAAAATTCTTTATCAAACTAATTACATATGCACACGAATATTACAACTTGAACTTAACTAAAATTTAACACCGATTTCTATTCGTATAATATTGTTTAGCTATCTAATTGCCTCAGTTTAGTTGTATTAATAGAGATACGTGTTTATTCAGGTTCAGATCTATCTTATTTTACTTGTTAATATGGAATTGCTAAACTAATTATTCAGTGGACATATTCTAATTAAATCCTGAACTTCATCGTATTTGATTCATGTTTCATATCAGGTTTTTAACCTAACACGAATTTTAAAACTAATTTAACAACTCAGAATCATAAACAAAATGTAAATCTAACTACTTTATGTTTTTCTCATTAACTATTACTGATTCATGATTTAACTAACAAAAGCACTAGGATTCTATTTTTTAGAATTGACGAAAATTTAACAGTAAATCAACTGATTTAAACCATTCTTAAACCTGTTATCTAAGTGAATTTTTTTTTACTGATTTACATAGTATTATCCTATATTAACATCTATACTAGTTGCTTCTCAGGATCATTAACATCAGTCCACAATTTACACAGTCCAAGTCCACAAAATACATAAAATCCTAATGAATTACATAGATCTAAGTATTATAAATCAATAACACGAACATAATCGTAAATAACAGAAGACTAATGAATATTTCATATCTTCAAAGCTTCAATTACATCCTCGAAGATCAGGAGTGTACCTGGTCAGATTGAAAAGAAACTCGATGAGTTCTAAGGTGATGAGGAAGAAGAAGATCAGCAAAAAGGCAGGAATCCAAGTGATAGCAGCAATAACACCACAATATCACAACAATAGACTCGAATTCACGATAGAAACCCAACAACCTCAACCAAACAATGCAAAATAGTAGACGAAAATACTAGGACTCAAGAGTTCTCTTCTCGAATTGCAAATAAACCAATGAAACAGTAATTGAAAATAATTTTTATGTATTTTCAGACTTCTCAAATTTCTTAAATTTTTTAATTGTAGCCAAAGGAGGCCTATTTATAGAGCAATATGGGAGGGAAATTTGAAATTAATATTCAGATTTCCCACCCTTGCTCTTTCAACTTATTTTTCAGTTTTCCACTCATTTAAACCGTGAATGCACTAGAACTCCTACTAGAAGGTTCTAGTGGCATCCACATTATTCCAAGTACCTTTATATGTCTTTACTACCCTCACATGCTATTAGTTTCTATTTATTTACCCTTTCAGTATTGTAACGACCCGGCCGGTCGTTTTAGAAAATTTCGCCCCAATACCCAATTTAACTGTTCCCCTAAGTTCTTTTCTGCTATCGTGGTTTGCCGGGAGAGTCGGTTCTGAAATTTGGAGCATTTTGGGACACTTAGTCCCTAAATGAGAGCTTTAAGGTTAGAAAATGGTCCGTAGCCGGAACAGTATTAAGATGATCTCGGAACGGAAATCTGATGGTTCCATTAGCTCTGTTAGGTGATTTTGGGGTTGGGAGCGCGTCCGGAATGTATTTTGGAGGTCCGTAGCACAATTAGGCTTGAAATGCCGAAGTTTGAAATTTTGGCAAATCCGAACGATAGGTGAGATTTTGATCCGGGGGTCAAAATGGAATTCCGACAATTTTTGTAGGTTCGTTATGTGATTTTGGATATGTCCGCAAATTTTCAGGTCATTCGGAGGTCGTTTGGTCAGGTTTTTGATCGAATGTGCAATTCGGAAAGTTTTAAGAAATTTAGGCTTGAATTCGATGTGAATTATGGGTTTTGATGTTATTAGACGTGTTTTTATGATTGGAACAAGTTCGTATCATATTTTGGAGTATGTTGGTGGTTTTCGTTGGGGTCCCGGGGGCCCCGGGATGAATTCAGACCATCAAACGGGCATTCTGGAACATTGAAACTGCAGAAAATTGCAGCAGCTGTGCAGCAGACCTTTTGGTCATCGCGTCCGCGTGGCCTGTCCCGCGTTCGTGTAGGGTCAGCTGGTAGAAGCATCGCGTTCCCGATGGTACTGGCCGCGTTCGCGATGGGCTGGTTCGTGAGGCATCGCATTCGCGATGGTGTGGACGCGTTCGCGTAGAGTTGGTTCGAGAGGCATCGCGGTCGCGATGGTGAGGCCGCGAACGCGTAGTTCAAATTCTGGAGGCTGGGACTTTTTCTTCAACGCGAACGCGTGACAAGCATCACGTTCGCGAAGGGTCGTATTGGCAATGCATCACGTTCGCGATGGTGAGAACGCAAACGCGAAGGGTAAAACTTCAGTCAGAAAATATTAAAACCAGAACAGTCAACCCGCGACCCCCATACACAAAAATGCCATTTTTGAGCTCCAAGAGAGGATTTCGAAGGGGAAACGCTGGGATATCATCGGGAATTCATCGGGGGTAAGTTTCTTGACCTTAATTCGTTGGTTTATCACGAAATCCATGATTATTTCACTGAAAATGGAAGATTTAAGGTGGGTTTGAGCCATAGGCCTAAATTTTAGAAAACCTTTGATTTGAATGGGCAAACGGAGTCCGGTTTTAATAAATTTTATGTGCACAGACTTGTATTGAGATAAGGAACCCGAATATATAATTTTCGTGATTTTTCGATAAGCGTACCGAAAGTCGGGTTTTGGCAACTTGCGGGTTTGGTGTATTTTGAGTTATTTTGATTGGGTAATGCCCAATTGGCCTATTTTGATGTGATTCTATTGATTTTTTTTAGATACTACACTTGTGGAGGCCGATGTTCGTGGAAAGAGAGTTGTCTCTTAGCGGTTTTGTACCGGAGTTGAGGTAAGTGGCTTGTCTAACCTCGTGTGGGGGAACTCTCACCCCTAGGATATTATGTGATAGTTTAAATGCCTTGTACACGAGGTGACGGGCGTGTACATACGCTGGTTGTTGAACACATACTTTACTTAAAATGTTCGATGAGTGATATTTCTGCTTTTAGCTGTTAATTCGATATTCTTTCCCGGTAGTAGATAGAAAAGCATGATTAGGTAGTATTTAACTGTCTAGTTGCCAAATTGTCTTACTTGAGCTTCTTGATAATATTGGCACTATTTATCGGTGAAGTTATAGCTAAGCATATTATATTCTCTCTGTGTATTCCTTTACTTGCTGTGTTTGTGGACTGCGGGTTCAATTCCCGGAGATCCCAGGGCTGTGGGTTCGATTCACAAAGACCCGGAGTGATATTGTTGTGGACTGCAGGTTCGATTCCCGGAGATCCCGAGATTTATTGAGATGTGGACTGCGGGTTCGATTCTCGGAGATCCCGAGATTTATTGAGATGTGGACTGCAGGTTCGATTCCCGGAGATCCTGAGATTTATTGAGATATGGACTGCGGGTTCGATTCTCGGAGATCTTGACGTTATTGAGATGTGGACTACGGGTTCGATTCCCGGAGATCCTGATGTTATTGTGATATGGACTGCGGGTTCGATTCCCAGATATCTTGAGATTTACTGAGACATGGGCTGCGGGTTCGATTCCCGAAGACCCATGGGTACTGTCAATGGGACTGTGGGTCAAATTCCCACAGGTCCTGGACTTGTTTTATTGAGTTGATTACTTGTTGTTAGCTTAATTGTAGTCAGTTGCAGTAATCATTTTATTGTTGTTATTTCGAAATTATTATCATTTAAATCGCTTATTATTGTTATCATCATTATATTATTATTTTTCTCAGTAGGGCCCTGACCTTCCTCGTCACTACTCCATCGAGGTTAGGCTTGGCACTTTCTGAGTACCGCCGTGGTGTACTCATGCTACTCTTCTGCACACTTTTGTTGTGCGGATCCAAGTACATCAGGACAGGCTCATACTAGGTGATTCAGCAGCGCATTCAGAGACTTCGAGGTATGATCTGCTACGTCTGCGGATCCGGAGGCTTTCCTTCTATTCTGATAGTATTAGTTGACATTTTTCCTTCATTTCATTGTTAGATACTCTTTACACATAGAGCCACAGTTGTATATTCTCTTTTAGTCTGTCTTACCCATGGGATTCCGGATCTTGGTAGCGTTTTATACAGTGTGTTGATGGATGTATGTTCCAAGCAGCACGGATTACATATCGTTTATGCTATTTTTCCGCTGCTTCTTATTTAAGTGTTCATAGCTTGTATATTCCGCAACGTGTTCGGCTTACCTAGTCGTGAGGACTGGGTGCCATCACGACATGTTCACGATTGGTGAACTAGGGTCGTGACAAGTTGGTATCGAGCTCTAGGTTCATAGGAGTCACGGGACACAGACCGGTTACTTAGAGTCTCGCTGATCGATACGGAGACGTCTGTATTTATCTACGAGGGGCTATGTAACTGTTTAGGAAACTCTTCATTTCTTTTGGATTCCTTGTCGTGCGACGTTTTTGGCATCAAATCTAAACTATTGCTTTCTATTCTCTCACAGATGGTGAGGACACGAGCTACTCGCGATGATCAGGTACCCGCGCCCCCTGTTGCCGCCGTCAGAGGCCGGGGCCGAGGTAGAGGACGAGGACGCGCCCGAGGTGCAGCCACAGCACCCGCGCGCGCTGCCGCTGAGGTGCCACAGGTAGACCAGGTTGGAGCACAGGCACCTGGTACACCGACTACAGCTGCTACTACTCCAGCACTACAGGAGACCCTGGCTCAGTTCATGAGTATGTATACCACTTTAGCTCAGGCGGGATTGCTTCCTCTCGTCGCAGCTACATCTCAGGTCGGGGGAAGGGCCCAAACTCCCGCAGCCGTTACACCGGAGCAGCGTGTGCCAGTGGGACAGGTTCCAGATGTTTTGGTTATGCCTCCTGCCGCCCCAGCACAACCCGGAGGTGGACCAGCTGCCTCTGAGGACGAGCAGCGTAGATTGGAGAGGTTCAAGAAATATGACCCTCATCTAGTGTTCAGTGGTTTGGCTACAGATGATGCATTGGGTTTTCTGGAGGAGTGTCATCCTATTCTTCTTACCATGGGGATAGTGGAGACAAGCGGAGTTTCCTTCACTGCTTTTCAGCTTCGTGGGGCCGCTTATGATTAGTGGCGCACGTATGAGTTGGATAGTCTAGATGAGTCTGCTTCATTGACCTGGACGTAGTTTTCTGATCCATTATTGAGGGAGTTTGTTCCCAAGAGCCTTAGGGATTCTTGGCGATTGGAGTTTGAGCGGTTGCGACAGGGCTCCATGACAGTATCAGAGTATGCTATTAGTTTCACCCGTCTAGCCAGGAATGCACCGGCCTTGGTAGCCACGGTCCGGGAGAGAGTGCGGAGATTTATTGAGGGCCTTATTCCACTGATTCGGTCTAGCATGGCCAGGGAGTTGGAGATGGATATACCTTGTCAGCAAGTGGTGAGCATTGCCAGGACGATAGAGAGTATGCTCCATAGTTAGCGGGGAGAGAGGGAGGACAAGAGGTCTCGTGAGTCGGGCCATTTCTCTAGTGCCCGCACTTCGGCAGCCGGTCATTTTGGATAAGGTTATTCCGATCGTCCAGTTCATTCAGCATTACCAGCAGCCGGTAGTACTCCAGCTCTTCCAGCACCTCAGGAGCCTTATTATGCTCCCCTAGTTTCTAGTGCACCTCCTGCGCGGGGAACTTCTAGGGGTCAGACTAGTGGGGGTGAGGCCGGTCACTCACAGCCACCACGTCCTCCCAGAGCTTGTTTTGAGTGCGGGGATACTCGCCACCTGGTTAGGGAGTGCCCCAGGCGCAGGAGAGGAGCCCCTCATCGGTCATCACAGCATCCGCGTGGTTCTCGGGGTCAGCAGGCTATCATTTCAGCCTCAGCTGCCACTCCACCTGCCCAGCCAGCCAGGGGCGGGGTTCAGGGTTCCAGAGGCCGCCCTCAAGAGGGGGGACTTGCCATATTCTATGCTATTCCCGATCGCGCTACGGCTGTTGCATCTGATTCTGTTATCACAGGTATTATTCTGGTTAGTCACAGGGAGGCATCGGTTCTATTCGACCCTGGTTCCACTTTTTCATATGTGTCCTCTTACTTTGCTTCTTATCTGGGTGTGCCTCGTGATTCTTTGAGTGCCCCCATTTATGTTTCCACTCTAGTGGGTGATTCTTTGGCTGTGGACCGTGTATATCGGTCGTGTTTGGTTACCATTTGTGATTTTGAGACCAGAGCGGATCTATTGTTGCTCGGGATGGTCGATTTTGATATTATTCTGGGCATGGACTGGTTGTCGCCCCATTATGCTATTCTTGATTGTCACGCCAAGACCGTGACGCTGGCTATGCTAGGCATTCCACGTATTGAGTGGAGTGGTACCCTAGATCACACCCCCAGCCGTGTTATTTCTTTTCTCAGAGCTCAGCGTATGGTTGAGAAGGGGTGTGCTGCTTATCTAGCCTATGTGCGGGACGTCAGTATTGACACTCCCTCTATTGATTCTGTTCCTGTGGTACGTGACTTTGCTGATGTATTTCCAGCTGATCTCCCGGGCATGCCGCCCGACAGAGATATTGACTTTGCTATTGATTTGTTGCCGGGCACTCAGCCCATTTCTATTCCACCGTACCGTATGGCTCCTCCTGAGTTGAAGGAGTTGAAGGATCAGTTACCGGATTTATTGGGCAAGGGTTTCATTCGACCCAGTGTTTCGCCTTGGGATGCTCCTGTGTTGTTTGTGAAGAAGAAGGACGGTTCTATGCATATGTGTATTGACTATCGTCAACTGAACAAGGTTATAGTGAAGAACCGGTATCCTTTGCCCCGTATTGATGATTTATTTGACCAGCTACAGGGCGCACATGTGTTTTCTAAGATTGATTTGCGCTCCGGGTATCACCAGCTGAAGATTCGGGAGCCAGATATCCCGAAGACTGCCTTCAGGACCCGGTATGGTCACTATGAGTTCCTCGTGATGTCTTTTGGACTGACTAATGCCCCAGCAGCCTTTATGCATTTGATGCACAGTGTGTTCAGGCCTTATCTGGACTCGTTCGTGATTGTCTTCATTGATGATATTCTAGTATATTCCCGGAGCCGGGAAGAGCACGAGCAGCATTTGAGGATAGTGCTTCAGATTCTGAGGGAGAAGCAGCTTTATGCCAAGTTCTCTAAATGTGAATTCTGGTTGAGTTCGGTGGCATTTTTGGGCCACGTGGTGTCGAGTGATGGTATTCGAGTAGATCCGAGGAAGGTGGAGGCCGTGCAGAGTTGGCCCAGACCCTCCTCCGCTACTGAGATTCGCAGTTTCCTTGGTTTGGCGGGCTATTACCGTCGTTTCGTAGAGGGGTTCTCTTCGATTGCAGCACCTATGACCAGATTGACCCAAAATGGTGCCCCTTTCCAGTGGACAGACGAGTGTGAGGCGAGCTTTCAGAAGCTCAAGACAGCTTTGACTTCGGCCCCTATATTGATGTTGCCTATAGGTTCGGGGTCCTATACTGTATATTCTTATGCCTCACGGGTGGGACTCGGTGCGGTATTGATGCAGGACGGTAGGGTGATTGCCTACGCGTCGAGACAGCTGAAGGTGCATGAGAAGAATTACCTTGTTCATGATTTGGAGCTAGCTGCCATTGTTCACGCCTTAAATATTTGGCGTCATTACTTATATGGGGTTATTTGTGAGATCTACACTGATCACCAGAGCTTGCAGCACTTGCTTAAGCAGAAGGACCTGAATATGCGTCAGAGGAGATGGTTGGAGCTACTGAAGGACTATGATATTACTATTCTCTATCATCCGGGCAAGGCTAATGTGGTTGTCGATGCCTTGAGTCGTCGGGCAGAGAGTTTGGGGAGTTTGGCGTATCTACCAGCTTCGGAGAGGCCTATGGCGATGGATGTTCAGGCTTTAGCCAGGCAGTTTGTTAGACTGGATCTTTCGGAGCCCAGCGGGGTTCTAGCCTGCTTGGTTTCTCGGTCTTCTCTATTTGACCGCATCAGGGAGCGTCAGTTCGACGACCCTCATTTGCTTGTCCTTCGGGATAAAGTTCGGCGTGGTGATGCTCGAGATGTTACCATCGGGGATGATGGAGTCATGAGGATGCAGGGGCGTATCTGTGTGACCAATGTAGATGATCTTCGAGAGGTGATTCTAGCAGAGGCCCATGGTTCGCGGTATTCCATCCATCCGGGTGCCGCGAAGATGTATCAGGACTTGAAACAACATTACTAGTGGAGGCGGATGAAGAGGGATATAGTTGATTATGTTTCTAGATGCCTCAATTACCAGCAGGTGAAGTATGAACATCAGCGTCCGGGTGGATTGATGCAGCAGATTGAGATTCCAGAGTGGAAATGGGAGCGCATCACCATGGACTTTGTATCTGGACTTCCACGGACCGTTAGGAAGTTTGATTCCATTTGGGTTATCATGGATCGACTGACCAAGTCCGCCCACTTTATACCGGTGAGCACTACTTATTCATCGGAACGATTGGCGGAGATCTATATCAGGGAGATTGTTCGGCTGCATGGCATTCCAGTCTCCATCATTTCAGATAGAGGCACTAAGTTCACTTCACGGTTCTGGAGAGCTGTACAGCAGGAGTTAGGTACTCGGGTGGAGCTGAGCACAGCATTTCACCCCCAGACTGATGGGCAGTCCGAGCGCACTATTCGGATTTTGGAGGATATGCTCCGTGCGTGCGTGATTGAGTTTGGAGGTTCGTGGGATCACTTCTTGCCGCTGGCGGAGTTTGCTTATAACAACAGCTACCAGTCTAGTATTCAGATGGCACCGTATGAGGCCCTATATGGTAGGAGGTGCAGGTCTCCCGTGGGTTGGTTTGAGCCGGGCGAGGCCAGGTTGCTAGGTACTGATATGGTTCAGGATGCTATGGACAAGGTCAAGGTGATTCAGGACAGACTTCGTGCAGCCCAGTCTAGACAGAAGAGTTATGCGGACAAGAAGGTTCGCGATGTGGCTTTTATGGTTGGCGAGCGGGTTCTACTTCGAGTCTCGCCCATGAAGGGCGTTATGAGGTTTGGGAAGAAAGGAAAGCCGAGTCCTAGGTTTATTGGCCCTTTTGAGATTTTGAGGCGTGTTGGGGAGGTTGCTTATGAGTTGGCCTTACCTCCTAGTTTAGCTGGAGTTCACCCCGTATTTCATGTCTCCATGCTCCGGAGATACCATGGTGACCCGTCGCATGTGTCGGATTTCACTTCTGTTCAGCTAGACAAGGATCTGTCTTATGTTGAGGAGCCAGGTAGCCATTCTAGACAGGCAAGTCAGAAAGCTAAGGTCAAAGAACATCGCTTCGGTAAAGGTTCAGTGACGGGGCCAGCCGGTCGAGGAGGCGACTTGGGAGACCGAGCAGGATATGCGCAGCCAGTACCCTCATCTTTTCACTACTCCAGGTATGTTTTCTATGCTCATTCGAGGACGAACGAATCTTTAAAAGTGGAAAGATGTAACGACCCGGCCGGTTGTTTTAGAAAATTTCGCCCCAATTCCTAATTTAACTGTTCCCCTAAGTTCTTTTCTGCTATCGTGGTTTGCCGGGAGAGTCGGTTCTGAAATTTGGAGCATTTTGGGACACTTAGTCCCTAAATGAGAGCTTTAAGGTTAGAAAATGGTCCGTAACCAGAATAGTGTTAAGACGATCTCGGAATGGAAATCCGATGGTTCCATTAGCTCCGTTAGGTGATTTCGGGTTGGGAGCACGTCCGGAATGTATTTTGCAGGTCCGTAGCTCAATTAGGCTTGAAATGCCGAAGTTTGAAATTTTGGCAAATCCGAACGATAGGTGAGATTTTGATTCGGGGGTCGAAATGGAATTCCGACAATTTCTGTAGCTTCGTTATGTGATTTTGGATATGTCCGCAAATTTTCAGGTCATTCGGACGTTGTTTGGTCGGTTTTTGATCAAATGTGCAATTCGGAAAGTTTTAAGAAATTTAGGCTTGAATTCGATATGAATTATGGGTTTTGATGTTGTTAGACGTGTTTTTATGATTGGAACAACTTCGTATCGTCTTTTGGAGTATGTTGGTAGTTTTCGTTGGGGTCCCGTGGGCCCCAGCATGAATTCAGACCATCAAACGGGCATTTTGGAACCTTGAAACTGCAGAAAATTGCTGCAGCTGTGCAGCAGACCTTTTGGTCATCGCGTCCGCGTGGCCTGTCCCGCGTTCGCGTAGGGTCAGCTGGTAGAAGCTTCGCATTCGCGATGGTACTGGCCGCGTTCGCGATGGGCTGGTTCGTGAGGCATCGCGTTCGCGATGGTGTGGATGCGTTCGCGTAGAGTTGGTTCGAGAGGCATCGCGTTCGCGATGGTGAGGCCGCGAACGCGTAGTTCAAATTCTGGAGGCTGGGACTTTTTCTTCAACGCGAACGCGTTACGAGCATCGCGTTCGCGAAGGGTCGTGTTGACAATGCATCGCATTCGCGATGGTGAGGACGCGAATGCGAAGGGTAAAACTTCAGGTCAGAAAATATTAAAACCAGAACAATCAACCCGCGACCCCCATACACAAAAACGCCATTTTTGAGCTCCAAGAGAGGATTTCGAAGGGGAAACGCTGGGATATCATCGAGAAATCATCGGGGGTAAGTTTCTTGACCTTAATTCGTTGGTTTATCATGAAATCCGTGATTATTTCACTGAAAATGGAAGATTTAAGGTGGGTTTGAGCCCTAGGCCTAAATTTTAGAAAACCTTTGATTTGAATGGGCAAACGGAGTCCGATTTTGATAAATTTTATATGCACGGACTCGTATTGAGATAAGGAACCCGAATATATAATTTTCGTGATTTTTCGATAAGCGTACGGAAAGTCGAGTTTTGGCAACTTGCGGGTTTTGGTGTATTTTGAGTTATTTTGATTGGGTAATGCCCAATTGGCCTATTTTGATGTGATTCTATTGATTTTTATCAGATACTACACTTGTGGAGGCCGACGTTCGTGGCAAGAGAGTTGTCTCTTAGCGGTTTTGTACCGGAGTTGAGGTAAGTGGCTTGTCTAACCTCGTGTGGGGGAACTTTCACCCCTAGGATATTATGTGATAGTTTAAATGCCTTGTACGCGAGGTGACGGGCGTGTACATGGGCTTGTTGTTGAACACATACTTTACTTAAAATGTTCGATGAGTGATATTTCTTCTTTTAGCTGTTAATTCGATATTCTTATCCGGTAGTAGTTAGAAAAGCATGATTAGGTAGTATTTAACTGTCTAGTTGCCAAATTGTCTTACTTGAGCTTCTTGATAATTATTGGCACTATTTATCGGTGAAGTTATAGTTAAGCATATTATATTCTCTCTGTGTATTCCTTTACTTGCTTTGTTTGTGGACTGCGGGTTCAATTCCCGGAGATCCCAGGGCTGTGGGTTCGATTCCCAAAGACCCGGAGTGATAATGTTGTGGACTGCAGGTTCGATTCCCGAAGATCCTGGGATTTATTGAGATGTGGACTGCGGGTTCAATTCCAGGAGATCCTGAGATTTATTGAGATGTGGACTGCGGGTTCGATTCCCGGAGATCCTTTTGTTATTGAGATGTGGACTGCAGGTTCGATTCCCGGAGATCCTGATGTTATTGAGATGTGGACTGCGGGTTCGATTCCCGGAGATCCTGAGATTTACTGAGACATGGGCTGCGTGTTCGATTCCCGGAGACCCATGGGTACTGTCAATGGGACTGTGGGTCAAATTCCCACAGGTCCTGGACTTGTTTTATTGAGTTGATTACTTGTTGTTAGCTTAATTGTAGTCAATTGCAGTAATCATTTTATTGTTGTTATTTTGAAATTATTATCATTTAAATCGCTTATTATTGTTATCATCATTATATTATTGTTTTTCTCAGTAGGGCCCTGACCTTCCTCGTCACTACTCCATCGAGGTTAGGCTTGGCACTTACTGAGTACCGCCGTGGTGTACTCATGCTACTCTTCTGCACACTTTTGTTGTGCAGATCCAGGTACATCAGGACAGGCTCGTACTAGGTGATTCCGCAGCTTTTTGGGAGACCTCGAGGTATGATCTGCTACGTCCGCGGATCCGGAGGCTTTCCTTCTATTCTGATAGTATTAGTTGACATTTTTCCTTCATTTCGTTGTTAGATACTCTTTACACTTAGAGCCACAGTTGTGTATTCTCTTTTAGTCTGTGTTACCCGTGGGATTCCGGATCTTGGTAGCATTTTATACAGTATGTTGACGGATGTATGTGCCAAGCGGCACGGATTACATATCTTTTATGCTATTTTTCCACTGCTTCTTATTTAAGTGTTGATAGCTTGTATATTCCGCAATGTGTTCGGCTTACCTAGTCGTGGGGACTGGGTGCCATCACGACATGTTCACGATTGGTGAACTAGGGTCGTGACAAGTATGCCTAAGATACCCTTTATTGTTCAATTAGTTACATAAGAACTAGGCAGTTTTGCCTTTTATACCCCTACCCGTTTTATTTAATTTCAAAATACCATTTATCCCTTCCCCTTTTAACCTTTGTGTTTTACTTTTATTTACTCGACCAACCCTTTAACCAATCAAACCTCATTTTTATTGGTCAAAGTCAAAAAATTGGATTACACAAATAGCCACTACTAAACAGACTTTCAATCATAGTAAATTTAAGACTAATTAAACCTATTATTCAATCAGAAGGTCTAAGTTGCAGAAATAACCAACATTTAGACAATCTTACAGACATAGCCCTAATGTGAAGCTAATTACCCAATTAACCCTTTAAGAAATCAGAAATTCAAAGAAGTTAAAAGTCAAAATTACATTGCAATGATAGCCAACATTTGGACAATCTTACAAATATAGCCATATTATGACTAAAAACTCGATTAACAGGACTTAGATGATCAAATTGATAATAGGTTGAATCCAATTAACAGAACACTCAATCAAGAATTAGACCTATCAAGTAAGAACCCTAAGTGGCTACAAATCATGTGATTTTACTAGTGACCTTAATCAGGAAAGAGAACTTATAGCATGTGAATCCATAGTTGATTTCATATACAAACAAAGAGAACTTTGAGCATGCAATAGACTCAGGATAGTAAGGAACCGACAAATAATAAAGACAAACAAAAATAGGTATACACAGTAGAGAAAGTTAGGGTTTTTGGGTACTTAGCTTTTTTCGTGTGTTTTCCTTTTCCTTTTCTTTTTTTCTTTCTTCTTTCTTCTTTTTCTTCATTTTCCTTTTCTTGTTCTTTGATTTTCTGACATCAGGAGCCCATAAGCCTTTTCGTGGATGTTAGACTTTCAAACAGACTCTTAGAGTCTTCTTTTTTCTTATAAGAAAGATCTTGGTAATGGGCTAGGGGTTTGATGGGGCTATTTTTTGGGGTTAAGTATATCCGCCGGAATAGGGTTCCGGCGAGATACTTTTTAATATTCAACGCCTTTGGGTCTGATTTGAAGGAAAATAGGTAGATGGGGTGAAAGAGGGGTTCATGGTGGTTCAGGGGTGTTAAGGGTGGACGGTGGTTCAAAGGTGGTGGTCGCCGGCTAGGGTTTCAGTGAGTTGTTTTTCAAGATTTGAAACGAATGAGGGGTTTTTGACCAAAGCTAAGGTTATGGGGTGAAATAGAGGGAGGAATGGGTTCATGGGTGTGAAGGGTGAACAGAGAAGACGACCGGACTGAACCACTGGTAGGGTTCCGGTGGCTTAGGTGGAGGGAAGAAGGAGAAGAGGGGCGGCTAGGGTTTGGGGTTATAAGGCTAAAAGTGTATAATGAATTTAATACATAGGAGGTGTATTGATATATTGAAAATGTAACGATGCACCAAGACCATTGGATTAGATCAAACAAATGGCCAGGATCTATTTAACACCACACGACGTCGTGTGATTTAATAGGGTTCTCAATTTCATCCGTTGGATGAACCAAACGAACAGTCCTGATTGTTTTAGACTAACGACGTCGTTTCACTTATTAGGCAACCACTATTCCTAGGATGTTTGATCAATTGATCAACGATCTAGATTTATTTTGTTTAAAAATGGTGTCTTTTGAATTCTTGTATATGTAGACCGATATTTATCTTTTGGCCTGATCTATGTATTGTGTATTTGGGCCATTGAATTTGCCCAATTCATGGTCCAACTACATTTGTATTATATTGTATTTATTTTATTTCTTGTATATTTTTTGGTATTTTCGTATTATATTCCTTATTTATTATTTTTTTCTGTATTTATTATTCCTCATATTTTCTGTGTATTTTTCTTTTAAATCTGATTTTTAGAATTAAAGAGTAATTTCCTATTTTTTGTATTTTCTAATTAACACAAAAATGTATTTTGTTTTAATTTTCTTTGCTTTATTTTCCAAAAATAAAAACAAACACTGGTATTTATACACAATTATTGACAAATTTCCACAGAAAAATCAATTTTTATATGTTTTTTTAGAATAATTTGCTTGGGTCAAAATCACATGCTCACAGCTACCCCTCTTTGCTCAGGAACACGCAAAGTTTTAGTGCAAAGATAAGTGAGCAGTAATGAGTGATTTTTGCCGATTCACATATTCCGTGTGAAGCATTTCTTGAAAGTTTTGACCGTACCTTGCTTCAGAGATTGCTTAAATATCCTGGGCTAAACATGAATCAAGTCAGTGTAGTTCAGGAATGTCTGGTAGTTGAGACTACCAGAGAGCTGTGATCTTATTGTTGTTGCTTGTTGTCACTGCCTGCTGATCTTCTTATTTGTCACGACCCGGATTTCCCCCACCATCAGGATCGTGATGGCGCCTACTCGTTGTAGCTAAGCAAGCCAATTCAATCACCATTTTCCTATTCATACCATCATTTTTGTTCTCATATTTAGTAGCAAGATTAATACTCAAATTTTTAAATGCAGAAGTCTTTCGAATAAGAGATGAATAATAGTGTAAAGTAACTAACATAAATCCTCTACCCAAGATGTAGAGTCACAAACTCACGAACTACTAAGGAATAACTACACATAATGGTCTGAAAGAAAATAAATAATAATCGTCTATCTCGAAATAATGAGACCACAGCAATAACAAAAGTGAATAGTGGAGACGCCAGGCCCGCGGACGCTTGCAAGCTACCTCGATCTCGAAAGTACGGGAATCCCGCTAGTACACTACTGCTGATACTCTTGCTCAAAACCTGGACCTGTGCAAAAACGCACAGAAGTGTACTATCAGCACAATCCGACCCCATGTGCTGGTAAGTGCCTGGCCTATCCCGGCAAAGTAGTGACAAGCCTAAGACCATACACTCACATAAACCTGTGCAGTTCTATGTAGGTATGTACCACAAAATAATAGAGATATTGAGTAACACAACTAACAAAGGAGGTAACATGTTGGGGGAGTACAATGAGCAACATATAATAAATTAGTAAGATAAAAACAGAGTGTAGCTGTAAGGCCCCATAAAATATTTGTGCTTATAATCTAGTAGTTGTGGTGTCATGGTCCGAATAATGTGTTAGGAATGCATATAATTCTTCAGCTCGCCGCGGTTCGGACGCTTAGTAGTGATTTAAGCATCAAAAATTGAAAGAACAAGTTTTTCCAAAAAGTGTCGATTTTGCGGTCAGGAATGCGATCACAGATCTGATATGTGGACCGCATTCCTATCGAAGAGCTTAACAGAATGTTTTCCAAAAATGGTGTTGAAAATGCGGTCAAATGTGCGATTGCAGAATGGAAATGCGGACCGCAGATCTATCGCATAATTTCTTGATAAATTTTGAGTGTCAAATCTGCGGTGCATTCTGCGACCGCAGAACACAAATGCGGTCCGCATTCTGGTCGCATACCGTAACAGAACATGTGAAATTTTTGAGGTAATTCTGCGGTCCATTCTGCGGACCGCATGTTGATTCTGCGATCACAGATGCGACCGCAGAATTGACTCGGCCCAGATTTTTATAAATTTTTGACCCGACCCCTTCTTTAATAAAACACCTTCAACCTTCATTTTTCTCACATTTTCTTACCAAAAACTAGAGAGGGGAAAGAGGGGTTCTAGAGAGAGAAATCTAACTACCTTCAAGAATTGTTCCAAACGTTTGGTCTGGAAGATAGATTTATCGTCCCCAATCTTTACAAAGTAAAAACCCTTGTTATGTTTCTCTAATTTTTCAATTTTCAAAGGTAAAGAAAGGTTTGCATACAATAACTTTTGAAAATAGAATTTAACACTCATGCATGTTATTTGTACTTGAATCTTAGTAAAAAGAAGTGAGTAGGAGTAAGATTATGCAAGAACGAGCTGGGAAAAATAGGATAACTTGGGTAAGCATAAAGTAGGAGGTTAAAGGAAGAAAACCCGACACCAGGTATGTATGGCTAACTTTGATTCTTGTAAAATCGCCCTTATGTGTGCAATTCGTTTGGTATGTACTAATTTGAGTGAGTGTGTGAAATTCCTTGATTTTGTTATTGGATATTCAATTGATGTTGAACTATGTGTGATATAGTATGGAATATGAACCGAAAGATAAAAAGGGAATTAAAATTAGTAAAGAACTAAGAACAATTGTTGTGATGGCATATATGGCTTCTTGTGGGAAAGAAATAAAACACTTGAATTGTGATAAGTTGTTGAACATAATGGTTTGGGCACTCTCGATTATGGAAACATTTTAACTTGGCTGTGATATTGGTTTAAAAAGTATTTGAGAACATGAACCAATTTGTAACATGCTTATTTGCACTTGCTATATTCTTGTGTAGTGCCTTGTTTGCTGTTTGTGATTGTTGTGATTGAAACTGTACATTGGGATCAGGTTACACCCTGCAACATGAAGAAATAAGGTGTGGGTTGGAGTGATATGGGTGGCCAAGGAAATAAGGGTGGCCGAGGTAATAAGGATGGAAAGCGATCGAAATGGCTATTGAAATTGATATAAAATCATTGATGTGAAATTGTGAAAGGAGACATCAGGAGAGTTTGCAACCTGTGGGGCACTGATTGCCCCTATGTTAGACTACTTGTGTTTTACATGATTGATTGGTTATTATTCTCCTTATTGATCTTAAATCATGTCGTGTGTTGAGAATTATTTGAAATATGGAAAATGTGGAAAACATGGTTGGTTGGCTTAATTAATTCTTGAAGTAATTTATTGGTTGTCTTATCATCGTGATTACCTATTTAATGGCTTAAATTTACTTGGGAAAAAGTTTGTCCATACATACCAGTACAGTTCCAGTGTACTGACATCCCTTTTATCGGGGATGCTACATTCGTGTTATAATTGTAGGTGGATCAGTAGCAGGCACTTCAGCTCATCGGCAGTAGTATCCTTCATCTTCCACTGCTCGTTTTGGTGAGCCCCTTTCTTCCTCTGGGGCCCTGCGTGGCTCATGCCACTTTTGTTTTAGACTTTATTTTGATTTTTGTGAGGTATAGCCGGATCCTTGTTACCGGCAAATATTGTATTCCCTTTTGTATCCTAGAGGCTCCGTAGACATGAAAATTGTGGGGTTATGGCCTTTGTATATATACGTCGTGCGTTGTGAATGCTAAACTTGTTACTAAATCAATCGTATGGTTATGTTTGTACATTGTGAAATCAGTTATAATTGGTAAGATATTTGGTTTATGAAAAATAATCGACACAGGGGTAACGCGTGGGATAGAAATGCACCCAGGTCCGCTTGACTGGGGCTACCCGATCAGGCGCCGGTCATGTCCCTCGATTTGGGGCATGACAAACTTTGTATCAGAGCGTAAGGTTTTAAAGTGTCCTAGGATATCTCGGAGCCGTGTCTAGTAGCGCCCTTCTTATCCGTGTGTTGTCGACCACATCTATAAGTTGGGGGCTGCACGAACATTTAGGAAATTACCCATTTCTTTGTTATTCTATATCGTGCGGTAAAGTGCATAGTGGAAGTTTTTATGTCTAATTCGCGCCTTGTTCCAAAATATTCAGAATATGGTGCCTAAGAAGAAGGCTAGGCTCGGCCTTGGGGCCAATTCCGGCCCAAGTGTGGCTGCAAATCATGTACCCGATGCCATGGGCGAGAATGACCCACCAGTCCTAAATTTGCATGGACCATCTCTTCCAAACCCAAGTGTCCATGTTCCAACTGTGGCAGAGGATGCCACCATCCCTCCTGCCAGTGTTCCTGACTCTGATACAGTTCCAGCCTCCGGCTCCAGAGTCCACTAGTTCCAGCGGTTGGCCCCTCCAGAATTCTCAGGTACTGATCCAGAGACCGACCCACAGGACTTTCTTGATGAGATATATAAGACTCTCAGAGTGATGAAAGCTACATATATATAGGGGGTAGAGTTGGCTTCATATAGGCTGAAGAGAGCGGCGCGTTCATAGTTCGAGATGTGGGAGGATTCCCGTGAGGAAGGGAGCCCTCCGGCCAGATAGGATGAGTTCGTAGATGCATTTATGGACCACTTCTTGCCTGCCGAGACAATGACTGCCCGTGCCACTGAGTTCGAGGTCCTGAAACAGGCCAGTATGAGTGTTTGGGAGTACCTCATGGAATTCAAGATTCAGGCGGAGAGAGAGAGTAGAAGTAGTGCCCGGTCAATGGGTCATTCGGGGAGATCACTTCCAGGGAGAGGGTCATCAGGGCCATCCCAGTCATATGCTCAGTCCTCCGCGAGTGCACCGCAATCTGTGTACAGTCATCAGCAGAGCAGTCATTCGAGACCAGGTTCAGACAACAGGAGGTCTCGTCAGTCTGATCGTCCTGGAGTGAGGTCCCGGCAGCAGGGGAGACCTACATGCCCCAAGTGTGGGAGATTTCATACAGAGACCTGTTACCTCGATATCCCTATATACTTCAGGTGCGGGGTGAGAGGTCATATTCAGCGGGACTGCCGTGTGCCCAGTCAGGGTATGGGTAGAGGATCTGCTCAGTCATCTGGCTCTTCGGCTGCTATATCACCAGCGCGTCCTCCAGCATCAGTAGGGCGTGGAGCAGCTTGGGGTGGAGCTCATGGTAGGGTTGGACCTAGCCGATTCTATGCGTTGAGTGGCCGCGAGAGTGCTTAGGCTTCTCCAGATGTTGCCACAGGTATCTTGTCTGTTCAGACTATTGATTGCTATGCTCTCATTAATCCGGGGTCTTCCTTGTATTATGTCACCCCATTCATTGCTTCAAGTTTTGGAATAGAACCCGAACAGCTTCATGAGCCGTTCTCTGTGTTGACTCCGGTTGGTGATTCTATTACAGCCTCACGAGTCTATACAATTTGTATTGTTACGGTGAGTGGTTGTGTTACCACAGCCAATCTTATTGAGCTTGGGATGGTAGATATTGATGTAATTTTGGGGATGGATTGGCTCTATTCATGCTTTGCCAAGCTTGACTGTCGGACGAGAGTCATGAGGCTCGAGTTCCCTAACGAGCCGGTTATTGAATGGAGAGGAAATGGTGTGGTACCAAGGGGTAGGTTTATTTCCTACCTTAAGGCTTCAAAAATGATCAAGAAAGGGTGTATCTATCATTTGGTCCGGGTAGCAGACACCACCTTAGTTGTGCCTACCCTCGAGTCCGTGCCAATTGTAAATGAATTTCCTGAAGTGTTTCTGGATGAGCTTCCAAGCATCCCGCCAGATAGGGAGATTGATTTCAGGATTGATATATTGCCAGATACTCAGCCAATATCCATTCCACCATACAGAATGGCACCAACAGAGTTAAGGGAGTTAAAGAGCAGCTGAGGGATTTATTAGAGAAAGGGTTCATAGGACCGAGTGTGTCGCCGTGGGGTGCTCCGGATCTCTTTGTCAGAAAGAAGGATGGGTCACTTCGAATGTGTATTGATTATCGACAGCTCAACAAAGTCACCATCCAGAATAAATATCCTTTACCTCGGGTGGATGATCTGTTTGACCAATTGCAAGGAGCAAAATTTTTCTCTAAAATTGATCTATGGTCCGGGTACCACCAGTTGAAGATCAGAGAGCAGGATATTCCTAAGACTGCCTTCAGAACTCGTTATGGTCACTTCGAGTTTTTGGTCATGTCTTTTGGGCTAACCAATGGCCCGGCAGTTTTCATAGACCTTATGAATCGGGTTTTCAAGCTATTCCTAGATTCCTTCATGATTGTATTCATTGACGACATCCTCATTTACTCTCGGAGCAGGGAAGATCATGCCATTAACCTTAATGCAGCATTGCAGACCCTTCATCAGCACCAATTGTACGCCAAGTTCTCAAAATGTGAATTTTGGTTGGAGTCTGTAGCCTTTCAGGGACATGTTATTTCCAGTGATGGGATTCAGGTGGATCCTCAGAAGATTTCGGTAGTGAAAGATTGACCTAGACCCACAACCCCGACAGATATTCGTAGCTTTTTGGGTCTGACAGGGTACTATCGGAGGTTTGTGGAGGGATTCTCAACCCTCGCCTCCCCATTGACCAAATTGACGCTAAAGGCAGTTAAGTTCTAGTGGTCCGATGCATGTGAGAAAAGCTTTCAATAATTGAAGTCAAGGTTGACCTCGGCACTAGTATTGGCCTTGCTAGAAGGCACAGAGAGGTTTGTGGTTTATTGTGATGCCTCCAGGTTCAGTTTGGGATGTGTATTGATGCAGCACGGGAAAGTCATAGCTTATGCTTCCAAGGAACTCAACAATCTTGAGAAGAATTATCCGACGCATGATTTGGAGCGTGCAGCTATTGTGTTTGCCTTGAAAATATGGCGGCACTATCTTTATGGAGTTCATGTAGATGTGTTTTGAGACCACAAGAGCCTCCAGTATTTGTTCAAACAGAAGGAGCTGAATCTGAGGCAACGGCGGTGGTTAGAATTGCTCAAAAACTATGATATGAATATACTGTACCATCCAAGGAAGGCAAATGTGGTAGCCGACACTCTTAGCCGAAAATCCATGGCTAGTTTGGCTCATTTGGGGGTAGATCAGAGACCCCTGGCTCGGGAGGTTTACCAATTGGCCAGCTTGGGGATTCGCATCTCGGTGTCAGATGAGGGGAATGTTTTGGGGCATAATGGAGCGGAATCATCATTGGTTGCAGAAATCAAGGAAAAGCAGTTTATGGATCCATCATTAGTTTGGGTGAAGAAAGCAGTTGTGAATGACAGGACCTCAGCATTTGTACTCTGTAGCGAAGATGGTGTATTACGGTGTCAAGGTAGGCTATGTGTCCCGGACGTGGACGAGCTTCGGGAGAGAGTGATGGCAAAGGCTCATATTTCCAAGTATTCTCTTCACCCAGGTTCGACGAAAATGTTTCATGATCTCAAGGAGATTTATTGGTGGAACGGTACGAAAAGGGATGTGGCAAACTTTATATCTAAATGCCCAAACTGTCAGCAAGTGAAGGCCGAGCACCAACGGCCTGGTGGATTAACTCAGCTTATAGAAATACCAAAGTGGAAATGGGCGATGATAAATATGGATTGTGTGGTGGGGTTACCTCGCACTCAGCGTAAGCTCGACTCAATATGGTGATAGTGGATCGACTCACCAAATCATCTCACTTGCTGTCAGTCAAGTCCACTGATACTGCGGAGCAATATGAAAAGTTATATATCAAGGAGATAGTAAGGCTTCATGGCACTGCACTTTCTATTATCTCGAATCGCGGGGCTCAGTTAACGGCAAATTTTAGGAAGAAGTTTCAGCAAGGTTTGGGGACTCGGGTGAATTTCAGCAGAGCCTTCTATCCGCAGACCGACGGTCAGGTAGAACGAACTATTCAGATACTCGAAGATATGCTACGGGCTTGTGTTTTGGATTTCAAAGGTAATTGGAATGAACAATTACCACTAATAGAATTTTCTTATAATAACAGCTTTCATGCTAGCATTCAGATGGCCCCATTTGAGGCATTGTATGGGAGAAGGTGTAGGTCGCCAATTGGATGGTTTGAGGTAGGTGAAGCAGAATTGCTAGGGCCAGATCTGGTGTACCAAGCTATGGAAAAAGTCAAGGTTATTTAGGAGAGAATTAAAACTGCACAGAGTCACCAAAAATCCTATGCAGACATTCGCCGAAGAGATTTGGAGTTTCAAGTTGATGATTGGGTGTTCTTGAATGTATCTCCTATGAAGGGAGTCATGCGGTTTAGAAAGAAAGGGAAATTGAGTCCTAGGTATGTCGGGCCATATCGGGTCGTTCAAATGATTGGTCAAGTTGCTTATAGGCTGGAGTTGCCTCCTGAAATATCATTAGTGCACCCGGTGTTCCATGTGTCCATGTTGAGGAAAGTGATTGGAGATCCATCCACCATTATGCCGGTCGAGGCTATTAAGATTAATGAAGATCTGTCATATGAAGAAGTTCCGGTTGCCATCCTTGATTGGCAAGTTCGTAGGTTGAGAAATAAGGAAGTTGCCTCTGTCAAAGTATTGTGGCGAAGTCAACAAGTTGAGGAGGCCACATGGAAAGCAGAAAAGAGATGAAGGAAAAGTACCCCCATTTGTTTGATCAAGCTTAGAAGAAATTAGGCGACCCTTCTACTTCTAATAACTATCGCCTTGTCCAAGTTTTATCCCTCGTAGTGTTAGTAATGTTTCCTTCATTTTGCAAGGGTCCTTGGGTCACTTAAACCTTTCTTGATAAATGAAAGCCTTATAAAGATTCATGTGTTAAATAAACAACTAATAGTAAGTGTAGATTGATAATTGTTTGTTTATGTGTACATGGTGTATTGAGACAGTTAACTAAGGTAAAGACCCAATGAATTAGCTAGTTTATGTGCAAATGTAACAATGTGATAGAATATGTGCAATCGTTGAGGTAAGGAAGTGTGTGCAAGCTGTGGAAATTGTTGTAAAGTCATATTGTTGTTTGGTAATGTGTTTCGGGGGCTCTCTGACAGGTGGATAGGTCCATAATACAAAGGAAACTCTGGAAAATTTTTTCTAAAATATAGGAGTTAGTGAAAATTTTGACAATTTGCATATCATGTCTTTCAAAACCATCCGATTTTCAAAATCCTCATTCAAGGATGAATGATTTTAGGGGGGGATGTAAGGCTTCGTAAAAACTTTGTGCTTAAAACCTAGTAGCTGTGGTGTCATGGTCCGAATAATGTGTTACGAATTTATAGAATTCTTCGCGGCGAGATCATGGTCCGAATAATGTGTTACGAATTTATAGAATTCTTCCATGGTTCGGACCTTTGGTAGTGATTTAAGCTTCAAAAATTGAAAGAACAATTTTTTCCATAAAGTATCGACTCTGCGGTCAGCGATGCGATCGCAGATCTGCTATGCGGACCGCATTCCTACCGAAGAGCTTAACAGAATGTTTTCCAAAAATGGTGTTGAAAAAGAGGTCAAATATGCGATCGCAGAATGGAAATACGGACCGCAGATCTATCGCATAATTTCTTGATAAATTTTGAGTGTCAAATCTGCGGTGCATTTTGCGACCGCAGAACACAAATGCGGACTGCATTATGGTCGCATACCGTAACAGAACATGTGAAATTTTGGAGGTAATTCTGTTGTCCATTCTGCGGACCGAATGTTGATTCTGCGATCGCAGATGCGACCGTAAAATTGACTCGGCCCATATTTTAATAAATTTTTGACCCGACCCCTTCTTTAATAAAACACCTTCAATCATCATTTTTCTCACATTTTCTTACCAAAAACTAGAGAGAGGAAAGAGGGGTTCTAGAGAGAGAAATCTAATTACCTTCAAGAATAGTTCCAAACGTTTGGTCCGAAAGATAGATTCATCTTCCCCAATCTTTAAAAGGTAAAAACCCTAGTTATTTTTCTCTAATTTTTCAGTTTTCAAAGGTAAAGAAAGGTTTGCATACAATAACTTTTGAAAATAGAATTTAACACTTGTGCATGTTATTTGAACTTGAATCTTAGTAAAAAGAAGTGAGTAGGAATAAGAGTCTGCAAGAACGAGGTGGGCAAAATAGGATAACTTGGGTAAGCATAAAGTAGGAGGTTAAAGGAAGAAAACCCGACACCAGATATGTATGGCTAACTTTGATTCTTGTAAAATCGTCCTATGTGTGCAATTTGTTTGGGATGTACTAATTTGAGAGAGTTTGTGAAATTCCTTGATTTTGTTGTTGGATTTTCAATTGATGTTGAACTATGTGTGATGTAGTATGGAATATGAACCGAAAGATAAAACGGGAATTGAAATTGTTAAAGAACTGAGAACAATTTTTGTGATGGCATATATGGCTTCTTGTGGGAAAGAAATCAAAACACTTGAATTTTGATAAGTTGTTGAACATAATGGTATGGGCACTCTCGATTATGGAAACATTGTAACTTGGTTGTGATATTGGTATGGAAAGTATTTGAGAACATGAACCAGTTTGTAACATGCTTATTTGCACTTGTTGTGATCTTGTGTAGTGCCTTGTTTCGGTTTGTGATTGTTGTGATTGAAACTGTACGGTAGGATCGGGTTGCGCGCCGCAACACGAAGAAATAAGGTGTGGGTTAGGGTGGTAAGGGTGGCCGAGGAAGTAAGGGTGGCTGAGGTAATAAGGATGGAAAGCGATCGAAATCGCTATTGAAATTGATATAAAATCATTGATGTGAAATTGTGAAAGGAGACAGAAGGAGAGTTTGCAACCTGCGGGGCACTGATTGCCCCTTTATTTGACAACTTGTGTTTTACGTGATTGATTGGTTGTTGTTCTCCTTATTGATCTTAAATCGTGTAGTGTGTTGAGAATTATTTGAAATGGGGAAAATTTGGAAAACATGGTTGGCTGACTTAATTAATTCTTGGTAAAATTTATTGGTTGTCTTATCATCGTGATTACCTGTTTAATGGATTGAGTTTACTTGGGACAAAGTTTGTTCACACATACCAGTACAATTCCAATGTACTTACTTCCCTTTTGCCGAGGACGCTACATTTGTGTTATGATTGTAGGTGGATCAGTAGCAGTCACTTCAGCTCATCGGCAGTAGTATCCTTCATCTTGCACTGCTCGTTTTGGTGAGCCCCTTTCTTCTTTAGGGGCCCTGCGTGGCTCATGCCACTTTTGTTTTAGACTTCGTTTTGATTTTTGTAAGGTATAGCTAGAGCCTTGTTACCGGCAAGTATTCTATTCCCTTTTGTATCCTAGAGGCTCCATAGACATGAAAACTGTAGGGTTATGGCCTATGTATATATACGTCGGGCGTTGTAAATTGTAAACTTGTTAGTAAATCAATCGTATGGTTATCTTTTAACATTGTGAAATCAGTTATAATTGGTAAGATATTTGGTTTACGAAAAATAATCAACACAGAGGTAACGCGTTGGATAGAAAGGCACCCAGGTCCGCTTGACTGGGGGTACCCGGTCAGGCGCCAGTCATGTCCCTCGATTTAGGGTGTGATAGTAGCAGAAATAGTTATTGCAAAGCAAGAAATTTAATAGTTGCACGGCATCACCCTTCTTGCTTTTACTCTCATCCTCACCAAATAAACAAGTAGAAGTGCACGACATCACCCTTCGTGATTTTACTCTCATCCTCACAGCCATGGCACGACATGATCTTTCGTGCATGCTTTAAGTAACAATGACACAGAATGTTACTTCGTTCATAAATAATAAACATGGCACGGAAAGATCTTTTGTGCATAAATTAAGTAACAACAGCACGAAATGTTCCTTCATGCATAAACAGTAAACAAGGCACGAAATGATCCTTCGTGCGAACATAAGTAAAAATGGCACGACATCACCCTTTGTGCATTATCACTCTTCCTCCCCCAAATAACAATCACAGTCAAGGGAAAAAGAATGAAACAAGTAATATGAACCGTCCCGGCAAGGGAAACAATAATCATAACAATATCCCAGCAAGGGAACAACAACAACAACACAATAAATTCCCGGCAATGGAAACATTAATCAACCTTCACAACCCGGCAAGGGCTCAAGAACAGACTTAAGAACATCCCGCATTAACTCACAACATATGTCAAAAAATGACTCACGGTCATGCTAGACGCTAGTGTATAGATGCTCGTCACCATACTTTTACACCGCACTCGATCACATAGCAATTAGCAATTATCACATTCAATCATATTCCCTCAAGTGAGGATAGATCAAACACTTACCTCAAAGCCTTGATGTCCAATTAACCTTCAACTATTGATTTATTTCGAAATTCAACCTTCAACTCGCTCGAATCTAATCACAATTGGTTCAATTACTTTAATAAATACTATATAAATTGGTTTGGATGCATAAAAATGGTTTTCTCAAAGTTTTACCCAAAATTTCCCAAAATGCCCCCGAGTCCCACGTGGTCGAAACTCGGGGTTCGAACCAAAATCCGGTTACCCATTCCCTCAGGAGTTCAATTATATTCTTTGTTTCAAAATCGGACCTCAAATCGAGGTCCAGTTCTCCAATTTATGAAAAACCTAGGTTCTACCCAAAAACAACAATTTTAACCATAAAACCCTTTGATTTCTCATGGAAAACATGTTTAATGATGTTAGGAATTGAAACAGTTGAGTACAAATTGAATTACAAGTGATTTGGAGTGATATTGCTCTTGGAAAATCGTGTGTGGTGTTTTGGGTTTTTGAAAGAATGGTGAAAAGGGGGTTTAAAATCGTTTAAGTATCACATTGCACAGCTGTGGATATGGGAATTATGAACATATGTTTGCAACTGCGAACCTGACAGGTCTGGGCTACGGAACTAGCATTTGCGAGGAAACGTTCGCATTTTCAAACTAAGCCCAATACAGGGCAGCCTCGCATTTGCGACATATTGTTCGCATTTGCGAATGTAAGCATTTTCTGTGCTGCTTCACATTTGCGATGGTCCGTTCGCATTTGCAAACCAAGGCTTTTCCTGGCCAACTTCGCATTTGCGAAGGTTGGTTCGCATTTGCGAACCAAGGCCATTTCTGGGTCATCTCGCAATTGCGAGAACATCTTCGCAATTGCGAAGATATCAGCTGGGGGGAAAATACCAGCTGTGTTTTTTTCTAAATCTGCTCTAACAGCCTATCAAATCTTTACACGAGCCCTCGGGCTCCAAACCAAACATGCACACAACCTCAAAAATATACCACTAACTTGCTCGCGCGATCAAATCGCCAATATAACATCGTTTCATATAATTAAGCCTCAATTTCATGATTTCTTGTTTTAAACTTCATAAACTTTCAAATTTGGAACTCATGGTTCAAAACAAATCAAACAGCGCTCAAATTTCGTCAAACTTTGCAGGAAGTACTTAAATAATATATAACACTTGTATCGAGCGCCAGAACCAAAATACGAGCCCGATACCATGGTCCTTTAATCAATTTTCATTTTCATTTTCATTAATAATTTCAGCAAAACAATTTAACAGAAAAATTCATATCTTGGGCTCTAGGCCTCAGAATTCGACTTCAGACGCATGCCCGAGTCCCATATTTTCCTACGGACCTTCCGGGACCGTCCGATCTCGGGTCCGGGTATGTTTACCAAAAATGTTTACCGAAGTCAACTATATCAATATTAATATCAAATTTCTTCAAATTTTCCATATAATTCACATATTCTAACACATAAATTTTCCGGCAATGTGCTCGGGAAATGCACGTAAATCGAGGAAATATAAAATGAGGTTTTCAAGGCCTCAGAAACATGGAACATATGTGGAAAATAGCTGATGACCCTTTGGATCGTCACATTATTACACTGTGGTAAAGATAAAAGAAGCTAGTCTAATCTATGCTCTATGATTTACAAAAATCCATCTTGTTCTTGTGTTGTACTTGTATCTTGCATAACGTTGACTTTCTCCATTCTTCAGGTGGACTCCTGCTTACTTTTGTTTTGAAAAAGCATTCCCGTGTTCTTCAGGTGGGTGCCTGATTGCGGCTTGCAATGAAATGTATTTGTCACGACCCCAAACCCCGGTCGTGATGGCGCCCAACACATTGCTAGGCAAGCCCGACCGTCTTATCCAATTAAACCAGCCAAGTATAATTAATACCGATTAATCGGCGTGATTAGCCTGTTTTCATAACAAATCAAGAAGTGTAGAACTGAAATACAAGAACACAGTCCCAACCAAATCGTGGCGTCACAAGTCTGAGCCTCTACAAATGAGATCAACTACAAAATCAAGTCTAACTAGAATGGAGACAACAAAATGATAAAAAGAAAGAGGTCAGGAACTGCGGACGTTAGCAGCTACCTCGAAGTCTCCACAAAATGGGGATAATAAAGCAGTTGCGATAGCTCAACTGCCCTCCTGAACCTGTATATCTGCACAAAAAGTGCAGGGGAGTGGGGTGAGTATATTTCAACTCGGTGAGTAACAATAATAAATAATAACTGAAAATAAGAACTCATGTACTATCACTAAACAATTCTAAGGCAACCCCCACAGCTTAGTCATCACTATAATGAGTACTCTGATCCCCAGTCCACATCTATCTCATCTAGGTCCCACACCGACCACATCCTCGCTCGTACCACTACGGTATACAGCCATCTCAATATATGGAGACATATACATCTGTCTATAACATATAAATATTTTAGTATATATATGAATATGAATAAGTATAATGCTGCGGCGCGCAGCCCGCTCCAATACATATACCGCTGCGGCGCGCAGCCCGCTCCATTTAACGTCGACGGCGCTCACTGGGGGTGTATACAGACTTCGGAGGGGCTCCCTAGGCCCAAGCGCTATGATGTTGCGGCGTGCGGCCCGATCCACACATATATTACTGCGGCGTGCAGTCCGAAATATATATACATATACATATATAACTATACTGCTGCGGCGTGCAGCCCGATCCCATAATATACACCAGTGCTCACCGTGAATGTGTGCGGACTCGGACTCCGAAAGGGCTCCTACAGCCCAAGCGCAATAATACTGTGACGTGCAGTCCGATCCCACATATATTGCTGCGGTGTGCAGCCCGATCTAATATATATACTGCTGCGGCGTGTAGCTCGATCCAACATGGGTATATACATATATAATACCTCATAACGGGTTCTCGACCCTGTCCCAATTAGTATAGGATTGGCCTTCCAGGCCCACTCAGCTAAATCAGGGGATTTCCACCCTGTCTCAGTCAATATAGACTTGGCCTTTCAAGCGCACTTAGCTAGAACAGGGAATTCCACCCTGGATAATCTCTCTCAATGTACACATCTAGTACGGGCTCATATTATGCTATACAACTAGAGCTACGGCTGAGTGTATGTTTCCAACATGATATAAGGGTCACCTAGCTCTATAGGTTCCCTAATGCTCTACAGATCGGCACAAGGCCCCAAACATGGCTATTAGCCCAATTGTACAGTTATAATCTCATTATCAGTCATAACACACAGTATACTATTAGTCGGGAAGGACTAAGTCCGAACCCCCAATCACCATGTCACCACGCCCGTCATGGAACGCGTGTCTCATCTCAATATAACACTGTGAAGTGCTAGTACGGGGTTTCAAACCCTCAGTACATTATTTACTACTACCATTCACCTCGAACCGGTAGAAGCTTCAATCCGCCTTGCGCTTGCCTCGCAAATCAATCTCCTCGGATGCCAAATCTGCTCAAAATCATAGGGATGCGTCAATATATGCTAATTTCACGCAATTCATTCGAAATAATCCAAATTGTATCAAAACCCACAAAGTTGTCAAAACCCGACTTTTGGTACGATTCTCAAAAAATTACAAAAGTCACATATTCGGAATCCTTGTCTCAACACGAGTCTATGCATATAAAATTTACCAAAATCAGGACTTCGTTTGCCCATTCAAATCATTGATTTTCCATAATTTAGGCATATGACTAAAATCCCCCATTAATTCTTCCAATTTCAGTGAAATAGAGAAGGATTCTAAGATAAAAAACACATATTTGAACCATAAAACTTACCTCCGATGATAACCCGGTGAAATCCCAGCAATTTCCCTTCACTTTTGCTCTCCAAGACTCAACAATGGAGATTTTCAATTAATGAGTCGCGTATGAAATGCAATTAAAAGCCTTCTGTCCAGAATTTTTAACAAAATACTGTTCACCCGTATTACTGTTCACTCGTGTAACTGTTCACAAGGTATTGTTCACGGGGTACTGTTCACAACGTACTATTCACGGGGTACTATTCACGGGTACTGTTCATTGCAGCAGCTTTTTATCTAAATTGCAGCACAGTTATTGTTTACTAAAATGGCTCTAACTCCATCATATGAACTCAAAATTAGACGATTCTTTTTCCTATGACTCCGTAATTTTGATACGGATCTAGTGGTTCAAACAAAACTAAATTTGGAGCTCATTTGCTTAGTTCAATACCAATTTCGCTCGTTAAACAATTAACTCACATATCGCGTCAAAAACCCAATCGCGACTTGATGAAATTAAACCAAAATTTCCAGATCAGTCCTATAATTTATGATTTAAATTCTCGAAGTCTTGAAGTTAAATTTGGATCTCTAGAACTAAAAATAGACCTTTGGATCATTATATTTATGCTGAAAACGGCAAAAATCTTCCAAAAATGACCCGTTGGACATCCGAAACACACCCGAGACCCTCGAGACCTCAACCAAATATACAGACATGATCTATTACCTCATTCCAACTTGCTTGAATCATAAAATCACTATCGTTAACATCAAAATCATCCGTTTTCAACAAATTCAAGCTTAAGTTTAACTATAACTTTCAAAATTCTTATTCGATCAAAAACCCGACCAAACGACCTCTGAATGACCTGAAATTTTGCACGCACATCCAAAATCACCTAACGGAGCTACTGGAACTTTCGGAATTCCATTCCGACTCCGGATCAAAATCTCACCTACCGTCCGGATTTCGCCAAAATTCAACCTTAGCCAATTCAAGCCTATTTCTACACCGGACCTCCAAATTCAATTCCGATTGTTCCCCTAAGTCACAAATCACCTCCCGGAACTAACCGAATCATCAGAATCCAATTCGGAGCCCTCTAACTAAATAGTCAACATCCAGGTTGACTTTTCCCAACTATTCCTTCTTCTAAGAGACTTTCTGTCTCAATTTCAATCAAACTCAACCCGGATTGACTCAAACTCACCCAACATGCATATTACAACATCAACAAGCATATAACGGGGGTAACGGGGTGATAACTCACATGATGACGGGCCGGGTCATCACATTCTCCCCAACTTAAGCAAACGCTCGTCCTCGAGCGGACCAAGAGGTCTACTGGAAGTGACCCAATAGCCGAATGACCTTACCAAGCATATATTCGGGGCGATACCACTTCACCCTATCTTTCATAAGTCCGATAACATAGTATAGCTGAATTTCCACAGTCTAACTGAACCATAAACCACATTGCACTTTCCGAAATCATATACCAGTCTGAATCCCACATCTATACTTAGAGTACACACGATCCAACTGTAATAGCCAACTCAACACTCCGGGTGAGATCACATGATGTATCAAACAACCCGATCACTCGATACGATAGTCTCTAATCACGACAACTGGCCACAATAACCAAATACTAGCAGAAAGAACCTTTCTCATTAGATAGAGTCTTATTCCAACACCTTCATATCCTGCCCACGGCAACTGAAGCACGCGATATACCGAACCCATCTCTCGGGTCAACCATTCGTGAATCTATTTCCCTTTTAAAACCGATACCACAATAAGTTTCGGAGCCAAACCTCGATATTACCTTTCTAACGAGCTGAAATCATATATGCTCGCTCTCATTAATGACTCGAATGATCATTTCGGTTATAACACACCACACTGGTGACATGACACCTCAATATCGGCCTAGGCCCCAACGAGCACAACACGGGCTCCAATAAGAACGATCTGAACACACTCGAATCATGACAACTGACTCGCACAAAGAGCCATAATTCAAATTCTTCAATACCATCACAACACATAATTGAGATTCTCGTATCACATCATAGAATTAGAGTACCTGAATCCTCCTCGAAAGGTCATAACATCACGTGGCCTTGTCACAACTCATGATTCTATCCAAACACTATTACTCATGGAGCACCTCAAGTCGCAATGCTCAAAACGGTCAGCCACACACATATTTAGGTCTGAACTCAAGCAATCAATCACACGCGGTGATACATTTAGTATATGCTATCGAATCCTAAATGGACACAACCGATGTGCTATTCCCCAAGCGATACCCAATACGGACTATTCCTCAGAAGAGAGGAAGTATTGTATATAAGGTACATATAGGAAGCTATATTTCCCACATCACACTATGGCGACGTGCCACCCGATCCAGATACCATACATGTGGCGGCGTGCCACCCGATCCAGATACTATACATGTGGCGGCGTGCCACCCGATCCACGCATAAATCTAGCAAAAGGGAATGCACATCGACTCAAGTTGCTCATTACAACAAACATGTATATATAGCCTCGAGCTCGGTCACATGAAACTCATCCGACAAAGTTCCTCAATACCGGAACTGAATCAATGGTAGATACCTCTATACTGACATCCGCCACGAAGGCCCAACTAGCAAAGCAATACTTACCAACCGTCCGCTGGCCCTAGGGTACATCCACCCTGCTGGAGCATGATCTGATGCGCTCTGCCATGCAGTTTGCGACATGTTTCTGACATAGTCCATATCACATTAGTCTGGACAACCTGGCTTATGACAACCGGTCAGCAATCGTATATCATTATTCAAATTCATCATATCAAGTAACGAGATAGCCACTAGAGCTTCCAATTTCCGATAACCGTTACACTGTGCCGATACATATGATATACCACCGTTGCGTAGGCGGGTTACGAGAACTTCTAGTCTCCAACACATACATAACACAGGGATCACTATGCCTGATTCCGTACTTCACCGTACGATTACATAACGCACCTCATGCGTCCATTCATACCACGAAAGCCATTCATAAATTTCACTATGTCATCAACGACTCAATTATTACAGTCGATCCAACGGGAGTATACCACCATACCGCTAGATATTATCAGTTTATTTTACTTGGCCCTTTTGACCATAGACTCTGCCGAAATACTAGTATAGCAGTACCATTCTCCTAAATCACCAGGAAGATTGATTCTCAGATTATCTGCAGCTGCCCACGCTGCCGGAGAATTTTAATGACTCCCCATATAATATGAATTGATCTCAAAACCTTGAACATGCCGTTATCAACTTTCCATAACACATCGCATATACCATACCACACTAAGACAACAGGGAAAATTCATATCCCTTTCCCTACGCCGCAAACATCAGCGCACTCAACTAGTCAAGGACTTTCATGGTCCCATATAGAGAAAACTCATTACACATTTCGAGCATTACATACCAACAGGAAATACACTCATTTTCAAACCACGGTAAAACACATCACAAACCCTTTCTCCCAATTACATTGCATAAGTTAAATTGCCAGGACCGAGTCCTTATACCCATACCGAGTTACACAACTGCCAATACTCAAAAGCTTTATTGCACAATATCGGCGAGACTCATTACTTCAAACATATACCAGGAATTAATCATATTCCTTATCATACCGTTTCGGTTTATTAACAAGTTGATCCATTTACCCAATTTCCTTTCTGATTCATCTTTAATTTCATATCAGTCTTTACTGTAGCACGACAATGCCTCAACCCTTTTTACCACACAAAACTCGTACACAAGACCACACGGTCTAAGACTCACGGGCCGCTGAATACTCTCTCAAATGTTTCCCAGAAGTACCACATTCTACCACACTTTATTTTGAAGAACTTCCTGCGATTTTGAATTTGTTATCATTACTTCCCAATACGGATACATAGAATCCCATCATTCACATGATATAACACAAGCCTTGATCTTTTCTAACGAAACCACCATCTTTAGCCACATACACAATCTTAAGGCACCTGATTGTTACAAGCAAAATCTTGAACACTGCAAAACCATTCTCGGGCATCATTCACCCTTATTCAGCTGTAATTCAACTGTCCTATTGAGTAGAACCACTCGTGTTTTATTAGAACTCTGACATCGCAGAACATGATTACTTACAGGTACAATTATCTATCTTTCTTTTCTATACACCGAACATTCCTTACCAACAGTAGTTCAAAACATCCTAGTATTTCTTCACATCTACGAAGCGCCATAACCTTGTCAGAATTTTCCCAACATACTTAAAGACATTGCCCACATAGCACACAACCGTGCAATTAGTTATTTAATAGCAACCTATTTGGCTCGAAGCCATTCATCAAAGCACTTTTAACCACTCATATCATTATTACTCAAGTGATGCCAAAATGTTACAATGAGATTAAACTCAAGTCATTTACAAGCCTTGACAAAGACTCGAATCATCGGAGACCTTAACCCTTCTGCAATTCTTGCATTTATACACACACCACCAATAAGCCCACTCTCTTTATGTGACAGAAATCTTTCTAAGTCCCAAATTTTCCAAAAATTTCGGCAGAGTTTCCTTTGTAATTTGGCCTAACCACCTGCGAGAGAATCACCAAACCATTCTAACAATACATCCATAACTCAACAAGACATCGCAATGTATATCAACAACATTAATCTCAACACTATACAAGTTATATTATCAAAATTGATACATGGACATGCGCTGCACCTGCTCGAATCATAACATATGTCAAATACCTTTCACCACAATACTCAAAGCACAACCAATTCAATTTTTCTTGAGTCTAAACTCATACTACCACACATTGTGCACTTTACATTTCCGCTAAGAGGCAATGAACATATTTCTCACCATGCCCATAGCTAGGGCTACGTAACAGATATAAGGATTGAATACCTTGCAGCTTACCCATTATCAAACTGCCATTTTCATGATTAAGATCAATACTGATCACATGAATTTCATAATACCGGCTCGCGAAGTTAGCACCTCGATGCTCAAGCCATAGACAAGGATCCGGCCTCAAGTCCTCCAGACAGGCCCAACATGAATTCACAAAGATTATATCTCGTCCCTCGATTGGGGAATCACAAGCCATCAAGGCAAATTTATCACTAAGCACTCGAGTGCGCGCATCAATGTGCAGGAGGAATTTCAAGAATAACATCTCAAGCTGAATAAAACATGCACGATGAGAATTCCAAGAATTTGAAACTTTCCTAAAGGTTTGCAGCCTCCCGAGGATAAGTACAGGCGTCCCCATACCGATCCACGAGACTCTACTAAACCGGCTCATGACTCGCGAGACCTGTTAACCTAAGCTCTGATACCAACTTGTCACGACCCCAAACCCCGGTCGTGATGGCGTCCAACACATTGCTAGGCAAGCCCGACCGTCTTATCCAATTAAACCAGCCAAGTATAATTAATACTGATTAATCAGCGTGATTAGCCTGTTTTCATAACAAATCAAGAAGTGTAGAACTGAAATACAAGAACACAGTCCCAACCAAATCGTGGCGTCACAAGTCTGAGCCTCTACAAATGAGATCAACTACAAAATCAAGTCTAACTAGAATGGAGACAACAAAATGATAAAAAGAAAGAGGTCAGGAACTGCGGACGTTAGCAGCTACCTCGAAGTCTCCGCAAGAAGTAGATGTGAGCAGGCAGCAACGACAACTCAACCGCTCTCGCGCACCTGTGAATCTGCACAAAACGTGCAGGGGAGTGGGGTGAGTATATTTCAACTCGGTGAGTAACAATAATAAATAATAACTGAAAGTAAGAACTCATGTGCTATCACTTAGCAGTTCTAAGGCAACCCCCACAGGTTAGTCATCACTATAATGAGTACTCTGATCTCCAATCCATATCTATCTCATCTAGGTCCCACACTCACCACATCCTCGCTCGTACCACTACGGTATACAGCCATCTCAATATATGGAGACATATACATCTGTCTATAACATATAAATATTTCACTATATATATGAATATGAATAAGTATAATGCTGCAGCGCACAACCCGCTCCAATACATATACCGCTGCGGCGTGCAGCCCGCTCCATACATGGGGGTGTATACAGACTTCGGAGGGGCTCCCTAGGCCCAAGCGCTATGATGCTGCGGCGTGCGGCCCGATCCACACATGTATTACTGCGGCGTGCAGTCCGATCCAATATATATATGTATATCTATTTATACTACTGCAGCGTGCAGCCCGATCCCATAATATATACAACACTCACTGAGAATGTGTGCAGACTCAGACTCCGAAGGGGCTCCTACAGCCCAAGCGCAATAATACTGCGGCGTGCGGTCCGTCCCACATGTATATTACATGTATATTACTGCGGCGTGCAGTCCGATCCAATATATATACTGTTGCGGCGTGCAACCCGATCCAATATAGGTATATATATATATATATAATACCTCATAATGGGTCCTCGACCCTATTCCAGTCAGTATATACTTGGCCTCTCAGGCCCAATATAATATATCACAGTGGGTCCTTGACCATGTCTCGGTCAATATAGACTTGGCCTTTCAGGCCCAATATAACATCTCATAGTGGGTCCTTGACCCTATCTCATCTCAATCGGTATAGACTTGGCCTTTTAGGCCCAGTCAGCTAGAACAGGGAATTTCACCCTAGATAATCTCTCTCAATGTACACATCTAGTACGGGCTCATATTATGCTATACAGCTAGAGCTACGGCTGAGTGTATGTTTCCAACACGATATAAGGGTCACCTAGCTCTATAGGTTCCATAATGCTCTACAGATCGGCACAAGGCCCCAAATATGGCTATCAGCCCAATTGCACAGTTATAAACTTATTATCAGTCATAACACACAGTATACTATTAGTCGGGAAGGACTAAGTCCGAACCCCCAATCACCATGTCACCACGCCCGTCATGGAACGCGTGTCTCATCTCAATATAGCACTGTGAAGTGCTAGTACGGGGTTTCAAACCCTCAGTATATTATTTACTACTACCACTCACCTCGAACCGGTAGAAGCTTCAATCCGCCTTGCGCTTGCCTCGCAAATCAATCTCCTCGGATGCCAAATCTGCTCAAAATCATAGGGAATGCATCAATATATGCTAATTTCACGCAATTCATTCGAAATAATCCAAATTGTATCAAAACCCACAAAGTTGTCAAAACTAGACTTTTGGTACGGTTCTCAAAAAATTACAAAAGTCACATATTCGGAATCCTTGTCTCAACACGAGTCTATGCATATAAAATTTACCAAAATCGGACTCCGTTTGCCCATTCAAATCATTGGTTTTCCATAATTTAGGTATATGACTAAAATCCCCCATTAATTCTTCCAATTTCAGTGAAATAGAGAAGGATTCTAAGATAAAAAACACATATTTGAACCATAAAACTTACCTCCGATGATAACCCGGTGAAATCCCAGCAATTTCCCTTCACTTTTGCTCTCCAAGACTCAACAATGGAGGTTTTCAATTAATGAGTCGCGTATGAAATGCAATTAAAAGCCTTCTGTCAAGAATTTTTAACAAAATACTGTTCACCTGTATTAGCGTTCACCCGTGTTACTGTTCACAAGGTACTGTTTACGGGGTACTGTTCACAACGTACTATTCACGGGGTACTATTCACGGGTACTGTTCATTGCAGCAGCTTTTTATCTAAATTGCAGCACAGTCATTTTTTACTAAAATGGCTCTAACTCCATCATATGAACTCGAAATTAGACGATTCTTTTTCCTATGGCTCCGTAATTTTGATACGGATCTAGTGGTTCAAACAAAACTGAATTTGGAGCTCATTTGCTTAGTTCAATACCAATTTCGCTCGTTAAACAATTAACTCACATATCGCGTCAAAAACCCAATCGCGACTTGATGAAATTAAACCAAAATTTCCAGATCAGTCCTATAATTCATGATTTAAATTCTCGAAGTCTCGAAGTTAAATTTGGATCTCTAGAACTAAAAATAGACCTTTGGATCATTATATTTATGCTGAAAACGGAAAAAATCTTCCAAAAATGACCCGTTGGACATCCGAAACACACCCGAGACCCTCGAGACCTCAACCAAATATGCAGACATGATCTATTACCTCATTCCAACTTGCTTGAATCATAAAATCACTATCGTTAACATCAAAATCATCCGTTTTCAGCAAATTCAAGCTTAAGTTTAACTATAACTTTCAAAATTCTTATTCGATCAAAAACCCGACCAAACGACCTCCCGAATGACCTGAAATTTTGCAGGCACATCCAAAATCACCTAACGGAGCTACTGCAACTTTCGGAATTCCATTCCGACTCCCGGATCAAAATCTCACCTACCGTCCGGATTTCGCCAAAATTCAACCTTAGCCAATTCAAGCCTATTTCTACACCGGACCTCCAAATTCAATTCTGATTGTTCCCCTAAGTCACAAATCACCTCCCGGAACTAACCGAATCATCAGAATCTGATTTCGAGCCCTCTAACTAAATAGTCAACGTCCGGTTGACTTTTCCCAACTATTCCTTCTTCTAAGAGACTTTCTGTCTCAATTTCAATCAAACTCAACCCGGATTGACTCAAACTCACCCAACATACATATTACAATATCAACAAGCATATAACAGGGGTAACGGGGTGATAACTCACATGATGACGGGCCGGGTCATCACAGTATTCCCTTGTTCTTTAGGTGGGCTCCTGATTGCAGCTTGCATTGAAATATATTCCATTGTTCTTCAGGTGGGCGCCTGAGTATAGCTTGCCTTGAAATGTATTTCCTTGTTCTTCAGGTGGGCGGCTGATTCCAACTTGCATTGAAATGTATTCCCTTGTTTTTCAGGTGGACGCCTGATTACAGCTTGCATTGAAATGTATTCCTTTGTTCTTCAGGTGGGCGCCGATTATAGCTTGCATTGAAATGTATTCCCTTGTTCTTCAGGTGGGCGCCTGCTTACAGCTTGCATTGAAATCTATTCCCTTGTTCTTCAGGTGGGCGTCTGTTTACATCTTATAACAAAAGAAAAAAAAATTCTGGCCCACGATGGTGCGTGGTTATATCATGTTATTAAATATCAGAAGTTAAAGAAGAATTTCAAATAATATTTCCCTTATTTTCCAAGTGGGTGCCTGCTTTCAAGTTCTTGAAAAATATATTCCCTTATTATTCAGGTGGGTGCCAGCTTGCAAACTTGAAAAAGTATTCCCTTGTTATTCAGGTGGGTGCTTGATTTCGAATTTGAAAAGGTATTCCCTTGTTATTCAAGTAGGCGCCTGATTTCAAATTTGAAAAAGTATTCCATTATTATTCAGGTGGGCGCCTTCTTTCAATTTGCAAAAGATATTCCTTTATTATTCAGGTGGGTGCCTACTTGCGAACTTGAAAAAGTATTCCCTTATTATTCAGGTAGGCGCCTGATTGCTAACTTGAAACAGTATTCCCTTATTATTCAGGTAGGCGACTGCTTGCAAACTTAAAAAAGTATTCCCTTATTATTCAGGTGGGCGCCTGCTGTCATCTAAAACAAAGAAAAACTTTCTGCCCCAGTTTGATAATTGGGTGTAACATGTTCAATTTGAAATAAAAGGTAATACTTCCCTTATTATCTAGGTGGGTGCCTGATTACTAATTCCATCATCTATTGTTGCTTCTTTTGGACTGTTTTCCCTTATTTTCCAGGTGGGTGCCTGATTGATGAACTTTGCGCTCGCTTGTTATCCACATTGGTCACATTCACTTTAAAGTGATTAGTAAGAATTTGAATCTTTTGTCATTGTTGTAATCAAAGAACAACTCGTTAGTATAAAACGGTGGTTAGATGCTGGCATTCTTATTGGCCTTGCTTCCACTTTTGAGTCTGTTCCGTCTTGCCTTTTAGATTGCCCTACCATAACTGCTGGCTTTCTTTTCAAAATTCTCTGAGCCTAACTTTCCTTGTGACCCTCTCTTGTTGTTTCTTTCATTTTTCCTTTTGTTTCAATTGACTTTTGATGAACCCAGTCTCGTTGTGCCATATATCTGATCTGATGGTATTTAGCTTCGACTGATAATTTCTTATAAACAGATTTCAAGAAAAATGAAATGCCATAAACCCGAAGTTTTGAGGGTAGGAATACTTTCAAAAATAGAAGGACGAGACTTATCTGATTGGGAAGGCTGATTCCTTTGATCATGTCATGCATTAGAATTAATCGACCTTGTCTATCCAACCAATCAACTTTCACTTGCTGACTTTATTTCACCATCCAAATTTAAACAAATCCAAACTTTGCTTGCTTTGTCGCTTTTCTACCATAATTTGTTTCTCACTTTCGCCTTACGGTTCCCGTGAGGGTTTTCACCAATAAGAATCTCTCATTTTAGTTCTCTCCTCACTTCGCCTTACGGTGCCCGTGAGGGTTTTCACCAATAAGACTCTCTCATTTTCATTTTTATTATTTTCTTCATCTTCTGATATCCGAGTGTTTTCCATAACATGCCTTTCTTCACCTACTTGTATTGTTATTTTTCTTAAATTAATCAGAAGGTCTTTCTTTGGACCGTAATATGGCTTTTGGATGGGTTTTAGAAAGAAAGATATAAATGCTCAAAATTTTCAACTTGGGTTTCAAAATTACAACTTTCGGAATCATTTTCTCCACAATGATCATAACTTTTGCCCTAGTTTCAATTTTTGGGGAACCTTGGACTTTCTTTCTATTATGATTGAACCTCAGTGAGGCTACCTACGTACCCTTTTAGGATCAAGTCAAAACGTAGTTCGGATCATAACATCGCTTCATGTTGCGATGTTCACTTCTTCCAATTTTCTTCTTTTGCATTTTCCTTTCTTTACACTTTCTTTTTTTTTCTTTTCTTTGCCATTTTTCACATCTTTTCTATTTTTTTTCTTTTTTTTCTTATCGTTTTCAACTTTTTTTTTCATCTTTTGCTTTTCTTTTTTTCTTTGAGATTTCATCATCCCGTTTTTTTACTTCATTGTTGATTCTGAAAGAGGGGTACAAAAGAATAAAATAGTAAGGCTCAAAGGGATAACAATAGATTAAGTGTTTAGATAGTGAAATAAAATGGCTTCATCATTTCAATTTCAAAATATGACAAATACACTTAGATACATGAAAGAAATCATACATAATATCTTTTGACTACGTCATAGTTGATGGTTATCTCAATGCATTTTCCTTCTGTGTCTGTTAAATATAATGCTCCATTAGACAACACCCGAGATACAACAAATGGCCCTTGCCAATTAGGAGCGAACTTTCCTTTTGCCTCTACCTAATGAGGTAAGATGCGCCTCAATACCAATTGTCCAACTTCAAACTTTCACGGACGTACTTTCTTGTTATATGCTCTGGTCATTCTTTGTTGATACAATTGTTCATGATATACTACTGTCAGTCTTTTCTCGTCAATCAAACTCAACTATTCTAGCCGAGCTTTTTCCCATTCATCATCATCAATCTCTGCCTCCGCAATGATTCGAAGGGAGGGTATTTCATCTTCTGCAAGTATCACTGCCTCCGTGCCGTACACTAAGGAATAAGGGGTTGCACCTACCGAGGTGCGAACATTAGTGCGATATCCCAGCAAAGCAAAGAGTAGTTCTCATGCCATTGTCTTGATCCTGCCACAATTTTCCAAAGGATTTTCTTGATATTCTTATTTGCTGCTTCAACTGCTCCATTCTCCTTGGGACGATATGGTGTGGAATTGCGATGCATTATTTTATACTTTTTACATGTCTCTTCAATCAAATGACTGTTAAGGTTGGCCCCATTATCCGTAATAATCACCTTCGGATATCCGAAACGGCAAATGATGTTTGCATGTACAAAATCAACCACTGCCTTCTTTGTTACCGCCTTGAATGCCTTTGCTTCCACCCATTTAGTAAAATAATCAATCGCAACTAGAATAAACCTGTACCCATTAGATGATGCTGGTTCTATTGGCCCAATGACATCTATGCCCCAAGCAACAAAAGGCCATGGTGCCGTCATCGTATGCAACTCATATGGCGGAGAATGAATCAAATCTCCATGTATCTGGCACTGATGAAATTTTCGCACATAGCTGATACAATCTCGTTCCATAGTAAGCCAGTAATATCCAGCTCTGAGTATTTTCTTTGCTAGCACATACCCACTCATGTGGGGTCCAAAGACTCCTGCGTGTACCTTAACCATAACTGCGGTTGCCTGCTTTGCGTCTATACATTTTAGCAAACCCAGATCTGGGGTCCTTTTGTACAAAACCCCTCCACTAAAAAAAAATCCACTCGCCAATCGTCTTATGACTCTCTTATGATCTCCTGCAACTTGTGCCAGATATACCCCATTCTAAGATACTCTTTAATGTCGTGGAACCATGGTTCACCATTAAGTTCCTCTTCTACTGTATTACAATAAACATTCTGATCACAGACCTGGATTTGTAACGAGTCCACATAAGCTTTATCCGGGTGATGCAACATAGATGCCAGAATGCCAGAATTGTGTATTCTCGGGATATGCTTGAATTCTATGGACTGAAACCATTGGCATAGTTCATGTAGACATTGCCGGTACGGTATGAGTTTTAAATCTCGCATTTCCCATAATCCTTGAAGATGTACTAAGAGATCTGAGTCACCCATGAACAAAATCTCTTGAATACCCATGTCTATGCCAATTCTCAATCCCAATATACATGCTTCGTATTCAGCCATATTGTTGGTACAAAAGAAACGAAGTTGAGCGGTAACAGGGTAATGTTGATCTGTTTCTGAAATAAGAACAGCTCCAATTCCAACGCCTTTGTTATTGATTTCCCCATCAAAATATAGCTTCCAACTCGACTTTTCATCTTGTCCCAATTCATCAATATTCTGCTTCTTCATCATGGAAATATGTTTTTAGTGGTTCATACTCGTCATCAACTGGATTTTCTGCTAAGTGCGAGTTATATAAACAATATCAAACTCTGTGAGTAGAATTTTCCACTTAGCAAGCCTCCCTAGGGGCATAGGCTTCTGAAAGATGTACTTCAACGAGTTCAACCGGGATATGAGATAAGTGATATAAGCTGAAAAGTAGTGCTTTACTTTCTGTGCCACCCAGGTCAAAGCACATCACGTTCTTTCCAACTAAGTATATTTTACCTCATAAGATGTGAATTTCTTGCTAAGATAGTAAATTGCTTGCTCCTTCTTTCCCGTTTCATCATGTTTCCCCAATAGGAATTATCCAATACTGTCAAATAAAGGATCAAAGGCCTTCTTGGCTCTCGAGGAACGAATACAGGCGGATTGGCCAGGTATTCCTTTATTTTATGAAATGCATCTTGACATTCATCAGTCCATTTCCCTGCAACATCTTTCTTCAGCAATCTAAAAATAGGCTCACAAGTTGATGTAAGCTGAGCAATAAATCAGCTGATGTAATTCAATCTGCCGAGCAAACTCATCACATCTTTCTTGCTCTTTGGCGGAGGTAACTCGTGAATAGCCTTGATTTTGGACGGGTCTAGTTCAATACCACTACGGCTCACCACAAACCCCAATAATTTCCCTCACGGTACCCCAAAAGCATATTTGGCTGGATTGAGCTTGATATTGTATCTCCAAAGCCTCCAGAAAACTTCCTTAGGTCTTTAACATGTTCATATTGCTTCCTGGACTTAATAATGACATCATCCACATAAACATCAACTTCCCGATGTATCATGTCATGAAACATGGTAGTCATTGCCCTCATATATGTTGCTCTAGCATTTTTCAGTCCGAATGGCATCACCATATAAAAATATGTTCTCCAAGGCATGATGAATGCCGTCTTTTCTGCATCTTCTTCGTCCATCAGGATCTGATGATAGCCCGCATAACAATCCACAAAAGAACCAATCTCATGTTTCACACAATTGTTAATTAATATATGATTGTTTGGCAATGGAAAATTATCCTTCGGACTTGCTTTGTTGAGGTCTCAATAATCAACACACACCCTGGGTTTTCTGTCTTTCTTCGGAATCGGTACAATATTGGCTAACCAGGTGGGATATTTGGTGACCCGTTGTGACGACCCAAAGGGTCATCACCGTATTTCTCCCTTTTTTGCGCTTTTGAGGTCTTGGAAACCTCACACTCAGTTGCCTTGATGTGCGTGTACAGTCCGGGCACGAAGCTGAAAAGTTGTTATGTTAAGATATCTGAATTTTATGGAAAATTTGAAAAATTTTGATATTAATATTGATATAGTTGACTTTGGTCAACATTTTTGGTAAATGAGCACGAACTGGTAATATGACGGTCCCGGGAGGTCCATGGAAAAATAAGGGACTCGAGCATGTGTCCGGAGTCGAAATTCGAGGTCCAGAACCCCGGAAAAAGAATTTTTCCGTTAAATTGTTTTTTGAAATTAATAAGGAAAAATGAAAATGAAAATGAGTTAGAAAATATAGGTATCGGGCTTGTATTTTGGTTTTGAAGCCCGATACAGGTCTTAAATATTGGTTAAGCACTTCCTGTAAAGTTTCGTCGAAATCAGACATCATTTGACGTGTTTCGGACCTAAATAGCTAAAGTTAGAAAATTATGAACTTTGAAATGAAATCTTGAGTTTTGGGGGTTGATTCTTTGTTTCTAATGTTATTTTAGCGATTTGGTCGCTCAAGCAAGTTCGTATGATGTTGTTGAGTTAGTGTGTGCATTTGGTTAGGAGCCTCGGGGGCTCGGGAGTGATTTCGGGGGTGGTTCGGGGTGTTTTACACTTGAAAATTTGGTATTTTTGAGTTGTCACTGATATCCAGAGTAATGTTCTATGCGATCGCATAGGTCCTTCTGCGATCACATAGTGTAAAACTTTTGGAGCCCAAAATTGTTCTATGCGATCGCATCCCCCTTGTGCGATCGCATTACCCAGCTTCCCAAACCTATGCGATCGCTTTGTCCCTCTCGCGATCGCATAGAACACTTCCCTAGCCCAGTCTCACCTACTCTATGCGTTCGCATCTTTTCATCTGCGATCGCAGTGCATTAGCTCCCTATCCTATGCGATCGCATAGAGAATTTTTGCCCAGTGATTTTTTTTTATAAAAATAGAACAGAAGCACGGGATTTTTCACACAAAACACATCCGGGTTCTTCTCCTTCACCCTCTATTTTCAAGCTACAAGCTCCCATTCCTCCATAGCTTCTTGGGTAAATTTCCTAACATCATTTCTTCATTATTTCTTCACCTAATCAAAGTTAATCCTAGCCTAATTCATGAATTCAACGTAGAAATTGGGGGTTTTGGTTAGAACTAGGGCTTGTAAGATTTTGGGTGTTTCGACCTCAATTTGAGGTCAGATTGTGGAACAAATCATATATTCTAACTCGTGGGGTTATGGGTGACTAGAATTTGGTCCGAGCCTTGAGTTTGGACCATGTGGGCCTGGTGTCAGATTTTGCTATTTTTGGAAGAATGATGGGAATTTCATTTCTAGGCTGTAGGATTGTGTTATTGAGCCGTAATTGATGTTATTGAATTGAAAATGACTAGATACCATTGTTTCAGAGTAGGATTCTAGAGGAAAGGCAGTGCTAGAGGATTGATTGCTATTTTCTGACCGAGGTAAGTGTTTGATAAAATCCTGGCTTGAGGGAATAGGACTAGAGTATTACTATTTGCTATTTGCTAAATGATTGAGTGCGGTGTATAGGCATGGTGACAAGTATCTATACACTGGCGTCTAGCTTGACTGTGAGTCTTATTTGTACTTTCTTTGGGGTATATTTTGAGAACCATTCCTAGCAAATGATGAATTCAACGTGATGAGTTAGTTGAGGAATTATTTATGAAAACATGAGATTTCTTGGAGCTTTGGCTCAAATGGTAGTGACTTTTATGAAGTCAAAATTGTAAGTATTGTAAAGAAATGTGGTTGGATCCCTTGCCGGGACGTGTAGATTATGATTGTTCTTGCTCCCTTATTCGGTTGCGCGTTACATGAAATCTCCATTATTGAGATGTTTGGGCTGCTAGTGGTACCCTTACTGGGTAGATCGTTATATTGCCGAGTTTTCCCTAAAGGGGAACTCCTTGAGAGAGACTATCTGAATCGTTTATGATATTTACTGGGATCGTGTGGCACGCCGTCCACTTATATAATATTTATTAGGATTGTGTGGTACGCTGTCCACTTATATGATATTTATTGGGATCGTGTGGCACGCCGTCCACTTATATGATATTTATTGGGATCGTGTGGAACATCGTCCACTTATATGATATTTATTGGGATCGTGTGGCATGCCATCCTCCTATATTATATTCATTGGGATCGTGAGGCACGCCGCCACATATATGATATTTATTGGATTCTGTGGCACACCGTCCACCTATATTATATTCATTGGGATCGTGTGGCACGCCGTCTACTTAAATGATATTTATTGGGATCGTGTGGTACGCAGTCCACCTATATTATATTTATTGGGATCGTGTGGCACGCCGTCCACTTATGAAAGTAAATAATATGATTTTGGTTTAATGTTGTCACAGATGACCTGCTCTCGTTGTTCAATATTTTCTGAAGTTGCTCCCTTTTTAGTTGTATACTTCACATATAATCCTGTTGTTCTTTCTGTTATTGTTGTATCTATATATATATATATATATATATATATATATATATATATATATATATATATATATATATATATATATGCACGGGTTTATTTTAGTATGTCCTATCTAGCCTCGTCACTACTTCGCCGGGGTTAGGCCTAGCACTTACCAGCACATGGGGTCGGTTGTGCTGATGCTATACTTTCTGTGCTTTTTGCACAGATCACAGCGTTGGAGCAGCTTTCGAACAGCAGCAGTAGTTGGATATTCTCTGGAGTTGTCTTTGATTCAGGGACTCTCGAGCTAGCCTAGCCGGCGTTCGCAGGCCGAAGTCCCTATCCCCTTATTTCAGTTTGTTTTATTGTATCAAAGCAAACATGTGTATTTTCTTTCATTTAGACATGGTTGTAGAATTCAATAGTAGTCTGTGAGATAGCAACACCAGGTTCTAGGGTAGTGTTGTGTTCAGTATTTTTCCGTATTTAATTTCTTCTTTACTGGATTTAAAGTTTTTTTTTTCTGAAAGGCTTAATTATCTGAGTATATTCTATTGTTAATGATTGGCTGGCCTAGCTTCGATAGTAGGCGCCATCATGACTCTTGATAGCGGAAAATCCGGGTCATGACAAGTTGGTATCAGAGCACTAGGTTTCATAGGTCTCACTACTTACGGACAAACTAGGTAGAGTCTGAGAGATCGGTACGGAGACGTCTGTATTTATCCCTCAGAGGCTACATAGTTAGGAAAAATTTCACTTTTGTTCTTTCTTGTCGTGCGATTTTGTTTCTCAAACACTGATTGTCCCTCTACTCTATTCTTTTGCAGATGGCGAGAACACGTTGTGAGCACGTGATTTTTACCCTAAGCAATAAATTCCAAATTTAAAATAAATAATATTTTATGTGCAATTAGATGCTTTGATTGAAATAAGATGCATTTGTGCATAAACAATTAGAAACTAAAATTAGAAAATTAAAAAAAAATAGGTTAAATACAAAATATTTCAATTTAAGTGGTTAAAAGGAAAATTAACAAAAAAAAAGAGGCAATAATAACGGAAATTAGAGAAAAGTATTAGAAAAATATCAAAAAATATCAGAAAATTAGAGAAAGTAGGAAATTGAATAATTGAAAATAATACAAAAAAGAAAAAATTAAATACAAAACAAAATACCACAAAAATAATTAAAATACAAAGAAAAATACAAAAAAATAAGAGAACTGGGCCAAATGCAAGCGCAAATGCACTGGCCCAAACTGTTTTGAGAGATCCGGTCCAAAACATTTGAAATAAAATGATCTCAGCCGTCTATCACACTAAATCCAACGGTTGAGACTTCGATCAGAATTAATTAATTAATTAAAACCTGAGATCACATCTGAGCCGTTCATGCTTTGAAATCTAACGGATGAGAGCTAATCTCTCATTTAATTGAAACTACACCATTTTAGGGGGAATTAATCCTGGCCGTCGATCTCACTTGATCCAAAGGCCAGAGATTCATCAAATGCCACAAATATATATAGGTCCGGTCTCTTCAGAGACCGGCCATTTCATTTCTTCTAAACCCTAGCCACCCACTTCATCTTCTTCCTCTTCTCTTCTTGAACGCCGACCATGGAGACTGACCGTCTCCCATGGTAGTCTCCGGCCAATACCTAAACCTCAAACCTTCATCCCTTATTCTCCACCATGAAACACCCTCAAAACCCTAGAAAACTTTCCCCTTCTTGAAATTTCGGTCATCAGAGTTTCTCTCCGGTGACCAAAACTATGAAAACCCCTCCCAAATTAACACCATCGAACCCTCACAACCTGATCTATCACCCCCATACTTGGTTTCCTTCGAATATCCCCCAAAGTGTTCGAATATCCCAAAATAGGTCGCCGGAACCCTATCCGGCCGACCTAAAAATCCAACCTTGAACAAAACCTTTCCCTCTTGATACCCTAGACCTATTTCTACCACTGAAACAATAAAAAGACTTCATCTTGAAGTCTGAAAAGAAAACCAAAAAAAAAAACTGGAAAAGGTTTCAACTTGAAGTCTGAAAGAAAAAGAAAATAAATAAACAAGAAAAGGGGATAGCACAGTAGACAGATCCTGAAAGCTAAGTCCCCCTCCTCTCTTTTGTTTGCTTTTTACAATTTTTGTGATTTTTTGTCTTCTGTGTTTACTTCTCCATCATCTTCATGTTTTTAGTATGTTTTCTGTTTAATTCCTTTTCTTTTAGTCGCTTAAGCCATTGCATGTTTAGATTAATCTCATCTTATGAAGTAATCTCTGTGTATCTATGTTTCTCTGTTAAAATCATGTCTTCTTTGAAGCTTCTTTGATAAATCTGCCTATCTATGCTTAGTCAAATACACTCGAGCATGATTAGGGTTTCAATAGTCTTTTGACATGAGAAAAGTTCTGACTATGCCTGCTATATGTTCAATTGATATACTGTGTTTGGAATCTGGATTATAAGTCTATTTGATTGAAATTTAAAAATATTCAATCTCTTCTCTGAGTTTTGGTTAAATGACAAGTAATTCTGGGTTTATGGCTATGTATGCAATTTGATATGAAAAGGGCTATGTTTGCAATGATTTTGTGTAAATTGATTATTGTTAATGCCTAATATGCTTAGGTGAAATTGGTTATAACTGCAATAGTTTAGTAATTTGAAAAGTGGTTAAGTCTGAAAACATGCTTTAAGTAGTTAAAAGTGGCTAAAATTGAAAACAACACAAAAAGAGGTCATAATTGAAATAAGTAATAAAGAGTGGTCAGTCTTGTAACTGACCAACTCTGATAGCTCTTTAATCCTAAAATCACTGGCTAAGTTCTAAGTGGGGCTAAGTCTGTAATAAATTGACTTAAGTCTGAAATTGGCTAGACTTGCAAAGTCTTAATTGGCTTGTATTCACTAATTGGCTAAAATTGCAAAGCCAAGTCCAAACATTGGACTGGCCAGTCCTTAAATAAGATAGCATTAGATAATTAAGCAGGCTAGTCCTGCAAATTGACTTTAATAACCGATAATGAAACAAAAAGGGCTAAAATTGAAATAAGTTGAAGTTCAGATCTGGCCAAGTCTTAAAAGACTAATTAGTAGTGGCTAGAAGTTAAATAGTAATTGAAAACAGCATAACCCTAACCAGGATAGGTCGGGTAAATAATGAATGCCTTTAAGGGCATAAGGGGAATAGGAAATGGCATTATTGTGGATTTAATAGAGCCTATGGGGACATTAAAGACATTTAGGCCTATGATTTTTGCAATATTGCACAATACTAAGGGTATAATAGACCCAAATAAAAGGCAATTTAGTAAATAACCCTAACAAGTAGGGACACACTAGTAAAAGACCCAAACATGAATCAATTAGAACCTTCCAGCACATGCTGGAAGGCAATTTCATAACAGAAAATGGTATCAAAGTGTAACAATTGATAAAATTCATGGGAGGGAACTAGAATTTACTTTCCAGCTTTTTCCCCCAAAAATTTTCACCAATCTCACCTATAAATAGACCACATTTGAGCCTGATTAGGGGCTGGATTTTGGAAATCAAAAAATTCAGAAAATACATATATAAAATTATAGAGTAAAGCTGCCTAGGTCTTTCAAATCGAAGCTTATTCTAGGAGCTGTAGTCGATTTCCTGCTTTTGTTGGTTCTCTATTGCTTATTTTGCTGGGTATTTGCTTTGTTGCTGCTTTGGGATTCAATTGACTACTGTAACTCATTCTATTGCTGTTGCATTGCCTGTCGTGGTTTAACTGATGTTTCCTTCTTGTTTCCCTTAGACTCATCAAAATATTTGCTAAATCAAGTACACATTCCTTGTTCGAGTAGTGTAATTGAAGTCAATTGATGAAATCAAAAGCATGGCTCGAGTTTAATACTTCTTTGTTGTTTGTTTTACTCTTACATTTAGTATAATTAGTGGGATTTGTAATTTAATAGGGAAGCGTTGTATAAATAGCTCATGTGAAGCACAAACGTATGTTGGAAATAATGTAATAGTATAGTAAGTAAAGGTATGGTAGTGATAGTAGTCGAAATCACCTAGTTAAAATAGACTAATGGTAAAACCAATCCAGCTAATCTCGAAATAGGTTTATAACACTAGAATTGTAACAATGCTCTCAATCAACTTATGGTAGATAGTTCAAATTGACATCTGTTAGTTCGACTTAAACAGTTTAATAAAAACTACAACAACAAAAGATGAAACAGTGGCTGAATATAGGGTTGATTATCATAAGGTCAAATGAATCAGTCCCACAATTAGCTTAGTGACAAAATATAATTAGTTTTTGAAAGTTACAATGAGTTACAATTCAGTGAATCATTTAGTATTAATTCTGTCTCACACAGTTTAATAATATTCCATCGTTTTAGCTAATAAACAACTCGATTCAGTAGTTTAAATTAGTTATTGAAATATAGAAGCGAGAATAGTCTGCTAATTAGATTTCATTCACATTAGATGGTTAAGGTATGAAATAGTCACTGTAATTTTGTAATATTGCTTCTTTTCATTGAATAAATTGAATTTGTTCTCTACTGGTTCTAGATATTTGTGTATATGATTTATTCTAGTTTCTATTTTTCCTTTTCGATTTTGTTTGGTTTGGGCCTAGTAGATAGCAAAGGCCCAGATCTATACCAATTCGCAATTGGGCTCCGGATAGACTGCTACATTGTGTTCTGGGTTTTTGAGACCCAATCACATAAATTAACATGTTGGATATGAGCCCAAAGTGTCCAGGCCCAAAAACATAAAAGGATGAGGCCTGGACTTGTATTATTGAAACTGTAATGCCATTAAAAGATTAGGGAAAAACTAAAATGATAGAAAATATAGTTGTACATAGGATTGGACTATAAAATCGAGTGGGATGAGCCTTGTATAAAAATGAAGCAACGGGGCCCCCAAATAACTAAATATACAATTATATAATAGACTCGAGAAGGTTGATAGAAAATTCCACAACCTTTCCCAAAGATTAAAAAGCCGTTAGACGATTTAGGCACGATTTAATAAATATACTTTCCTTAATACGAGTGCACATTTGATGTGACTTAAATCATAAATCCCGGCGAAGCCGAAATGTATTAAAGGTCACAGGCGTACTGGTTACGGTGTGACACGAAATACGTTTTTCTCAATGTCATAATTCGTGAAATATTAAAGTTTGAAATGCGTACAATTTGTTAAAAGGCATATAATAAGTCACATAAAATTGAGAATGACAGTTGAGCGACCGTGCTAAAACCACGGAATTCGGGAGTGCCTAACACCTTCTCCTGGGTTAACGGAATTCCTTATCTAGGTTTCTAGTTTTGCAGACTGTAATACAGAGTCAATTTCCTTGGATTCGGGATTAACCGGTGACTTGGGACACCATTATCTTCCCAAATGGCGACTCTGAAAATTAAACAAAATCCCGGACCGATTGTCCTTTATTTGGAAAAACTCCTTCCTCTTTGTTATTATATCTTTCTCGGGGTATTTGAAACATTGAGGTATACCCTATTCTCCTAACCGGGAATTAAACATAAAAAAAGGGTAGTAAAAAGGGAGGTGTGACAGCTCTGGCGACTCTGCTGGGGATAAGCAACCCAGAACATCGGTTTCAGGGTTTAAGAATTCGAGCTCAATAGAATTGTCGTTCTCGGTATTATTTCACTTTGTTATATGCTTTGAACAACATGCTACATGTTTTAACACTTCGATATTATGTGGATTATATATATAAATTGTGCCGAAAACCCTTCTCTTCTTCTTCTTCTCTAGGGATGTGCTTACTGGTTGAGACTCCTCTTTCTATTAAGTTATACCCAAAATAAGAAACAGAGGCCGGATAAGTTACAAAGCCGAATGACCCCGCGGGTCACCGGTACATAGCCCCCTTCTCGATCCGAGTTGTCCACTCGGGTACACGGTCTAGCACTCTATGAAACTATAAGATATTGAACATAGGTCTAGGACGATTATTTGCATCATAACTAACTTAGGGGACTCAACACAGGGGTTGGGTCCGTCTAAGATAGGTGACCCGGTAATTAAAGACCGAGCATATTATATGTTGCATTTTTAATTGTCTTTGATCATTGTGCGGACCGGCAAATTCCCGAGAAAATAGAAAGAGAATATTTTGAAATAGAAAAATAAAAGAGGTAGATATTAGCAAAAAAGTTGTTAGAAATTAGGGAGAATATTGTTGTTAAAATAATTGGTCAAATAATCTGACCGAACTACGCAGGTTTGATTCTCGCCATTAGGTGGGATACGTAGGCAACCCTTGAACGGGTCCAACCACCCCTTTAGAAAATGACCAGAAAATATTTTAGTTTCAAATAATCGAGGTGATCGCTATTTTTGGAAATAGCCGAATGTTCCGAAAGGACACCAGAAGGATGTTTTGGCAAAATTGGCCACTTCGAAAATTATGTCTTTTCCTTTTCGAAATAAAAACCTGAGAAGTTTATAAAATGAAAATTTGCTTTGAAAAAAAAATATTTTCCTTTTTTTCTAAATAAAATCATCTTTAATAAATGTGCGGGATGAGCACGATACAGAATGAACCCTTCACTCTAATGAATAAAATCCCTTTGGAGCTAAGATTATGGTGGAACGACATGGGACATGAAGGACAAAATTGGGTCAAATGTTATCTGAAAGACCTTACGGGATTAATGGACATAATTCCCAGAGGCGATATAATTCGGGCACTTGTTATATGCTGGGATCCTACACACAACGTCTTACATTTTTCGGACTTTGAACTCACTATTACTCTTGAGGAAGTTGCTTACTATATAGGGAAAAATGAGGTCCCTTAAAAAGAGAAATACCCGGTGGCTCCAAGAGCAATAACGGTGCACCGCTTCCTCGACTCTTCGAAGATTGCTCGGAACGTCCACAACGTGGATTTGGTTAATGGGTTTTGCTCATTAAACTTCATCTACAGTAGATATGGACATGTCGGTAGTTTTAACGACCCTACGAACGAACTCTATAGTAAGTCCAACCGAGCCAAATGGGAGGAACATCGGCGATTCGCCTTTCTAGTGGCGTTTCTCGGGCTAATCATATTTCCAAGAAAGGACGGTCACATTGATACAAGAGTCACCGGGGTGGCCAGCACTTTGATTGTACAAGATAATTGCACCTTGGCCCCAATGATCATAGCCGATATCTACCGTGCCCTGACAACATGTAAAGTAGGGCATAGCTTCATTGAGGGATGTAACTTGATTATGCAAATTTGGTTGATAGAACATCTATGCCATCACCCTTCGTTCTCAAGCTATGAGCCGTGTGAAAGAACGTGCCTTGAAATTCTATACGAGAACAAAAGAGGTTAAGCTGCCGGAGGGAGTTAAAGGTTGGATTTCAGATTTACGATCATTGACCGATAGCCAAATCGATTGGGCGTACGGATGGTTGCCCCTCGATGAGGTGATTTACATGCCAACGGAAGGGTCACATTTCTTGATCATGGGCTTGAAAAGAATCCAGCTTTATGCACCGTACAGGGTCTTACGACAGCTTGGAAGATATCAAGTTATACCAAAGGATGGAGACCTAAGTTTGCAAGCAATAGAGATTAGTCCGGATGGGCAATTCCCGGAAGCAAAGGTCCGACGGGTTTGGAATGAGTGTCAAAATTTGAAGGTAGAAACTTGTGTGGAAAACAGAGCTCAGGGAGAAGTATGTCCAGGGTACGCCGCATGGTATCAACGGGGTATTGAGCATGATAGACCATTGAAAAGGCCTCACGTTCAAGATTTGTCCTAGCAGTGTAAGGAATATGGAAATTGGGTAGGCAAAGAAAATGAGTATAAAGGGAAGATGAGCTTGCTAGAAAAACAGTTTCGAGATCTCCAATTCGAGAGCAGTTTACAGGCAGCATCAGACGAAGGAGAAAAGAAGTAGCTGAAAAAGAGAATGAAATCCTAAAGGCTCAAGTTGCAAAAATGAAAATTGCATCCGAGACCCCGGTTCGCTTAGCCCGAGACGATAAATTGATTGAAAATCTTCGGCGCAAGGTGAATGACTACAACTTCGATCTTGACAAAGAAAACAAAGAGTTAGTCAGGGTTAAGAAGCAACTGGCCAGAGATGCGAAGGAAAGGGCTAGAATGGTTCAACAACTACAAGATAAACATGAAGTTGAGGTAGCTCGATTGAGAGAGAAAGTCATTACAGCCACAGTCAAAAATAAAAAGATAATCAAAGAGTTTGAAGAAGAAAGAGAGCATTGTTACACGGCTCGATTAGAATTCGAGTAACAACAACTACCGAAAGAGAACCAGCAAACCTTAGACACTCGTGCCAAACAGATCAGCAGGCTGCTTCAAGAAAAAGGGGTCATTCGAGAAAGAATTGTCCATATTGCTTAGTACATCACCAGAAAATGCCAATTGTGTGAAGATATGTCCCAGGCGACATTTGCATCAGCCGTGAAGTTCTTTGTAAAGCAAGTCATGTCCGACCTAGATAAACTCCAAAGTGGATTGGCATATAGGCCCGCGGCAAGACCGAACGACGTCTCGCGGGCATTAGGAGCATTAATGTACTCATAGGGCATGCATTTTGTATTTGTACTCCTTTTGCATTAGTAGCACAACATCATTTTGTAAATCAATATTTTTGAGTATCAATGAAAAGTTCAAAGAAGTTGTTGCTAATCGTTTTTCGCTTTATATCAATTGTCTGGGCGATAGGCAAATATATAAGAACGAAAATCAATAAAGAAAGAAATAAAAAAAAGAAAGGAAAAAGGGAAAGAAAAAGAATGAAAAAAAAAGAGAAAAGAGAAAAGAAAAAAAAAGAAGAGAAAAAGAAAAGATGAATGAAAAAAAAAGAAAGAAAAAGAGATGAATGAAAAATGAATAAGAGATGAATGTTGATTCAAAATGGAATAAGTGTCGGAATGATGCATAATGATCAAAGGCAAGAGTTGTGATTTTTAATCATTGTATCTTACCCCCACCCCTCTTATCCTTTTGTGTACTAACTATTAACAAGTGTTGTTGTTGATGAGTATCAGATTTCAGCTGGCAACTGGCACTCTGGAAAATCATCATTACAACACACGATCAAAAACTATGTCTAAGGTTGTGACTCAGGAGATTGAGCCAACTATCATGGACCCAGTACAAGAAGAGGAGGTTGTGGATGTTTCGGGAATGAAAGAGGAGATGTACAAGCTAAAGTAGCAAATGTCGGAAATGTACCAAGCTTG
>JASVEL010006569.1:0-119853 GCA_032618575.1 Nicotiana noctiflora | reverse complement strand
ATTTTTATTTTAAATTTGAGAAATATTTGGGATATATAATCTTCAGATAATAATAACATAATAAGAGTGAAGTACTATCCATAGCTTGATTCCTTCTTCTCTGACCAGGAATAGTTTAGGTGGCTGTTGATCTCGGGACCGTAGTGATCTTTGATTTTGTTCTTTACGAAAGTTCTGTTTTCCGCAAACACTTAAGAGTTATTTGTTTTGTACAGAAATATTTTCTCTGGTATTGAAAAAATTTAATTACCAAAAAAAAAGGTGAGGAAGAATTAGGAGGTTAACAAAAAAAAAAAGAGATTTTAAAACATTTATGGCTTGTGGTTGTTTGTAGCTTTGACTAGGGGTGTTCATGGTTCGATTTGGATATATTTTTCCCTAAAAAGGATCAAACCAAGTAAGTCGGGTTTTCAAATATTAGAATCAAACCAAATCAATTAAGTCAGTTTTTTCTCGATTCGGTTAATATCGAGTTTTGTCGGTTATTTGTCAATTTTTTCTTAAATATAAGACATACATTACCGAACATATATTCCGACGACTACATTCTCAACGTAACACTATCAAATCAATTGACCTTTGAGAAATCTATTATTTACTAAAATATATTAGTGATAATTGAATAAAATAGTGATGAATAATTTAAAGACTCAATTAAAAAAAAAAAAATTTAACATAAAATGAATTGTTACACTTAACAAAAGAAAACTACATTCATATATATATATATATATATATATATATATATATATATATATATATATGTGTGTGTGTGTGTGTGTGTGTAATAATAAATTTGAAATAGCTACTCCTATAGCCGATTTTGGTTTCCATTTTTTTCAATTATTTTTTATTAAAACCAAAAACAAATCAAATTTGATCGATTTTTAAAATTAAAAATTAAACCAAACAAAAAGTATCGATTTTTTTGATCGATTTAATTCAATTTTTTGGATTTCTTATGAACACCCATATCTTCGACAGAGTAGAGAGAGGGATGGTTGTGGGAGATACATAAGAGCAAGATCAGAATAAAGTATGGGGAAGTATAAAGACAAGGCTTCCCAACTAAATATAGCTCCAAACTTATGTGAGGCTAGTTACCATGCAGCTAACATATCTTTAATACGTAAGAATTTACTCGGACAGTTGGGAGTTACATAGAACTTAATTTGATCATGACATATTTGTGCAGTGGCCATAAGCTAGTATCAGCTATATATACTATATTAATGGACACAATATGCTTAAGGAATTTCGAAAGCTGTGCCGCACGCATAAATATTTGTGCAAACAGTGTCAGCATATTATTAGAGCACAAATATAACATAGTGATCAAGGGAATTTCATGGTTAAATTAAGATTATTAATATAGTCAAGAGAACTTCTGGAAAATAATTATTTCATATCAGAAACAAACGAATTGAAGTACTACTCTATTAAGAAATGCATTCTTCATACAATTAATTTACTTCAGCGGCTAGTTATAAATAAATTTTGGGAATGTCATAAGTGCTTCGAAATATTAGTATCCTGTAGTACTTGTGTTGTCAATGCAAAAGGCAATGGCAGATGTACTTTTACTTCATCTTTGAATCAGATGCTGTTTTTCACTTCCTTCGTAATGTTTTCCAACATTTAAGCATAACTTCAAATTTTGCCTTTTGTTTTACACCTCATATAGCCAAACTTCTATAATCAGCTTATTTTTAAAAGTATTTTTAAAAAAATACTTCTAAATGTATTTTTCTTTAAAATATTTTTTAACAAAGTGATTTTGAAGAGAAATTATTTATTTCTGCTTCTCAAATATTGTTTCTCCTCTACTGAAAAATCTTCTATTTTTTAATAGAAAATTTGGCCAAGCATCTTAACTTTTGAAAATATAACTTTTGCGCCAAGGAAAAGTAATTTTCGCAAAAAAGAAAGCATATCCAAATAGGCTATTAGTTGTAACATCAGTATTTGATTCATCCTTTTCGCAAAGTTTTCATAAGAAGTTTATGCATCAAGTTTTACTGACTGAAATAATGAGGCGCCACGTTCTTCAGACAACGACGGAGTTTTCTTTGTTTGCCTTGATGAAAGCAACAGCACTGATCCTAATTAGGGAAAATGAGAATCAAAATAGTAATACATTCTTTAATGACATGAGTCTCGATATGCTTCAAAGCTAGAAAGCACAAATTACTGTCACAACCAATTATCTATAGAAGTTTAAATCCAATTCATCATCACCTCCAATTTGCTGATACCGAGATGTCCCTGTTTAACCAAAAATATATCTTTTGGTCAAAGACAAATTTTAGGAGGAAACGGGCTTCTGATAACCATGTTTTTCTCACTTTTTCAACGGTGTCAAAGAAAAAATAATAAGAATAAATAAGGAAATAATTGATTACACAGTTATCGGGTACTCGTGGTACCATCATCCTTCTATGTTGAAATTTGTCTACCAATTTCCTGAGCAACTTCGTATCTCCTTGTTTTATTTGAAAATGTCCTCCATTCGTTTTTCAACTTTTTGAGCTTCCAAATGTGCTTTGATAAATGAATCTGCAAGCTCATCAAAAGAATCAATAGAATTTTCAAGTAACAAAGAATACCATATTAATGCTCATTTCGTAAGCGTTTCTCCGAATTTTTTGACCAGTACTGATTCGATTTCTTGCTTGGTCAAATAGTTGCCCTTTACCCCGGTTGTAAATGCCGTTATGTGATCCCGTGGATCAGTTGTTCCATCATATTTTGGAGTATCGAGCATCTTAAAATTCTTTAGAATCAGTAAAGGAGCGACACTTGGCTTCCAAGGTTGTTGAGAGTATTTATCCATATCTGTTCCCTTGAATACAGGAGGCACTCCAGGTATCTGCTCTATGCATCGCTCTACTCCTTGAGTTATTTCTGCAAAGTTAGTACTAAACTTTGTAAATCAAAATTAAATGGGTTACATGACCCTCTATCGTGAGATTTGCTAGGAGTTCCTCCGCTGCCTGAGTTAACGAGTCCCGAGCGCGCATTCTCTATGGTCATAGTGTTCTTCGACGGTGGAGTTGGTGATACTGTTGGCAATCCACTAACAAAAGCTTGAAGAGCATTGCTAACCTATTCTGCAATTATACTGTTTCAATTCTGCATCGTTATCTTGATCGTTCCCATATTGGTCATTCATATGTGATTCAGATTTGTCAGGTGTCCCTTCGCAAGACTGTCAAGGAGAGTTTCATGGTGAGGAGATTGGAGTTCCGCCTCCCTGTTGATTTTTCTAATACAACTGGTGTTGTTGATTTTATTGGTTGTTATCATTAACATTTGACATGATTATTTTGACAAAAAGACTTGATTTAGAAAGTAAAAGATTATTAGATTTCCGATATCGGAACCAATTTATCTAACCAGAAAATAGGAGTTTCGGTCAAAGAATAATTTTAGAAGAACTCGAGTTACTGATAATCGTATAAGAATTAACTGTGTAACAAGAGAAGAAAAAATTGGACTAAGAAGTCGAATATAAGAAATTGAAAGCAATGTAAATAAGTTTATTCCAATAATGATCAGTGTGTCCATACAAATATTATTCCTCTCCTTTTATAGTTATTTCTGAGTTCTACATTTCTTTTCTATCATAATAGAGTCATTATGAGCAATTAATTATATTAATGTAACGTTATAATTGATAATCGTAACTATTTCGTGTAGATCCTATAAATTTTTTTTATCATTAATGCTCATTAATTACTGAAAATACATATCTGTACTTTTTGCTAGCTAGGTTCATTCATTCGATATCTCTTCAAATTATCAAAAGATCCAAGTAACCATTCCTTCTTGTTTTCTTATATCTTGCCTGTACCTATTAAAGCTCACAACTTTTTCAATACTCTTTTCTAACTATCACTCTTTTATTGATTCACATATCTTGACATGTTAGCACATAATTAATTTCACATGTTAACTCGTTTTCCCCCAATATAGATGGTCCCCCACTTGCCATTTATTCAGCAATTGAATATTTGGGAAGTGGATCTCATTAAAGCGAGAATTTTTTCCGCCATTCCACATATTATGATACCTTCTCCAGAATTAATGCTTCGCATGTCACTTCCATTTAATGCATGTAATACGTGGCTGCTTTTGATTGGTTCTGCAACCTTCAGTGTCTTTTAGGACTTTTTTACGGCTACATCAATCACTAAGTGACAGTTTTTATTATGACATTCCCATCAATACCTTTTTGTTTGACAGTTGCTTCTGAGTATAAATATATCCTTCGTCTCTTTTTTCATAGAAAAGTTGTTCATCTTTGACTATTCAATCTTCTTTTCTTCTCCGTATAGCTATGTCTTCTTCAAACCATGATCCTCAAAAAGTTTTTATCGTAGATGAACTTCCTCTTGCTCCTACTAGGAGCAGAACATGGGGTAGGTTACGTAGTTTAGAGTCAGTTTTCATTCGAGGTTCTTCTTCCTCTTTACCTAGCTCCACTCCTCCTTCATCTTCTAAAAATTGGGCTTCTCTTTCTCACAGTTCTTCTGCCAGAAGTAGGGATTCCAATGAACTAGTTCGTGAACCTACAATAGACAAAAATTATCCCTTCTCAACTTTTTTTTTATATTGATGGAGAATCAATTAGAAACCAGGTCTCTTCTATGTCCTCTCATGATCGTGCCGATATTTACCCTTCACAGATTACTGAAGGTTTGATCTCTGTTGTCCGTAGAGATTATCATTGGAGGTTTGATTTCCCAATTCTGATCCAATATGTATATCAAAGGATCACTTCCTTCAAGGCTGGCTTTTCTTTTGTGTATACATACCCCTTTACATTGGACTTTAGACCGCCTATTAACCCAGTTATTATTGAATTTTGTCTCTTTTTAATGTGTGTTTAGGACAAATTAGCCTTATTGTATAGATGGTTGTTGCATATTTAAGATACCTAGTTAATTTAGCTCAATTGCCTTTCACCATTTTTTTCATCAAATCCACCTATACTCCCCTAAGTTGTTCAGTCATGGGATCTTTACTTGAGGAGTAAAAGGTTTTTAGTGGGCCCTAAGAACGATAAAGATCGTGGCTAGTATGCCTGATTTGTTACTGTGCCTTCGATAGGGATAGTGGGTGAAAAAATATGATATTCTGGAATTTTGCATGTAAGTTTTATTTACAAATTTCTCCCTTTTATTATTATTTTTTTTTTTTTGGAGAATTAAGTCGTGAGATGGGCGAATTGCGTAAACAAGTTCGAGCACAAGGAGCTAGGCATGAAGATACTTTAACTGAGATACCGCAATTATTGGCAAACATGATCATTGGGAATGGAATTTCGGCGGGTCAAGCAGCTCCAGCAATGGTGTAAAATGATGGAGTTCATGTGCAAGGTAACAACCACCCTCAAAATGGTCGTTATCAATGATTTGAATGTCCAAGATTTAATGGGAAAGATATTTATAGGTGGTTGTATAAGGCTGAACAATTCTTCGATTATAGGAAGATATTTTAGGAAAATAGGGTTCAAACTACCTCCAATAATTTGGAGGGTAAGGCGTTGCAATGGCTTAATGTGTATATGAGGGCAAGAATGGGAAGGTTTCCCAATTAGGACGATTATGTAAGGGCAATACATGTATGATTTGGGATGTTGATCATACAGATCCTATGGACGAATTGGTGGCATTCAAACAAACAGGAAGTGTGCATGATTACCTTGATAAATTTGATGAATTGTTGAACCAAGTGGATGTAACATAAGATCATTCTATTAGCATTTTGTTGGTAATCTTAAACCAAAAATTGAAGTTCAAGTGAGGATGTAAGGGCCTAGAACACTTATGAAGGCTTACAGTCAAGCAAGGTTGGCTGAGCAGACCCTCAAACTTCAGCATAATGAGACCCAAGCTATGGTGAGGAGTTCAAGATTTTTACCACCTACTTCTGGCAATGCTTCGAGTACCACTTCAAAAGGATCTTTCTCAAACCAGATGGGTGAATAAAGCAGGGGACCAGGGAATAACAGGTACAACAAATCTAATGCTAAACCAGTAGTTGCAGGATCAAGAAGACTATTTGCTGCAGAAACGGACGAGAAAAAAGCCCAAGGGCTTTGTTATTGGTGTGATGAGAAGTACACTCTCAACCAGTATTGTAGTAAAAGAAAGCAAATATTCATTCTTGAATTGAGCGAAGGAACAGAAGAGGAATAATGGGAGGAGAATTTGGTGGATGAGGAGACCTTTGAGGAATCAACACTCAATCTTCAAGTGTCTACGCACGCACTAAATGGCACCAGTGATTATAGGACCATGAGGTTAAAAGGAGTTGTCAAAGGCAAAATGGTACATGTTCTAATCGACTCTAGATCAACCCACAATTTTATGGATTTGCCAGTAGCCAAGAGATTAGGGTGTAAACTAGACAGCAATATTCCCTTTGTAATGGCTGTAGCAGATAGCAATGAAGTTCACAGCTCTGAGTTGACTCAGGGGGTGACATATAAGATGCAAGGTGTGGATTTTAGGGCTGACATGCTGGTCATTCCATTTAGGTGGTGTGAATGTAGTATTGGGAATACAATGGCTGATCACACTAGGCGACATAAGGTGGAACTTCAAGTTACTAAGGATGGCATTTCAAATTGGGGTAAAAAGTTTCTTTAAGAGGTAGTCAACCTAGAACCTTCAAGGTAGTAGCTGATGTTAGAATGCAGAAGATGCTTAAGAAACCAAGTCAAATCAACACACTTTCAGTATCTTGCATTCACCCAACTGAAGAAACTAAACCAGCTCTGCACTCTCAGGAAGTGGATGTACCAGAAGAGTTATAGCAGATCCTAAAATAGTATGCCCCATTGTTTGAAGTGCCAAACAAACTACCTCCCCACATGAATCATGAACACATGATTGTATTGAAGGAGGCAACATCACTAATCAATGTGAGATCCTACAGACATCCAGCCTGCCAGAAAGATGAGATTGAGAGGATGGTCAATGAAATGCTGGAATCTGGCATCATCATGCCAGGTGTGAGTCCTTTTTCTTCTCCTATTGTTATGGTTAAGAAAAAATATGGTACATGGAGGCTTTGTATAGACTATAGGAAGTTAATTGACTGTACTGTAAAAGACAAATTTCCTATTCATGTGATTGAAGAGTTATTGGATGAATTACGGGTTCGAAATACTTTTCTAAGTTGGATTTAAGATCTAGTTATCATCATATTAGAATGGCTGATCATGACATTGAGAAAATAGCTTTTAGATTTCATCATGGCCAATATGAGTTTGTTGTAATGCCCTTTGGATTGACAAACACACCATCAACATTCCAAGGTCTAATGAATGAAATTTTTTAGCCTTTTTTAAGGAAGTTCATCCTGGTATTTTTAAGGACATTCTCATCTATATCCCATCATGGTCTGAGCATTTGATACACTTGCAGCAAGCTTTTGATATATTACAAGTAAACCAGTTATTTGTTAAGCTCAGCAAATGCTCTTTTGGGAAGACTGAAGTTGACTATCTAGGACATATCATCAATCAAATAGAAGTTACTACTGATCCAGAGAAGGTAAATGTAATGATGAGTTGGCCTACTTCTCAAACTATCAAAGAAGTGAGAGGATTTCTAGGAGTAACAGGGTATTACAGAAGATTTGTAAAGGGTTATAGAATTATTGCAAGACCTGTCACAGAGCTGCAGAAGACAGACAAGTTCAAGTGGTCTAGAGAAGCCACGGAAGCTTTCCTGAAACTGAACTACTCCTGTATTGGCTCTACCAAACTTCTCTTTGGAGTTTGTCATTGAAGCTGATGCATGTGGGTAGGTATTGGAGCTGTTATGATGTAGGCTGAACGCTCCTTGATTATATGATCAAGGCCTTTAGCACTAAACATCAACAACTATTAGTATATGAGAAGGAAATGATGGATGTTGTTACTGTTATTGACAAATTGAGACCTTATTTGATTGGGAGGCATTTTGTTATACGAACAGACCACCAGAGCCTCAAATATTTGATGGGACAAAGAATCTCCACTCCAAACCAACAGAAGTGACTGACCAAATTTATGGGATATGATTACGCTATTGGGTATAAGAAAGGAAAAAAGAATATTGTAGTCGATGCACTATCTAGGTGCCATATCCAATAAGCTCAATTGCAGACATTAACAACAATCACCTCTGACTTCTTACTAAGGATTCGAGAGTCATACAAAGGAGACCCATACCTAGAGAAATTTCTAGTTCAACTTCACGTTAATCCTCTCTCTAATCCAGTTTACATGCTATAGGAGGTTGTACTCTACATAAAAGGTAAAATAGTGGTAGGATTTGATCCCAGTTTGCGAAAGGAAATATTTCAGTTTTCACATGATTCAGCTATGGCTGGCCACTCTGGGATGACTTCTACCTTGTTCAGGATCAACAAGTGTACTACTGGGCCAAGATGAAACATGATACAAGCATGTTTGAAATTGTGAGGTATACCAAAAATGCAAAAGGGGAAACGTCAGCTATCCAGGGCTCCTACAACCTCTGTAAATACCTGAGAAAGTTTGGCAAGACATTAGTCTAGACTTCATTGAGGGACTTCCCAAATCTCGTCAGACATTAATCATATTAGTGGTGGTGGATAGACTGAGCAAGTATGCTCACTTTATTGGATTGGCACATCCTTACACTGCTTCTACAGGCGACCAAGTCTTTCTTGATAATATTTACAAGCTCAATGGTCTACCTCAAACAATAGTAAGTGACAGAGGTCATTTATCTGAGCAAATTTTGGCACTCTATTTGAGACACAGGGAATACAGCTGCACCACTCTAGTGCCTATCATCCCCAATCCGATGGACAAAAAGAGGTGGTAAACAAATGTGTGGAAGGATACCTGAGATGCATGTGTAATGATCGACCTAAATAATGGCTACCCCTCGCAGAATGGTGGTATAATATGAATCATCACACTGCAATCAAAATGACTCTTTTTGAAGTTTCTTGTGGGTAGAAGCCACCTACTCACATGCCTTACATAGCTCATACCTCAATAGTGGATCAGGTGGATAGAAGCTTGCAAGCTAGAGAAGCTACCATACGACTTCTCAAACATCATTTACAGTTGACTCAATGTAGAATGAAGGAACATGCAGACAAGAAGAGAACTTTTAGGACTTTTCATGTTGGTGATATGGTTTTGGTGAGACTTCAACCTTACAAGCAAATGTCTCTCAAAGTACACTCCTATATATCATAAGCTCTGTCCCAAGTACTTTGGCCCTTTCATGGTCCTAAAGCAGGTGGGCAATGTAGCTTATCAGCTGGATCGTCCCCTTCAAGCCAAAATTCATCACATTTCATGTTTCACAACTGAAGAAACATGTTGGCTGTGGTCCAACTACTTGAGAGATTAATTTCAATGTGGTCCGACTATCAGAGAGACTACTCTCAAAGTAGCCCGACTACCATAGAGATTACTCTCAATGTGGCCCGATTTCGAGAGAGATTACCGCTATTGTGATTCCAGATTTACCAGTCTCATTATCACCTGAGGCCATTTTGAAGGAGAGGAGCATAACTAAGCATGGGCACCAGATCACCAGCTCCTTGTGAAATGGTTTAACTACATGGCTTCGCATGTTACAACAACAATTTCCTCACTTTAGTCCTTGAGGACAAGGAGAGGGGGGAAACTTGTTATATAGCAATTGTATATATATAGAATATAGGAATAAAAGTTGTTATTAGTTGATTAAGGAATTAGAAGAGTTAACAGTTAGTCACCGAGCAAGGCTATATACTCTATCAGTATGTTCAAGGATTGATTCTTCCATTCCAATCCTTTAGCATTGCGTAACTGAGTTCTTCATTGAGCTCCCTTCAGATTACACAAATTCCAATTTAATTTTGTCACGCTTGTACATTAAATAAACAAATTTATTAAAGCTGTTTCTGTTCATGAAGTTCCCACCTCAAATACTCAGAAAAGTTTTCTAGTGTCATTACGAGAATCAAAAGCACAACTTGACGAGAAAATTCAACTATTTCTGCAGAATTATTAATTGTAGATATAGTCCCCATGAAGCTTCTCTTGTCGTATACTCGTCATATCTTCAAATTTATGTCAAAATCAGGGAAGTAATTAAAAAATGAAAAAAAACTAAATGTTGACAGTGGGATTTGAACCCACGCCCTTTCGGACCAGAACCTTAATCTGGCGCCTTAGACCAACTCGGCCATATCAACATGTTTGCATTGATATCCCAACGGATATATATAAATTATAATAAAAACTTCAAGTTATAATTCTGAATCCAATAGAGGCAATCCCAGTTTACAGTCCTTAATCATGTGGTCAAGACTGTAATCCTTCAATGGCTTTCGCTTTCTCCGTTAACGGCACTAACTTGAGGAGTTATAGGGTAAGTGAGAATTATAGTATCATAGTAAGTGGATAGTCTTGGAGCTTCTAAAATTACTTTAATTTGGAACCTCCAAATGCTACATGCGATTGCCCATTTCTCTAAAATACACTACAAGAAATAAAAGTACGTCCCTTCCAATCCTTGGTGCTACGTAGTCAGAAATTTTATCAAGGACGTTCAACATTTAAAGAAGTCAATAATATTTTTTTTTCAATACCAATTTTTAAATGAAACTACGCAAAATTTAGTTAAATAATAAACAAAAAATTAATAGAACTATAATTTTATGAATCAAAATTATAAAATAGCAAAAAGACAACATTAGAGTTAACGAAGGAAAGAGAGACGAGAGCATTTGTAGTTTGTAGAGAACTTCTGTCGAAGAAATTTTTGTAAAGTTGACTTTTAAATTATAAAATTTATTTAAGTAATAACTTTTAGTTAAAAATTACTTTTAAGTTGTTTGTGTCTACACAAATTTTAAGTTTTAAAAGTTATTTTATTAGGATATTTTTAGATTGAAAAAGAATCAAATAGACCATACATGGTGGTCTCTGTTTAGTTTTGACAAACAAAATAGGCATAAATTTAAACTCGTGAATCATACATTATTTTGAACACCTATTGGACCACCGCACTCATCTATATTATATTAAGGGTGTTCAAAATATAATATATAACTATATAAAGTAGCGTTTAACTTGTATATGCACGCACTATAATTTTTCGACGAAAGGTGTACGCTTGACAAGTTAGCACAAATTATGAGGAAATAGTTCAAAACATTTACAAGTAAATTACCTTGCAAAAATTCTTGTATCTCATTTTTAGATCTTGTTCCTGTAAAACGGTACAATTGAACTTGTAGTGTGATTTATATACAAGCGGGTCGATTTGACCCTAAAACGATAAAAAAATAAGACAAAAATTAAGATTTAGCAATTGAAATTAAAGAAGATAACAAGCCTAGTTCTGAACTCAATCTTTCCGAAAACAGAAGATTAAGAAAAGATAAAGAAATGGATGAAGCGGTAAAAGTGAGAACTTGAATAGTAAAGCATGAGAGCAAAATAGTAAAGTATGGCTTTTGTGCGTCGAATGTTTCATGTCCTTACAATGGTGTTAACCCTACTATTTATTATTTTACCTAGGGAAAGAAGATCCTACGATCAAGCTTATCTTTGATATCAAAAAGTTCATTCAGTGGCGGATCTATGTGGTAATTATAGGTGCTCAAGCACCCATTACTTTGACTAGAATTAGTAAATTTGCTTAGACAATTTAAAAAATATTCAGATAAATATTGAACGTGCACCCATAATTAAACTCTTTTTTTTTGTCTTTCGGAATTTTTTCCGACTAGCACCCATAACTTTAAATTCCTGGATCCGCCACTGGGTTCATTGATGAGTATGTAACGGCAGCCTTGAATGTAAATATTCTTTGTAACGGCTGCTCATTTAACGCTAGCAAATATTCTCTTTTTTGAATGTTGTCCGATGACAAATCTTTGAACTTCTACCGCCGATTATGTTCCCTTTGGAATCCGTCTGGCACCGGTGTCAGACGCCGCATATATTGGTACTAATGGTTTCCCTACTCGTCCTTTGTCTAACTTCGCTTCACGTATCACCTTACCATTCGAGCACTTTATTAACTAATTTTACCCCATACGCTTGTAAAAATAAAATAAAAATTATGAAGATTTGAAATATAACTAAAAGAAATGTGAGGAACCACGGAACTCTTGCTCAAAATTTGACGTACAAAGTGAAACAACAGCAGTATCTCATGTGAATTTTGATGCCCTCGTGCGCTTTACTCCATGGCCAAATAAGAGTGGATTCAGATATCAGATTTCAGACCTGCAAGAGTCCCCACTTTTGCCAAAAACTACACTGCTCTATTTCCATATTTGGTTAAGAATGGAGACAGAAAGTTTGACATCATGAATTTAAATTGTTTAATGAGAGAATTTGCAGAATTTAATACTTCGCCGGCATTAGGTATAGAAGGGGGGAAATATAGCAACTACAAATGCTCAATAATTATATCTCTGCCCACCAGAATGTGCATATGGCAATAGGCTTCGGCAATACCCATCATGTTGTTTAACGAAGGCCCAAAAGTGGAGTACTGCCTTTCGACCACTAAAATAGACCATCTTTTTTGTATATGCATTTAGCCTATAATGTCTGTTTTATGATGAGTTTATTACTCAAAATATCACTCGAACTATTGGAAATTAATTAGCAAAGTTATCTCATTGTTTTGTAACAAGAAAGTAACTGACTTTTACCTGTATTACTTCAAAAGTCACTACCGAATTTCATAATTCAGACCAAAATAAATTTGTCTGTTTTAGTTATTATTTGGAGATCCAAACCAATATATCTTTTACTATATTTATGTGTTACTATTATTTTTGAAGTTTATCTTGTAAGCATAAGCTTTAATTCATACCAGGATCTTGAACATGATAATCTTACATATAATCGTCATAGAAAACATACCTAAAGTGGAATCCATTATCTTGAAGCGGAAGCGTTAATTGAAATTGATTTCTCGTCCCTTGCCCTAGCTTTCTTTACCGCCGACTTTAGTGATGGAAGAGAGGAAAAGAATACGGTAACCCTAATGTGTAGGGAGAGGACCAATTTATAGATGTTCTTATTTAATCCGGTACGTCCATTAAATAACCGATCGGACGGATGAGATTTGCTCGTTAATTAAATTTTAATTATGGGCCTAATCTTATTAGACCACATATAACGTAGGAAATAACTTATATTCTCCCACTTGGCCCAATAATTACATAATATTAATATTTAATATAGGAATATTAGTTGCGCATAAACAAATCTCTTTTATAATGTCCATCATAAATACCATAATACGATAAACTAGTAAAAGTGATCTATGGGAGATATACATAATTTATCTACACTACAACATTAGTAATTTATCGTATCAGGTTCATAAGCTATAAAATATTATGGTCCACAATAATGTCTCCTTGAGACTTATACTGTAATATCTCAAAACAATAATGTGCACACCATTATGAGAAACAGAAAATCACTAATGTATATTAGAAACATATAAATGAGCTCAGAGTGTCAAAATATTATAAATACATCAATCATAAATATAGCCAAGACACATTCTATGTATATGTTCTTTAAATATCTTTGATTGTAAACCTTTCGTTAATGGATCTGCAATCATGAGATCTGTTCTAATATTGTCAAGTGGCACTCTTTTGATAATAGGCTAAGTCTAGGTGATTTGGCGATTGTTTATACTCCTGCTTAATTATTTTTCAATGATTAAATGATGAAAAATGGGCTAAAATTGTGAATTTTACACATTGCAGGATGTGAGCATATATGGTGCCTTAAAGTTGCGACTGGAGCTACATTGGAGCAAGGAAGACCCCTCGGAGCTGAGTGCACGCAAGAACGAGACAAAAACTCAAAGAAATAATGATCCAGACTAGTGCGAGCTCTAGCGCGAAGTTAGCGCGATCGCACTAGTGTAGAAGGTGGAGGCAGAAGTCAGGAAACTAGCGCAAGCTCTAGCGCGTTCGCGCTAGTCCCAGTTCCGGAAAAGACCTGTTAGGGGCAAAATCGAAAATTTGGAGGAAAATCCACTTAACCTATATATAGTCAAGCTTGCCCAAAAAGTAAGATATCAAGGTTTTCATAGTTTAGTGCAAGAAGTATAGAGGCAAGAGGAAAGGAGAAAAATCCAACATCAAGTTCTTCTTTTCTTCTTCTTGTTTTTACGTTTTGAATGAAATTAAATATTATTGAGATAAACACGACTATGAGTAGATAAAACCGGTCATGGGTGAAACATGATTGTTGTGTTTCAGTGTTTAGTTTAACGAAGTTGACTTTATCATATTAGATTTTTTATTTAATTATGTTCTCAATTATTTTGCTGAGTAGCTAACAGTGGAATACTATCTACGAATCTAAAGTTGAACTTGAAAGTAGGAACTTTTAATTGCATATAAAATTAAATAGAGCAAGTTCTTGAACCTGGGCATCGGGGAACGGATTCGCAATTAGGATAGACATATACCTAATAGCCTTGCTTGGTTGAAATACAAGAATTGTAAACGTATTCTTGTTAATCTTAATTCTACAGACATAGGCATTGACTTAATTTGAATAGGCGAGTAAGGAATCGAAAGATCCTTATGAGTATTATCAACCCTATCAATTAATAACCCAGATAAATCAATTAGTTATTTTAAGCCAAGAACGCAACATGATTTTTAACTAACCCGTGACCCTGGAATATTCTTCTATATTGATTGTTATTCAAAATTGTTGTGTGTTTAGTTGATTATTCTAGTTATTTTAGTAATTGATATTTTTAGGTGGTAAATTAGAGACAACTATATTTTGTGATAAATCTGTTGGACCAATAAGTTAATTGAGTTTGAATCAGTCAAAAGTTAATCTCAAATTTTCGTGTGAACGATACTCTACTCACTACTTTATTACTTGACGATCATGTGCACTTGCGTGAGTATTTCGATCGCAATTTCTGAACTTCCTCCTTGACGGTAAAGTACTTTAATTCCATATGTTTGGCACCTTTTGAGTAATTATCGTTCTTGGAGAAGAATACTACTGTAGAATTATCACAGTAAATTTTCATCGGCTTGGTAATGGTGTCGACAACCCCAAGTCCTGAAATAAAGTTTCGCGGCCATAATGCATGAATTGTGGCTTCAAAACATGCCACAAATTCTGCTTCCATCGTGGATGTAGTAATGACGGACTGTTTGGCACTCTTTCACAATATTGCTCCTTCAGCTAATTGGAACAAATAACCAAACGTAGATTTTCTAGTGTTAATACATCTAGCAAAATATGAATCCAAGTATCCAATAACTTCCAAATGCTTGGATCTCCTATACATGAGCATGTAATCCTTCATTCCTTTCAAGTACCTCAAAACTTTCTTTACAGCTTTCCAGTGATCGATTCCTGGGTTACTCTGATATCTTCCTAACTTTCCGACCGCAAAGCTAATATCCGATCTTGTGCAAGTCTAAGCATACATCAAACTACCAATAATAGAAGAGTAAGGAATTGATTCCATTTCTTTTCGTTCCACATCATTCTTAGGACATTGCATGAGACTAAATTTATCCCTTTTTGAATTGGAACAATTCATGCTGAAAAATTGTTCATATTGAATCTCTCTAAAATTCTTTTGATATAGCCTTTCTGAGATAATCCTAATAATCCTCGTGATCTATCACAGAATATTTATATTCCTATCACATAGGATATGTCACCCATATCTTTCATTTCAAAATTCTTAGAGAGAAAATCTTTAGTCTCACACAATATGCCTAAATCATTAGCAGCAAGTAGAATATCATCAACATATAGGACTAAAAATATAAACATTCTCCCACTAATCTTTTGGTATATACACCGATCAACGACATTTTCCATAAATCCAAAAGATGTTATGGTATCATTAAACTTTATATACCATTATCGCGAGGCTTGTTTAAGTCCATATAATGACTTCTTCAGTTTACACACCATTTGACATTTTTCTTTAGTTTCTAAACCCTCTGGTTGGTCCATATACAGTTCCTCCTCGAGATCTCCATTAAGAAAGGCAGTTTTCACATCCATTTGGTGTAACTCCAAATCATAATGAGCCACCAAAGCCATAATAATTCTTAACGAGTCTTTCTTTGAGACAGGTGAAAAAGTCTCTTTACAATCAATGCCTCCTTTCTGAGTATAACCCTTGGCAACAAGTCTGGCTTTGTATCTCTCAATATTGCCATGAATCGCGTTTGGTCTTAAAGACCCATCTACACCCGATTCTTTTAGAACTTTCTGGCAATTGAGATCCCAGACTTTATTATATTCCATGGATTTTAACTCTTCCTTCATCGCATCAATCTATTTGTTAGACTTATTACTTTCCATGGCTTGTGAAAATGAAACCGGATCCTTATTAAGACCAATAGAAAAATCTAACTCTTGCAAATAAACCACGTAATCATCCAAAATAGCTGATTTTCTAACTCTTTGAGATTTTCTTAATGGTATTACTTGTGGTTCATTTGTATCAGATATTTGTGAGTTGGTTTTTTTATGAAGTGTTTCATCCAAATGTTGCTCGGTGTTGTCAAAGTGTTCTTCAACAACTGGAATAATATTTGGTATTTGTGCGGAAGTATGCATATTTTTTAGTAATAGAATATTGACCCTTACCTCTTTAATTTCCACATTTTGCTTTTCAACACTCACACTAACTTGACTATTCTCAATGAATCTTGCATTATCGCTTTCAACAATCCTCGAACTATGGTTTGGATAGTAAAACGCATACCCTTTAGATTTCTCTAGGTAACCAATAAAGTAACCACTTACTGTTCGAGAATCTAATTTTTTTTCTTGTGGATTATAAACTCTAGCTTTCGTTGGGCGACCCCAAACATGGAGGTGTCTTAAACTATGCTTCCTTCCTGTCCATAGATCAAAAGGGGCCTTTGGAACTGCCTTACTAGGAGCCCTGTTTAATAAATATACAGCAGTTTTAAGATCATACATCCACAATGATTTTGGTAATGAGGAATTACTTATCATGCTCCTAACCATATCCATAAGTGTTTGATTACGCCTTTCTGCAACACCATTTTGTTGAGGTGTTCCTGGCATAGTATACTGTGCACATATGCCACGTTCCTCGAGGAACTTCGCGAATGTACCTGGACATTGTCCTAGTTCATTATACTTTCTATAATATTTACCACCTCTATCTAATTGCCTTTCAACCTCATTAACAAACACTTTGAGAGCATCTGTTGCTTGAGATTTTTATTTCAGTAAATACATGTATCCATAACGTGAAAAATCATCGATAAAAGTGATAAAATATTTCTCTCCACCAAAAGATAGAACATCAAAGGGTCCACAAATATCGGTGTGTATAATTTCAAGAAGCTGAGTGCTTCTTGTGGCACCTTTCTTAGTATGCTTGGTTTGCTTTCCCTTAATGCAATCCAAACATATAGTAAGATCAGTAAAATTTAGATTCGGAAGAATCTCATTCTTTACTAATCTTTCTAACCTTTCTTTGGATATATGACCCAAACGTCTATGCCACAAGTAAGCAGAACTTTCATCTAATGAACTACGTTAATTCCAATATTCCGTTGAACAGTAAGAAGGGATTCAGAAAAACCAATATCGAGTTTCAGTTTTTATAAATCATCATTAAGAAAACCAGAACCATAAAAATATCATTTTTATATAAATTGAAACATCTATTTCCAAACTTTAAATCAAATCCAGAAACATAAAGTCTTGAAAGAGAAATAAAATTCCTAGAAGCTGAAGGTACATAAAGAGTTTGTAATAGATAAAGGTGACGTCCAATCTCCATGATCAAACGATAAGTACATATGCCTTCAATTGGAGCCTTCATACGATTTTTCATGAACAAGAAATCCTTATTTGGATTTGTGGTTTGGATTGTAAGTAATCCCTGCATGGTAGTGGATACGTGAGCAGTTGCACCAGAATCAAGCCACCAAGTATTATTAGGAACTTCTACTAAATTTGATTCGAAACATACAAAAGCACTAATTGTACCTTTCTTTTTGAACCAAGTTTTACGTTTCAGAAGATCTTTCTAATATTATCCTTCCTTGTTACAGAAATGACACATATCTGCCTTATGTTCCTTGTTAGCATCATGTTGAGCTTCAGGATGTGCTTTCTTCTTCTTAAACTTGTTGGCCTTCACTTTAAGTCCTTTATCAGCTTCTTGACCCATGAGTTTAATTGAATGACCCCCTTGTTTGTTAAGTCTTGACTCCTCCTGAGTCAGCATACTTGACAATTCACTAACATTCCACTTATCCTTAATAGTGTTATAGTTAAATTGGAAAGGTCCATACTCAGGAGGCAACGAGTTCAGAATAAACCGAACCAACAAAGAATCATCCACTTTTATCCCCAAGGTATGAAGTCGTACTGCAATGTTAGTCATCTCGTGATATGATTTTGCATATTACGCAACCCATCAAACTTTATGGTCGTGAGTTCAGCCATTAGTGTACAAGCGAGAGACTTATCTGCAGAACGAAAATGTTCTTCCACAAACTTCAGGTATTCCCTGATACTTTCTGTTTGTGGAATAATACTCTTAATGTTGTTGGCAATATTCATTCGCATAAATATAAGGCTTAACCTATTAGAGTGTTCCTATGCTTTATTGGAAGAATTCATATCCGCACTGTTCGAATCAGTAATGGCAGCGGGCTTATCATTCAGCAGAGCCAAGTCAAGATTCATTACACCTAAGTGGAACTGGACTTGTTCACGTCATTCATAGAAGTTCAATCTGTTGAACACAGTAACAGACAAAGCAAGCGAATGAAAAGGAATAGCTGCAAAATAGATAATACTTGCTCACAAATCAATATGTATTCAACAAAACAGTTAAAGCATAACGCAATTCACCTTTGGGTAGATAATACGATACATTATCATAATTTAAATGTCATTCAGTCTTTAATAGGTATTTAACTATTTTTAACCAAATATATATACCATCTTTGGACGGACAATATATATTTGACCAAAGAATATTAATTTTACCTTATTATGTTTACTATTCATAGAATAATTGATCTACCCTTGGGTAAATCCTTAAATACTAGCAATAGTAAAAATTAATTTTTCCACTAATTTATAATTATAGGCATTTCATTAATTTCGTGGATAAACTACAATTTTATGTATGCATAATTACATTAACATACTAATTTGACCACTTTAGTAACTAACAAACTATATAACATAGCACACACAAATAGAGAACATAAAATATTTATGCGTGTGAATACTTTAAATAATCTAGTTTGGTCATTTTGGTGACTAACAAACTATATACACATTAATCACATACATAAAATAAACAATAAATAGTTTTACCAACCTAATAGCCCAAAACAGATTGCTATACAGCCCAAAAATTAAAAAAGAAAGTTTCAAAATCATTAAGACATTAAGGCATCATTAACACTACTCCCGTATCATCAAATTCTTGCACATCATTATAACTGTTATCTTCTAATATCATAACTTATATAATACAAAATCTATTCAAGTACAGAGAAACAATTTTGTTTCTCTCGGTATGTTAATGATGAAAACATGGACCAAGTGAAGTGAGATTTTTTATTTGAAAACTTTTTACTGAAAGATTTTTATTCAAATCGAAAGAATTTCTAAATCACACCGCCTCAAAATAATCCTTGTAAGAAGTACGTTCTAATTCCAAAGCTCGAGTTTGATGTGATTAATAAGACCCAACACAATTTGATTCTTAACACATATTGTTATTGGGTTATGCCAATCAATTGCATATATGATACGAATTAATTTAGAAATATTAACAAAGGAATAATCTTACATCACAGAGAAGTCACAACACTGTAATCCGTAAGGGTTTATGTGTAACTTTATATTTTTTTTACGAAGATTATCAATTCAAATCACAGGCTCGTGATACCACATGTAAGCATAAACTTTAATTCATAACATGATCTTGAACATGATAATCTTATATATAATCGTCATAGATAACATACCTGAAGCGGAATCCGTTATCTTGAAGCGGAAGCGTTAATTGAAATTGATTTTTCGTCCCTCGCACTAGCTTTCGTTACCGCCGACTTTAGTGATAGAAGATAGGAAAAGAATACGGTAACCCTAATAGGTGGGGAGATGACCAATTTATAGATATTTTTATTTAATCAAGTACGTCCATCAAGTAACCGATTAGACGGATAAAATTTGTTCATTAATTAAATATTAATTATAAGGCTAATCTTATTGGGCCACAGGTAACGTAGAAAATAACTTACATATCTTCCTTCTATAGTGGTCATAGAACTTATTGAAGGAAATCAAAGCACACAGTTTTAAAATCGGTGATAGTATGTAAGATGAAAACTGCATGACCAACTTGAAACGTAGAGGAATGCTTGACGTCACTTCTCAGTAAATTAACTTATGTAGTAAATTTTGGACTAACATGTAATCAAGAATCAAAATCGACTAATATAATTGTCACACCTCCTTTTGGCGCGCTTACCCCGAGGGATAAACGTACAAGGGAGTTTTTTCCAATTTAAGTGACAATATTCGAAACGGGATTATTTTATTTATTTCAGAGTCGCCACTTGGAATAAATTAAGGTGTCCCAAGTCACCGATTTATTTAAATCCCGAATCGAGGAAATTTCGACTTTCCAAATGAAGTCGACGAACCAGAAATTCTAAGTAAGGAATTCTGTTGACCCGAGGGAAGGTGTTAGGCACCCCCAGATCCCGTGGTTCTAGCACGGTCGCTTCAATTATTATAAATGGCTAAAAGTTCCTGATTTTATACATGCTTATAAATTATATGCTCTGATTAAATTTTAAATCGCTCCATTAATTTGAAACCATACCAAAAGAAAGACTAATTACAATATGGACTTGGACTTTGACAAATAGGTAAATAATAATAAAATAAAAAAAAATATCCAGATTACTTTGAAAACTATATCGATTAAAAAAAAAAAGACTTCTAGACTAAACAAATTTCAATTTATCTAAAGATGCATGGTTTTGTCGTTTCTAATTTAAACATGTACAAAATGATATCTTATTCCATGACTTGTTGACTTAGGGTCAAATAAAAGCTCTTAACGAGACATGAGTATATACATCCTGATTTTAATACATCTTGAACTCTATTACCGAACTAGACCGAGAATTCGTTTGCGCGTGACTTGTAAAATTAGGACAATTGATACTAACTAACGAATTGCAAAGCTAAATCTAAGGTTTTATTTTTTTTTTTTTTTGAAGCCAACCACTGTTACTACAAACTTGTTCGGAAAGGGAATAATATTTTTTTTTTTGTCCTAACACTAAAGTTTTAACTACAAACCATTGTTACTACAAACTTGTAAAAGCATACTTATTATGAAGCTAACTCAAACTCTATTTAAAATTTTTAGTTACTACAAACTCATGACAGTAATCCAAACATAATATCAAAATCAAAAAAAAATATTTACATTCTAACTAAGAGGTTGGCTTGATTTCACAACTCGTGATTCAAATTAAAACATGCAGCGATTCTAGTTATACAAATATGCTTTACAAAGCTAATGAACACACATGTAGAAGATCTAATTTAATTTGAAGTTGACAGGTAGTGATCCAAAGCGTAAAACCAACAGACATTCTCATTTCCAGCTTAATTTCAAGTCTACAACAATAATGAAATCGAAATTGTGTACCTGAATTGAAAAATGAGAAGAAGGAGATGGTAAGTCAAAACAGCAGCAGACAGCAATTAATCCAATAGCAACAAAATCAGCAACAGTTCGGAGTTTCAAAACAGCAGAAGATCGACAATAGAACGAGACACCCAAGACACTTGGTGGAACAGTGAACGACAACCCCAAAAATCAATATGAGAGTAGTAACGAACAAATCACTGGTAGAAATGCACAATGAACCAGAAAACTAAGAAGTATGTCACTGTTCTGCCAGATGATTTCAATGTGTGAATGTGCTTGTTTCCAGTGGGTATATCTGTGAGTATGTCACTGTATGTGTGTGTGTAAACAGTGTGTATATCAGAAGAGTATATCACTGTATGTGTGTGTGTTTTTGTGTCTGAAAAACAATGAACTCTCTCTCTGTTTTTGTGTGTGTTTGTGTCTGAAAAACAGTGAGCTCTCTCTCTGTTTTGGTGTGTTTTTTGTGTCTGAAAACAGTGAGCTCCCTGCTGTTTTTTTTGTGTTCTCCTCCAGTGTCTTTTTTGTGTGTCCAAGTGTGTGTGTCAAAACAGTGTTTTATAGCCTACAGATCCCAACTAACAGCCCTTCCTTTTTTCAGTTTCAGATCTGTCCAGCCCCTATTATTCCCCTTTTTCAAACCTTTTTCAATTGTATATTCCCTCTCATGTGTATCCTGATTCTAACAACTGACCAAGCACTCAACAAAGCTAAAAATACTCATTATTATCCTCACATTCTCTGATTATTCCACCCTGATTTGTCTAAAGGTGGGATTTATAATTAATCAAATCCTAAAGGTGCAAACTAATGAAATACACTGCTGTCCAACAAGTTTTAACAACTCATTTCCATGTGTATTGCACTTTAAAGGTTGATTTTAGGGCTACTTAAATGGACTAACAGCTATATCCAATTCACAACCTAATTTAGAATTAACCATGGTTCAAAACAAACAATCCAACAATTAAACTCAACACTCTGAACAAACAGCAAACCGAAAAAATTTTAAATCAGGCAAACAGTGAACCACTGCCCGGAAATTCAAACAACCAATTTGCGAATTGAAACGACGACATTCGTTAAGTCGAATCACAACATGTATGATTGACAACAAAAAGCCGACAAACAAATTCAACAAATTATAACACTCCAAAGCCGAGAGAAAAGAAGAAAAATGAAGCAAATACGAAACTAAATGTTCAACGACGCTAATCGACGCGAACCTGTATTCAACAACATTGGTAATCAAATAGACAAAGCAGAACTTTAGAATTGACAATTCACTAAAACATGCTCTCGGCCAAAGAAGAGAAAAGAAAAAAAAAATGAAGCTAACTAATCGACGACGCTAATCGACGCAAACACATATTCTATATCATTCGATTAGCCGATTACGATATGCGTAATCGACAAACAAATCCGACAAGCAGTGACTACACAATTTCGGACAGCATGTTACAATTTCAATATCAAACAACTTAACGATATTAACAACGAATCGAATTCGATTCACAATTAAACGTTAAACAACGAAGAATAACAACTAACAAATCGACCAAATAAAAGGTCCCAAGAGATGAAGAAAAATAGAGACGGCCGACAAACATCAAGAAGAATTCAATCAACAAAATACAAAAGCAAATTGAAATAAACGGTAAACATGAACATTACCTTAAAGAGAAATCAAAAATCGGCCACTTTGGAGAAAATTCTCGGTTCTTGACTTAAATTTGGACTTTGGGAATCAAATGGATTTTAATTGAAATGTTTTCAACCGAAAACATCTCAATTAAAATCTACTCTAATCCCAATTTCTTCAAATCGAACCCGACGGCCCAAATTGGGATTTAGGGTTCTTGAAGTCTCGATTTGGGGCTTCATGGTTTCGGGCTGGATTTGAATGGAACCAAAGGTCGTTTAGGTGTGAGCGAGGCTAGGGGATGCTATGGTGTGAAGTTGGAGTGATTCGGGGAGCAAATCGATTTTCCGGCGATTTTCGATCTAATATTCGAAACGTTTGGGAACGATTCGAGACTAATGGTTGCCGGATTCGTGTTGAGGGGGAGAAGGGGAAGCTATGGTGTAAAAATGGGGGCGATTGGACTACGGCCGCCGGCGGAGGCGATTTCCGGCCGGCGGCGTACGGCGGGGACGGTGGCCGGAAATCGCAGGGTGAAGAGGAGTTGAAGAAAAGGGGCTGTTTGGTTGAAGGTTTAAGGGTTTTGGGTTTAAAATTAACCCTTTAATCTCAGCCGTTAGATCACAATGATCAACGGCTAAGATTAAAAGGGTGGCTTTGAAAATGGGCTAACCGGATGGGCTGGGGAGTTTGGGTGCTATTGGGCCTCGAATTAAATTGAATTTTTGGCCCGAATTTGATTTCTTCTCTCAATTATTTCCTTTTCTCTTCTCTTTTAATTTTAATTCTCAATTTATTAAAACAAAATTCTAATTACACTACAAAATCAATTAAATTATAAGAAATACTAATTAAGTTATATTAACAATTAACACGATCAATTAAAACATCAATTAAATATAAGTCACACAATTAGGCATTTAAATGCTAAAAATGTAAAAAGATGAATTATTTTTTGTGATTTTCATTTTGTAAGATAAAATTAATTACTCCTAATTTCAAAGTTATATAGAAATGTAAACACGACATATTTTTGTATTTTTTATCAATTTAACATATATAATCATGCATATACAAATGCAAACAATTACCAAAAATAACACGAAAATTCACTAAAACACACATCGTAAAAAATAGACAATTTTGTTTTGATTTTGTGGGAGTAATTCATGTTAGGCAAAAATCACGTGCTCACAGCTGCCCCTCTTTGCGCGAAAACCATGAAGAGTTTTTCGTGCAAAGATAAATGAGCGAATACGAGCGATCATGACATTGAGAAAATAGCTTTTAGATTTCATCATGGCCAATATGAGTTTGTTGTAATGCCCTTTGGATTGACAAACACACCATCAACATTCCAAGGTCTAATGAATGAAATTTTTTAGCCTTTTTTAAGGAAGTTCATCCTGGTATTTTTAAGGACATTCTCATCTATATCCCATCATGGTCTGAGCATTTGATACACTTGCAGCAAGCTTTTGATATATTACAAGTAAACCAGTTATTTGTTAAGCTCAGCAAATGCTCTTTTGGGAAGACTGAAGTTGACTATCTAGGACATATCATCAATCAAATAGAAGTTACTACTGATCCAGAGAAGGTAAAGGTAATGATGAGTTGGCCTACTTCTCAAACTATCAAAGAAGTGAGAGGATTTCTAGGACTAACAGGGTATTACAGAAGATTTGTAAAGGGTTATAGAATTATTGCAAGACCTGTCACAGAGCTGCAGAAGACAGACAAGTTCAAGTGGTCTAGAGAAGCCACGGAAGCTTTCCTGAAACTGAACTACTCCTGTATTGGCTCTACCAAACTTCTCTTTGGAGTTTGTCATTGAAGCTGATGCATGTGGGTAGGTATTGGAGCTGTTATGATGTAGGCTGAACGCTCCTTGATTATATGATCAAGGCCTTTAGCACTAAACATCAACAACTATTAGTATATGAGAAGGAAATGATGGATGTTGTTACTGTTATTGACAAATTGAGACCTTATTTGATTGGGAGGCATTTTGTTATACGAACAGACCACCAGAGCCTCAAATATTTGATGGGACAAAGAATCTCCACTCCAAACCAACAGAAGTGACTGACCAAATTTATGGGATATGATTACGCTATTGGGTATAAGAAAGGAAAAAAGAATATTGTAGTCGATGCACTATCTAGGTGCCATATTCAATAAGCTCAATTGCAGACATTAACAACAATCACCTCTGACTTCTTACTAAGGATTCGAGAGTCATACAAAGGAGACCCATACCTAGAGAAATTTCTAGTTCAACTTCAAGTTAATCCTCTCTCTAATCCAGTTTACATGCTATAGGAGGTTGTACTCTACATAAAAGGTAAAATAGTGGTAGGATTTGATCCCAGTTTGCGAAAGGAAATATTTCAGTTTTCACATGATTCAGCTATGGCTGGCCACTCTGGGATGACTTCTACCTTGTTCAGGATCAACAAGTGTACTACTGGGCCAAGATGAAACATGATACAAGCATGTTTGAAATTGTGAGGTATACCAAAAATGCAAAAGGGGAAACGTCAGCTATCCAGGGCTCCTACAACCTCTGTAAATACCTGAGAAAGTTTGGCAAGACATTAGTCTAGACTTCATTGAGGGACTTCCCAAATCTCGTCAGACATTAATCATATTAGTGGTGGTGGATAGACTGAGCAAGTATGCTCACTTTATTGGATTGGCACATCCTTACACTGCTTCTACAGGCGACCAAGTCTTTCTTGATAATATTTACAAGCTCAATGGTCTACCTCAAACAATAGTAAGTGACAGAGGTCATTTATCTGAGCAAATTTTGGCACTCTATTTGAGACACAGGGAATACAGCTGCACCACTCTAGTGCCTATCATCCCCAATCCGATGGACAAAAAGAGGTGGTAAACAAATGTGTGGAAGGATACCTGAGATGCATGTGTAATGATCGACCTAAATAATGGCTACCCCTCGCAGAATGGTGGTATAATATGAATCATCACACTGCAATCAAAATGACTCTTTTTGAAGTTTCTTGTGGGTAGAAGCCACCTACTCACATGCCTTACATAGCTCATACCTCAATAGTGGATCAGGTGGATAGAAGCTTGCAAGCTAGAGAAGCTACCATACGACTTCTCAAACATCATTTACAGTTGACTCAATGTAGAATGAAGGAACATGCAGACAAGAAGAGAACTTTTAGGACTTTTCATGTTGGTGATATGGTTTTGGTGAGACTTCAACCTTACAAGCAAATGTCTCTCAAAGTACACTCCTATATATCATAAGCTCTGTCCCAAGTACTTTGGCCCTTTCATGGTCCTAAAGCAGGTGGGCAATGTAGCTTATCAGCTGGATCGTCCCCTTCAAGCCAAAATTCATCACATTTCATGTTTCACAACTGAAGAAACATGTTGGCTGTGGTCCAACTACTTGAGAGATTAATTTCAATGTGGTCCGACTATCAGAGAGACTACTCTCAAAGTAGCCCGACTACCATAGAGATTACTCTCAATGTGGCCCGATTTCGAGAGAGATTACCGCTATTGTGATTCCAGATTTACCAGTCTCATTATCACCTGAGGCCATTTTGAAGGAGAGGAGCATAACTAAGCATGGGCACCAGATCACCAGCTCCTTGTGAAATGGTTTAACTACATGGCTTCGCATGTTACAACAACAATTTCCTCACTTTAGTCCTTGAGGACAAGGAGAGGGGGGAAACTTGTTATATAGCAATTGTATATATATAGAATATAGGAATAAAAGTTGTTATTAGTTGATTAAGGAATTAGAAGAGTTAACAGTTAGTCACCGAGCAAGGCTATATACTCTATCAGTATGTTCAAGGATTGATTCTTCCATTCCAATCCTTTAACATTGCGTAACTGAGTTCTTCATTGAGCTCCCTTCAGATTACACAAATTCCAATTTAATTTTGTCACGCTTGTACATTAAATAAACAAATTTATTAAAGCTGTTTCTGTTCATGAAGTTCCCACCTCAAATACTCAGAAAAGTTTTCTAGTGTCATTACGAGAATCAAAAGCACAACTTGACGAGAAAATTCAACTATTTCTGCAGAATTATTAATTGTAGATATAGTCCCCATGAAGCTTCTCTGTCGTATTCGTATACTCGTCATATCTTCAAATTTATGTCAAAATCAGGGAAGTAATTAAAAAATGAAAAAAAACTAAATGTTGACAGTGGGATTTGAACCCACGCCGTTTCGGACCAGAACCTTAATCTGGCGCCTTAGACCAACTCGGCCATATCAACATGTTTGCATTGATATCCCAACGGATATATATAAATTATAATAAAAACTTCAAGTTATAATTCTGAATCCAATAGAGGCAATCCCAGTTTACAGTCCTTAATCATGTGGTCAAGACTGTAATCCTTCAATGGCTTTCGCTTTCTCCGTTAACGGCACTAACTTGAGGAGTTATAGGGTAAGTGAGAATTATAGTATCATAGTAAGTGGATAGTCTTGGAGCTTCTAAAATTACTTTAATTTGGAACCTCCAAATGCTACATGCAATTGCCCATTTCTCTAAAATACACTACAAGAAATAAAAGTACGTCCCTTCCAATCCTTGGTGCTACGTAGTCAGAAATTTTATCAAGGGCGTTCAACATTTAAAGAAGTCAATAATATTTTTTTTTCAATACCAATTTTTAAATGAAACTACGCAAAATTTAGTTAGATAATAAACAAAAAATTAATAGAACTATAATTTTATGAATCAAAATTATAAAATAGCAAAAAGACAACATTAGAGTTAACGAAGGAAAGAGAGACGAGAGCATTTGTAGTTTGTAGAGAACTTCTGTCGAAGAAATTTTTGTAAAGTTGACTTTTAAATTATAAAATTTATTTAAGTAATAACTTTTAGTTAAAAATTACTTTTAAGTTGTTTGTGTCTACACAAATTTTAAGTTTTAAAAGTTATTTTATTAGGATATTTTTAGATTGAAAAAGAATCAAATAGACCATACATGGTGGTCTCTGTTTAGTTTTGACAAACAAAATAGGCATAAATTTAAACTCGTGAATCATACATTATTTTGAACACCTATTGGACCACCGCACTCATCTATATTATATTAAGGGTGTTCAAAATATAATATATAACTATATAAAGTAGCGTTTAACTTGTATATGCACGCACTATAATTTTTCGACGAAAGGTGTACGCTTGACAAGTTAGCACAAATTATGAGGAAATAGTTCAAAACATTTACAAGTAAATTACCTTGCAAAAATTCTTGTATCTCATTTTTAGATCTTGTTCCTGTAAAATGGTACAATTGAACTTGTAGCGTGATTTATATACAAGCGGGTCGATTTGACCCTAAAACGATAAAAAAATAAGACAAAAATTATTGAAATTAAAGAAGATAACAAGCCTAGTTCTGAACTCAATCTTTCCGAAAACAGAAGATTAAGAAAAGATAAAGCAATGGATGAAGCGGTAAAAGTGAGAACTTGAATAGTAAAGCATGAGAGCAAAATAGTAAAGTATGGCTTTTGTGCGTCGAATGTTTCATGTCCTTACAATGGTGTTAACCCTACTATTTATTATTTTACCTAGGGAAAGAAGATCCTACGATCAAGCTTATCTTTGATAACAAAAAGTTCATTCAGTGGCGGATCTATGTGGTAATTATAGGTGCTCAAGCACCCATTACTTTGACTAGAATTAGTAAATTTGCTTAGACAATTTAAAAAATATTCAGATAAATATTGAACGTGCACCCATAATTAAACTCTTTTTTTTTGTCTTTCGGAATTTTTTCCGACTAGCACCCATAACTTTAAATTCCCGGATCCGCCACTGGGTTCATTGATGAGTATGTAACGGCAGCCTTGAATGTAAATATTCTTTGTAACGGCTGCTCATTTAACGCTAGCAAATATTCTCTTTTTTGAATGTTGTCCGATGACAAATCTTTGAACTTCCACCGCCGATTACGTTCCCTTTGGAATCCGTCTGGCACCGGTGTCAGACGCCGCATATATTGGTACTAATGGTTTCCCTACTCAGTCCTTTGTCTAACTTGGCTTCACGTATCACCTTACCATTCGAGCACTTTATTAACTAATTTTACCCCATACGCTTGTAAAAATAAAATAAAAATTATGAAGATTTGAAATATAACTAAAAGAAATGTGAGGAACCACAGAACTCTTGCTCAAAATTTGACGTACAAAGTGAAACAACAGCAGTATCTCATGTGAATTTTGATGCCCTCGTGCGCTTTACTCCATGGCCAAATAAGAGTGGATTCAGATATCAGATTTCAGACCTGCAAGAGTCCCCACTTTTGCCAAAAACTACACTGCTCTATTTCCATATTTGGTTAAGAATGGAGACAGAAAGTTTGACATCAAGAATTTAAATTGTTTAATGAGAGAATTTGCAGAATTTAATACTTCGCCGGCATTAGGTATAGAAGGGGGGAAATATAGCAACTACAAATGCTCAATAATTATATCTCTGCCCACCAGAATGTGGATATGGCAATAGGCTTCGGCAATACCCATCATGTTGTTTAACGAAGGCCCAAAAGTGGAGTACTGCCTTTCGACCACTAAAATAGACCATCTTTTTTGTATATGCATTTAGCCTATAATGTCTGTTTTATGATGAGTTTATTACTCAAAATATCACTCGAACTATTGGAAATTAATTAGCAAAGTTATCTCATTGTTTTGTAACAAGAAAGTAACTGACTTTTACCTGTATTACTTCAAAAGTCACTACCGAATTTCATAATTCAGACCAAAATAAATTTGTCTGTTTTAGTTATTATTTGGAGATCCAAACCAATATATCTTTTACTATATTTATGTGTTACTATTATTTTTGAAGTTTATCTTGTAAGCATAAACTTTAATTCATACCAGGATCTTGAACATGATAATCTTACATATAATCGTCATAGAAAACATACCTAAAGTGGAATCCATTATCTTGAAGCGGAAGCGTTAATTGAAATTGATTTCTCGTCCCTTGCCCTAGCTTTCTTTACCGCCGACTTTAGTGATGGAAGAGAGGAAAAGAATACGGTAACCATAATGTGTAGGGAGAGGACCAATTTATAGATGTTCTTATTTAATCCGGTACGTCCATTAAATAACCGATCGGACGGATGAGATTTGCTCGTTAATTAAATTTTAATTATGGGCCTAATCTTATTAGACCACATATAACGTAGGAAATAACTTATATTCTCCCACTTGGCCCAATAATTACATAATATTAATATTTAATATAGAAATATTAGTTGCGCATAAACAAATCTCTTTTATAATGTCCATCATAAATACCATAATACGATAAACTAGTAAAAGTGATCTATGGGAGATATACATAATTTATCTACACTACAACATTAGTAATTTATCGTATCAGGTTCATAAGCTATAAAATATTATGGTCCACAATAATGTCTCCTTGAGACTTATACTGTAATATCTCAAAACAATAATGTGCACACCATTATGAGAAACAGAAAATCACTAATGTATATTAGAAACATATAAATGAGCTCAGAGTGTCAAAATATTATAAATACATCAATCATAAATATAGCCAAGACACATTCTATGTATATGTTCTTTAAATATCTTTGATTGTAAACCTTTCGTTAATGGATCTGCAATCATGAGATCTGTTCTAATATTGTCAAGTGGCACTCTTTTGATAATAGGCTAAGTCTAGGTGATTTGGCGATTGTTTATACTCCTGCTTAATTATTTTTCAATGATTAAATGATGAAAAATGGGCTAAAATTGTGAATTTTACACATTGCAGGATGTGAGCATATATGGTGCCTTAAAGTTGCGATTGGAGCTACATTGGAGCAAGGAAGACCCCTCGGAGCTGAGTGCGCGCAAGGACGAGACAAAAACTCAAAGAAATAATGATCCAGACTAGTGCGGGCTCTAGCGCGAAGTTAGCGCGATCGCACTAGTGTAGAAGGTGGAGGCAGAAGTCAGGAAACTAGCGCAAGCTCTAGCGCGTTCGCGCTAGTCCCAGTTCCGGAAAAGACCTGTTAGGGGCAAAATCGAAAATTTGGAGGAAAATCCACTTAACCTATATATAGTCAAGCTTGCCCAAAAAGTAAGATATCAAGGTTTTCATAGTTTAGTGCAAGAAGTATAGAGGCAAGAGGAAAGGAGAAAAATCCAACATCAAGTTCTTCTTTTCTTCTTCTTGTTTTACGTTTTGAATGAAATTAAATATTATTGAGATAAACACGACTATGAGTAGATAAAACCGGTCATAGGTGAAACATGATTGTTGTGTTTCAGTGTTTAGTTTAACGAAGTTGACTTTATCATATTCGATTTTTTATTTAATTATGTTCTCAATTATTTTGCTGAGTAGCTAACAGTGGAATACTATCTACGAATCTAAAGTTGAACTTGAAAGTAGGAACTTTTAATTGCATATAAAATTAAATAGAGCAAGTTCTTGAACCTGGGCATCGGGGAACGGATTCGCAATTAGGATAGACATATACCTAATAGTCTTGCTTGGTTGAAATACAAGAATTGTAAACGTATTCTTGTTAATCTTAATTCTACAGACATAGGCATTGACTTAATTTGAATAGGCGAGTAAGGAATCGAAAGATCCTTATGAGTATTATCAACCCTATCAATTAATAACCCAGATGAATCAATTAGTTATTTTAAGCCAAGAACGCAACATGATTTTTAACTAACCCGTGACCATGGAATATTCTTCTATATTGATTGTTATTCAAAATTGTTGTGTGTTTAGTTGATTATTCTAGTTATTTTAGTAATTGATATTTTTAGGTGGTAAATTAGAGACAACTATATTTTGTGATAAATCTGTTGGACCAATAAGTTAATTGAGTTTGAATCAGTCAAAAGTTAATCTCAAATTTTCGTGTGAACGATACTCTACTCACTACTTTATTACTTGACGATCATGTGCACTTGCGTGAGTATTTCGGTCGCAATTTCTGAACTTCCTCCTTGACGGTAAAGTACTTTAATTCCAAATGTTTGGCACCTTTTGAGTAATTATCGTTCTTGGAGAAGAATACTACTGTAGAATTATCACAGTAAATTTTCATCGGCTTGGTAATGGTGTCGACAACCCCAAGTCCTGAAATAAAGTTTCGCGGCCATAATGCATGAATTGTGGCTTCAAAACATGCCACAAATTCTGCTTCCATCGTGGATGTAGTAATGACGGACTGTTTGGCACTCTTTCACAATATTGCTCCTTCAGCTAATTGGAACAAATAACCAAACGTAGATTTTCTAGTGTTAATACATCTAGCAAAATATGAATCCAAGTATCCAATAACTTCCAAATGCTTGGATCTCCTATACATGAGCATGTAATCCTTCATTCCTTTCAAGTACCTCAAAACTTTCTTTGCAGCTTTCCAGTGATCGATTCCTGGGTTACTCTGATATCTTCCTAACTTTCCGACCGCAAAGCTAATATCCGATCTTGTGCAAGTCTAAGCATACATCAAACTACCAATAATAGAAGAGTAAGGAATTGATTCCATTTCTTTTCGTTCCACATCATTCTTAGGACATTGCATGAGACTAAATTTATCCCTTTTTGAATTGGAACAATTCATGCTGAAAAATTGTTCATATTGAATCTCTCTAAAATTCTTTTGATATAGCCTTACTGAGATAATCCTAATAATCCTCGTGATCTATCACAGAATATTTATATTCCTATCACATAGGATATGTCACCCATATCTTTCATTTCAAAATTCTTAGAGAGAAAATCTTTAGTCTCACACAATATGCCTAAATCATTAGCAGCAAGTAGAATATCATCAACATATAGGACTAAAAATATAAACATTCTCCCACTAATCTTTTGGTATATACACCGATCAACGGCATTTTCCATAAATCCAAAAGATGTTATGGTATCATTAAACTTTATATACCATTATCGCGAGGCTTGTTTAAGTCCATATAATGACTTCTTCAGTTTACACACCATTTGACATTTTTCTTTAGTTTCTAAACCCTCTGGTTGGTCCATATACAGTTCCTCCTCGAGATCTCCATTAAGAAAGGCAGTTTTCACATCCATTTGGTGTAACTCCAAATCATAATGAGCCACCAAAGCCATAATAATTCTTAACGAGTCTTTCTTTGAGACAGGTGAAAAAGTCTCTTTACAATCAATGCCTCCTTTCTGAGTATAACCCTTGGCAACAAGTCTGGCTTTGTATCTCTCAATATTGCCATGAATCGCGTTTGGTCTTAAAGACCCATCTACACCCGATTCTTTTAGAACTTTCTGGCAATTGAGATCCCAGACTTTATTATATTCCATGGATTTTAACTCTTCCTTCATCGCATCAATCTATTTGTTAGACTTATTACTTTCCATGGCTTGTGAAAATGAAACCGGATCCTTATTAAGACCAATAGAAAAATCTAACTCTTGCAAATAAACCACGTAATCATCCAAAATAGCTGATTTTCTAACTCTTTGAGATTTTTTTAATGGTATTACTTGTGGTTCATTTGTATCAGATATTTGTGAGTTGGTTTTTTTATGAAGTGTTTCATCCAAATGTTGCTCGGTGTTGTCAAAGTGTTCTTCAACAACTGGAATAATATTTGGTATTTGTGCGGAAGTATGCACATTTTTTAGTAATAGAATATTGACCCTTACCTCTTTAATTTCCACATTTTGCTTTTCAACACTCACACTAACTTGACTATTCTCAATGAATCTTGCATTATCGGTTTCAACAATCCTCGAACTATGGTTTGGATAGTAAAACGCATACCCTTTAGATTTCTCTAGGTAACCAATAAAGTAACCACTTACTGTTCGAGAATCTAATTTTTTTTCTTGTGGATTATAAACTCTAGCTTCCGTTGGGCGACCCCAAACATGGAGGTGTCTTAAACTATGCTTCCTTCCTGTCCATAGATCAAAAGGGGCCTTTGGAACTGCCTTACTAGGAGCCCTGTTTAATAAATATACAGCAGTTTTAAGATCATACATCCACAATGATTTTGGTAATGAGGAATTACTTATCATGCTCCTAACCATATCCATAAGAATTCGATTACGCCTTTCTGCAACACCATTTTGTTGAGGTGTTCCTGGCATAGTATACTGTGCACATATGCCACGTTCCTCGAGGAACTTCGCGAATGTACCTGGACATTGTCCTAATTCATTATACTTTCTATAATATTTACCACCTCTATCTAATTGCCTTTCAACCTCATTAACAAACACTTTGAGAGCATCTGTTGCTTGAGATTTTTATTTCAGTAAATACATGTATCCATAACGTGAAAAATCATCGATAAAAGTGATAAAATATTTCTCTCCACCAAAAGATAGAACATCAAAGGGTCCACAAATATCGGTGTGTATAATTTCAAGAAGCTGAGTGCTTCTTGTGGCACCTTTCTTAGTATGCTTGGTTTGCTTTCCCTTAATGCAATCCAAACATATAGTAAGATCAGTAAAATTTAGATTCGGAAGAATCTCATTCTTTACTAATCTTTCTAACCTTTCTTTGGATATATGACCCAAACGTCTATGCCACAAGTAAGCAGAACTTTCATCTAATGAACTACGTTAATTCCAATATTCCGTTGAACAGTAAGAAGGGATTCAGAAAAACCAATATCGAGTTTCAGTTTTTATAAACCATCATTAAGAAAACCAGAACCATAAAAATATCATTTTTATATAAATTGAAACATCTATTTCCAAACTTTAAATCAAATCCAGAAACATAAAGTCTTGAAAGAGAAATAAAATTCCTAGAAGCTGAAGGTACATAAAGAGTTTGTAATAGATAAAGGTGACGTCCAATCTCCATGATCAAACGATAAGTACATATGCCTTCAATTGGAGCCTTCATACGATTTTTCATGAACAAGAAATCCTTATTTGGATTTGTGGTTTGGATTGTAAGTAATCCCTGCAAGGTAGTGGATACATGAGCAGTTGCACCAGAATCAAGCCACCAAGTATTATTAGGAACTTCTACTAAATTTGATTCAAAACATACAAAAGCACTAATTGTACCTTTCTTTTTGAACCAAGTTTTACGTTTCAGAAGATCTTTCTAATATTATCCTTCCTTGTTACAGAAATGACACATATCTGCCTTATGTTCCTTGTTAGCATCATGTTGAGCTTCAGGATGTGCTTTCTTCTTCTTAAACTTGTTGGCCTTCACTTTAAGTCCTTTATCAGCTTCTTGACCCATGAGTTTAATTGAATGACCCCCTTGTTTGTTAAGTCTTGACTCCTCCTGAGTCAGCATACTTGACAATTCACTAACATTCCACTTATCCTTAATAGTGTTATAGTTAAATTGGAAAGGTCCATACTCAGGAGGCAACGAGTTCAGAATAAACCGAACCAACAAAGAATCATCCACTTTTATCCCCAAGGTATGAAGTCTTACTGCAATGTTAGTCATCTCGTGATATGATTTTGCATATTACGCAACCCATCAAACTTTATGGTCGTGAGTTCAGCCATTAGTGTACAAGCGAGAGACTTATCTGCAGAACGAAAATGTTCTTCCACAAACTTCAGGTATTCCCTGATACTTTCTGTTTGTGGAATAATACTCTTAATGTTGTTGGCAATATTCATTCGCATAAATATAAGGCTTAACCTATTAGAGTGTTCCTATGCTTTATTGGAAGAATTCATATCCGCACTGTTCGAATCAGTAATGGCAGCGGGCTTATCATTCAGCAGAGCCAAGTCAAGATTCATTACACCTAAGTGGAACTGGACTTGTTCACGTCATTCATAGAAGTTCAATCTGTTGAACACAGTAACAGACAAAGCAAGCGAATGAAAAGGAATAGCTGCAAAATAGATAATACTTGCTCACAAATCAATATGTATTCAACAAAACAGTTAAAGCATAACGCAATTCACCTTTGGGTAGATAATACGATACATTATCATAATTTAAATGTCATTCAGTCTTTAATAGGTATTTAACTATTTTTAACCAAATATATATACCATCTTTGGACGGACAATATATATTTGACCAAAGAATATTAATTTTACCTTATTATGTTTACTATTCATAGAATAATTGATCTACCCTTGGGTAAATCCTTAAATACTAGCAATAGTAAAAATTAATTTTTCCACTAATTTATAATTATAGGCATTTCATTAATTTCGTGGATAAACTACAATTTTATGTATGCATAATTACATTAACATACTAATTTGACCACTTTAGTAACTAACAAACTATATAACATAGCACTCACAAATAGAGAACATAAAATATTTATGCGTGTGAATACTTTAAATAATCTAGTTTGGTCATTTTGGTGACTAACAAACTATATACACATTAATCACATACATAAAATAAACAATAAATAGTTTTACCAACCTAATAGCCCAAAACAGATTGCTATACAGCCCAAGAATTAAAAAAAAAGTTTCAAAATCATTAAGACATTAAGGCATCATTAACACTACTCCCGTATCATCAAATTCTTGCACATCATTATAACTGTTATCTTCTAATATCATAACTTATATAATACAAAATCTATTCAAGTACAGAGAAACAATTTTGTTTCTCTCGGTATGTTAATGATGAAAACATGGACCAAGTGAAGTGAGATTTTTTATTTGAAAACTTTTTACTGAAAGATTTTTATTCAAATCGAAAGAATTTCTAAATCACACCGCCTCAAAATAATCCTTGTAAGAAGTACGTTCTAATTCCAAAGCTCGAGTTTGATGTGATTAATAAGACCCAACACAATTTGATTCTTAACACATATTGTTATTGGGTTATGCCAATCAATTGCATATATGATACGAATTAATTTAGAAATATTAACAAAGGAATAATCTTACATCACAGAGAAGTCACAACACTGTAATCCGTAAGGGTTTATGTGTAACTTTATATTTTTTTTACGAAGATTATCAATTCAAATCACAGGCTCGTGATACCACATGTAAGCATAAACTTTAATTCATAACATGATCTTGAACATGATAATCTTATATATAATCGTCATAGATAACATACCTGAAGCGGAATCCATTATCTTGAAGCGGAAGCGTTAATTGAAATTGATTTTTCGTCCCGCGCACTAGCTTTCGTTACCGCCGACTTTAGTGATAGAAGATAGGAAAAGAATACGGTAACCCTAATAGGTGGGAAGATGACCAATTTATAGATATTTTTATTTAATCAAGTACGTCCATCAAGTAACCGATTAGACGGATAAAATTTGTTCATTAATTAAATATTAATTATAAGGCTAATCTTATTGGGCCACAGGTAACGTAGAAAATAACTTACATATCTTCCTTCTATAGTGGTCATAGAACTTATTGAAGGAAATCAAAGCACAGAGTTTTAAAATCGGTGATAGTATGTAAGATGAAAACTGCATGACCAACTTGAAACGTAGAGGAATGCTTGACGTCACTTCTCAGTAAATTAACTTATGTAGTAAATTTTGGACTAACATGTAATCAAGAATCAAAATCGACTAATATAATTGTAACATTAGGCGTGAATTTAGGGGTGGCAAATGGGCGGGTTGGGCTGAATTTGGGCGGGTCAAGATGGGTTAGTCAATAAATGGGTCAATGCCCAACCCAGCCTAAAGTGAATTTGGGTTAAGATGGGTTGGGTCAAGATGGGCTAAACAATGGGTATTAACCCAACCCGCCCAATATGACCCATATTTTAGAATCATGCTCATCTTGCATAAAATATTTTTAGGGGGTTTGCGCCCGGGGTGGGGGGTGGAGGAGGAGGGGGGCATGTGAGGGGTAGAGGTAGGAGGTGTAGAAAAATAAAATAATAGAAAATTAAAAATACAACAAAAAAATAAATTTTTTAGGAATTTTGCATGGTAGGGGAGGGGTAGTGTAGGGGCTAGGGGGTAGGGAGTATGGTGGGGTGGTAGAAAAATTGAAAAATAAAAAATAAAAATTTAAAAATAAAAATAAAAAGTAAATTTTTTTTTAGGGGTTTGGCATCGTGGTGTCGGGGGTATTGGTAGGGTGGGGTGGGGTGCGGTGGGGTAGCAGAAAAACTGGAAAATAAAAAATAAAAATTTAAAAATAAAAATAAAAACTAAAATTTATTTTAGGGGGTTTGCGCAACTAAATAACTTTTTAGATAAGTTAGATTGAGATACTTTGTTTGGGGTGAGTTTCATGGGTTGTATTTGGGCTGTTAAATGGGTCAGAATGGGCTATAAAAAATAATGTGTTAACTTGGGCTCAACCCAAATTGACACATGAGCTAAAATAGTTGTAGCCCAACCCATTAATCTTTGGGTTAGTTGGGCGGGTTAGATGGGTTTGGGCTCAAATTATCACCCCTAGGCGTGATGTCTGATGCAATCCACAAAGCATTTACTAATTTATATATACACATTGTCAGTGTAATTATTTTTTTGCATTATCAATTACAATTAACTGGATATGCCAAATTGTTAGTGTTTAATATATTTCCCAAATCAACATACTAGATTTGCTATAAAAAGTTAATCTGTTGATATAGCTAAACTTAACCATAAGTCCATAACTAAGAAACGGATGAAGTAGTTTAAGTAAAAGCAAAACAACACGTCTTACAATAGCTTATTGCAGGAGTCTTAAGAGGAAAAACACTTAGCTATGAATACATTTGTACACGTGTGTGAGCACGAGGGTTTGTCCCCACCCACCCCCCATCCCCAACACACACACATACTCCTATTTGTTATTGCTTTGTCTTTTTCAATTTATTTTCTCAAGCGAGCTTCTCCTGTACAAATACCTCCTAATATCCGTCATGTTATATTAGGTCAACGCAACACTCGCACATATATTATATAAATAATTTAGGCATTTAAAAACTAGATAGCCATACTGTAATTAAGATTCTATGCCCCAATGAGGACACAGTACTAATTATATTCAAGAACCTGAGATTCTGTGGCTTTGCCTTTTGCTTTAAAGTACACTATAAATCTTATGGGTTCACTTCACCTTTCAAGAGTATGGGCCAATTCCAATTCTGAATGATGGAATAAAAGAATCAACAAGTGGATCGTGTGTTAGAAGAGTATAAAAATATCTATCTTTCATGCAAAAAGGAGAGAAAAAGAAGAGTGAAAAAGTGTAGGTAAAGATCAGGTCAAAACAGCTAATAGTATAAGATATAGTATATGATAGTGTCAAACCAAGTCTTTTCCACCTTTGCCTCTTTTTGCATCTCACTTTTCCACCATCTTCATATGCCATGCACTTAGGCAGTAATATAATGTCGTTTCACATTGGATTTTGGAATTGCAAATTAATACTTTGAAAATTTGAACACATAATCTAACACGTAATCAAGCGTAATCGAATAAAGCATGAGATGTATAAGTGTTGAAACAATCACTATCATATAATCTTGGAAATATCATGAACTGTTTCATGATTGTAATATCACCATGGAATTTATTTTGACAATCTGCTCTAACACTTTTCCTTTTTTGAAAAAAATAAAAATAGGACCAACATATATTTCTGAAGTTTCTTGATGTAAGTGAACTAGAATGCTATGTGTATAAAGCTCAAATTCAATAAGACCAGTTTGTATACAATTATATCTGCCGTGTAATTAGGTTTGTCATAAGATGTTAAGGTATAATAATAAAAAGGGAAAAATTATAGTACATGAAGCATAGACAAATGAGTAACTCAAACTCCTTGCTGTCGTTTCATTTATGGTCTTGGAATTTGATGATCTAATTTACATTGAAGCATTCAGGCAGTTATATAGTACAGCTCGAAGATGACGAATAGTACAATAATACCTTAACACTGATTGTGATAAAACGACACGTTATTAGGCATACAATTATGAGACAAAAAAAATTATCTCATACAACAAGTATATGAGATACAAAACAAAATTTTCCATCTATCCCACCGATCACTTTGACTACGTGTTGAGATATCACGCATCTTCCAATCACACTTGTCTCAATATGATCTGGCTAAGTGAAAGCCACATCACTTTACTTTTAAAATAACACCATTAATTTGAGTTGTAACTTAGGTGCTCTCATACAAATAAATTTTTTTACAATAATATATGTCTTTTTTAATAAATTTGAAATGATATATAAAGTAAAATGATATTCCCTCTGTATCAATTTACGTGTTTACATTATTATTAGGGAGTTTACGAAATTTTTCTTTGATTATGGATTTCTTGAATGTTTTATAAGTATTTTGAAATATAAATTATTATGAGTTATAAGTAGTACTTCGTATGCAATTTTTGAATAAATAAAATTTATTTCAAACAGTTTAAAAATTCTATATCTAATTCATGGTCAAAATAAAGAATTTTGACTTTCGTACAATTAGACCTCTCTATAACTGCATCCCTATATAACAGTCATTTACTATAAGAGTCAAGTTTTGCTTACGACCGATTTTTTAAGTTATATTTTACTTCTCTATAACAGCTTTACCTATAACAACAATCATATTTATAGCAAAATGCTCTTTGTAAAGTTATCCCTCTATAACAACTATATAGAATTTTAAGATTACTAATAATACTTTTAAAAATATCTACAAAATCTTTTTCATTGACCATAATTTCTATCTTGCATGAGACATGTATATATTTCCATACCTTTTTGTTGAAAGTTTAGACATGAGTCTTCGACAATACAAGTGTTATATTAGTATTAAGATAATGAAATCTATGTAACGAGTTACAAAGTTCTTCCATCAATCTTAAAAGAATTTATTTTCCTAGTAGCTTTAATATGTGTGTCTTATAGTTTAAATTTTTGCACGTTTAGTTATGAATTTATTAATAATGTATTAGCTTTCTTCAATATATACATAGTGAAATATGCATATCTTCTAAGATTTTTAATTTGAAGAATTTTCTTATTTTTATATGTAACGTTAAAAAAATAATAAAAAAATTGATTTTTGGATAAGTTCTATTTATAACAGCCAAAAAATATATTTAAAAGTTAAATGATATTATAGGTGTATAACAGCCACTCACTATTGTATACGGTAGAAATCGGGGCTACCCGATTTCATAGGTCCGATGATCACTTTAAGAGCGAGCCCGAAATAAACTGGGTCTGAACTTTATGGCAGAGTTCAAAGCTCGAAGATTAGAGTGTCCGATGAATATCAAGGTCGAGCGTGACCAGCCTCGAGATAATGTTGTTGTTGTTTTGTAACAGAAAAGGCGAGATTCCTGCAATGGCACGAAGATCAAGCCATAAATTTCGGAACGAATTTGTACGAACTCGTACTAGGCGGTTAGAGAGTTGTCAAATTGGATTCCTTACCAAAACACGAAAATTTTTTAGACCTCCTCTGTTATATAAAAGGGAGCCCCTTCATTTTGTGAATATCATCTAATCATTAGCAAAATAGTATATTCTCTACTTTTCGCTTACTGTTTATCAGAATCATCATTTCTCTTTACTGTTCTTATTTTATTGTTCCAGGTTTATCTTGAGTTCACTATTGCTGATTAACTTGGTTTGATTATTATTTCTTTCATTTCTACTTTATATTTCTTGAATATTAATTGGTATTGAATTTAATTACCTATCTTTAAAAACACAAACAAATTTAATTATTACTCGTATTTTTTAGGTTAACAGCTATAAAAGGCAAAAAAGAAATATTAGAATAAATGAAGCTGTTATAAAGAAGTTTGATTGTTCTCAAATTAAACCGCATAAATTGAAACAAAAAAATATTTTATTATAGCCAGTTAATAAATTAATAATGTCATAACTCTATCCTACTAAATGATTAATTTAGACATGGGAAATTTTCCAACGGATGACTAGTACTTAGCTAGTAGCTAAAATAGCATATTCTCTTTCTTCGTAAGTGCCGCCCAACGTGATTGACGACCACCAAATTAATCCGTATTTAATTACTTTCTTCCATATTAAATTGAAGTATTTTCCATTTAGTTTTTTTTTCAAAATAAATGATAGATTTTTAAATTTGAAAATAATTTAATTTTAAACTCTTTATTTTATTATTTTTGCCCTTAATAGGAAGGTTTTATAGTCATATAAATGGTATAACCCCACAAATCTTTACCCCTTAATTTTTTAAGATCATAACTTTCAAAAATCTTCCTCTCTTTTGTTAAATTTTGTATCGAATCAAAATATCTCAAATAATACGAAACGGAGGGAGTAACATGACTTTAAAATATAAAATTGCCTGTCAGGAAATAATGAAGAATTTGCTAGTTATGCCAAAAACAATTATGGTGACTTCTAAGCGACGTGTAAATCCAACAAAATGAGATAAAAAATAAGAGTATTTCAGAAGTGAAGTAGTTGCTTTCCAGCATAAGTATTCTCAGTTGCATCGCAATTTATGATAATAATCCCTTGGCATCTTCTACATTAGTTGACAAGAATACAAGATTATGAACTTAAGAGAAATAAACTTATAATTATAGCGGTCAATGATGAATACCCAAAGATGAACATTAAGTTTTAATTTTTGACATAAGGTTTACTTGTCAAAAGGTTTTAACTCAGAAAAAAAATACTTTTTAGCTAATTGTCAACAAATATACTTTTCTAATTAAGCTATAATAATAATATAAGAAGTGGATTCGATGTGTACCGGAAAATCTTGAAGCAATAATAAAGTTATTTTCGTATGATCTATATGCATTAGTTCGAGCATAAAAGCAATTATTAATATTAATATTAGAGTAGGTTGTTTACATCGTACCCCTTATGTGCAATCCTTTTTCAACCTTCATAAATGCGTAATACCTCATATAGCGAGCTGCCTTTTTTTTCCTAAAATTATAAAAATGAGAAGACAAATATACTTCCTCCAATTCACTTTAGTTGATTATTTAATTTTTTTTATGGTCCATAATATTTGATTTTTTTAAATATTAAAAGAATTAAATTATTTTTTCAAAGTTACCCTGAAGTAAAGAGTGTTGAAGTATTTATTATATTTTTTATAAATAAATTTAAATTAATATGATCAATTTTATTATAAATTGCTAAACATAAATTTTTTAATATATATAAAAACTACCAAAAAAATTAAATAATTGGGTGGGAGGGTAAACAAAGTAATGATAGGAAAATCCTGGTAATAATAATACGTAGTACGACGAAAAGGCACAAGAATCGGGTCCCCAGTTTCTTGTTTCTATAACTCTTCTCTCTTTCTCTCTTTCTCATTTTCTTATTCTAGCTGTGACCTTTTTCGTTACAGAGGTCGAAAGCTACGGTTTTACTTTTGATTTGGATCGGTGGAAGAAGAAGAGAATGGGTTCGTATCAATTCTTGAGAAGTCATTCTGATAAGCTACACAATCGTAATTCCTCTTCATCTTTCTGTAGCGAAACGCTACGTGGATGTTCAACAGCACAGAATTGTCTGCTAAAGATTCTCAGGACAATCTCCACTGTCCCACCACAGAATACCTCCACACTTCCACCCTCCTTGTGTTCCCAGAAACTCAATCGTTGTAACGGATTTTCTATAGACTTGAATATTGGGTTTAATGTTCCCCCGGAAATGGAGGAATCTGATTCTGCTTCTCCGGTTGACGGCGGTTGGGTTTCTAGACAGAGTTCTACTAGCACTACCGCTGGAGGCAATTTAGCCGATGATAAGTGTCCCTTTGCGGCGGAGTGCGGCGGCGTTTTGACGGTTGACGGTGAATGCGAGAAATCGTGCAAAAGTGAGATTTGTGGAATCGAAGCTATGATCAACGAAGAAATTATAGAAAATTTCCAGCTTGAGAGTAGTAATGGGGTTTCTGAAACGAGCAAAGAACAAGACGAAATTGGGGAAGTAAAAGAGGAAGAAGGATTCATGGGTTTGCTGATTGAAGCAGCAACATTGATATTTGGAGACTTTAAAAATGAAAATTCCAAGTCCGAATGCGAGAGCGAGACAGAGAGAAATAGCTTTAAATCTGAAAACAGCAGAGAGAAAAGAGAGGATGAAAGGAACGATAAAAAGCAACTGAAACGAAGAAAGGAGTGTAGAGATCCAGTGGTTCGATCAAAAAGGGGAAGGATTCAGGTTTTGCCTAACAAATACAAGGACTCCATTCTCGAGCCATTCTCAAGAATCCGATCAACCATTTTCTCTAATAGACGGCGGTCAAAGTAAGAAAGATCGCTCTTTTAACTTTATAAAATCTTTAGGTTAATTAAGTAGTGTGATTTGTTTTTACCTTTTCTTTTGCATTTTTTGTGATAGTACAGTCTTTTTTGTGATAGTACAGTATTTTAAGCTCATTTTTTTGTGTTTTTATTTTGTGTTATGGAGAAAAATTTGGTAGAATTTTGGTGTTGTTAAATATTCAATTGATCATACAGACCTAGTTTATAGTGTTACTAGTTGAAAAAGGTTTTAGTTTAGTGTTGGACAAAGGAAAGGACATTCAAGTCAAGCGTATTAATTTGAGGCATAAATAGTCTCACTTTGAGGTTCATAATGAAGTGCCTTTGGGTTCGAAATATTGGATTTAATAAGACTTAAAATATACTAGTATACATATTATGTACTAAATAACGGTTGCATAGTATACCATACAAATTTATGAATAAGATACTCCATAAGTTAGTAACGAATAGCTATCTTCCCTATTTTTGCCTTCCTTCCTCCTCTGAGCGGGACAAGTGGTCCGCCACTTGGTTTTCATTACCCTTTCAATCCATAATTTCTAAATCAAACTCTTGAAGTAACAAGACTAATCACATCATTCTCGCTTTGGAGTCTTTCTCTGTTATCAAGTACCTAAGGATTGCATGATTGGTGTACACTATGACCTTGGCCCCCACAAGATATGGCCAAACTTTTCTATTGCAAATACTATGGCCAACAACTCTTTCTCTGTTACCGTGTAGTTCCTTTGAGCCCCCATAAGATATGTCATTTTTTCCTTTTCCTTCAAGAAAGAGTTAGGGATTTTATATACTTCATTTATGAACATGTTTGACTGAGCACGAAGTTTAAGAAAAAATGAAGACTTTTGAAATTTGTGGTTCTAAACAAGTAAAAAAGGGGCACAGACTATTTGTGTGGTGATAAAAACTTCTTATTAAGGGTAGAATGGTAAGTTTAAGCTAAATTGCTTTCAAATTTAGAAAGAGGTCATTCTTTTTGGAACAGACCAAAAAGGAAATAGATTCACATAAACTGAAACGGAGAGAGTATTATATATAAAGTTAATAAACCTAGTTAAGAATGTAGATTAATTGGTAGTTCAAGTCTCTTGGAAAGAAGACTGAGAATGTTAATAATCTTGTTCGATAAGAAAGTGTGGAGCAAAAATATATGGTTTATGTGGGACACGGAGGAAACATATATGGTTTGTGTGGAGCAAAAATATACTATGTTTTATGGATATTGTTCGATAAGAATGTTATACTGTATATATTAAATCCCTAACTCTTTCTCGAAGGAAAAAATGAACATCCACATAAATTAATTGAAAGTCAATATCGTGAAAACGGAGGGGAAACTCGGTCATGTAGAAGACTTTGACTGGATATATGGTTTATTATGTAGCCAAAACACCCCTCTCATTTTCTGTTTATACTTTCCCCCATTTTATCATCTCCCGTTGAAACAACCAATTTAGACTGTGGGATCAACATTGCAAAAAGATAAAATAATATTCATCCGTTAGCAATGGTGAATTCGCGAGCCAAATGTTAATTTGTCAAGAGAACTTTTTTTTTTCCTTTTTATTATAATATTATTCATTATATTTTGATGCTTATTTTAGCTAGCTTGTAACTATAATATTTTAGTGTTTCTTCATATAAATTTAAAAATTACAAATTATACCTTTTGATTTTAGTGTAATAAAGAAAAACATTGTCAAAATTTAAGTGGAAAGTGTTGACGTGCAAAATGAAACAAAAGGAAGACATGTATGTATATGACATGTGAATTTATTATAACGTTGTGTGGTTCACTCCATTCGAAAGAAGAGTCGTTCCAGATTTCAGAAGTGAGAGCTGCAAGGGTCCCCACTTTGCCAAAAACTTATACATACAGTTGGTTAAGAATAGAGACAGAATATTTTGACATCACACATTTTCAAGTCACAAAGAAATTCGCATGAAATTATACAACACATTTAATGTACTACCTGTTGCAGGCCTATAATAAATAGATATTAGTGCATCTCTAAGAATTTAATTATTTGTATAAGTTGGTTCACACAAAAATTCGCAGATTGGGGTGGGCATACAATCATTGCTCAACCATATATTATACGTCCACTTTTACTTCCTTTTCGAGAGTCCAGTTAACTAATCTTTGAAGTAAAATTATATTCCATCCGTTTCAATTTATGTGAACTTATTTCCTTTTTAGTTCGTGCCAAAAAAGAATGACCTCTTTCCTTATTTGGAAATAATTTACCTTTATGGAATAATTTATAGCCACACAAAATAAAGGTGCCTCATTTTACACCACAAGATCAAAAGTCTTCTCTCTTTTCTTAAACTCCGTGCCCAGTCAAATGAGTTCACATAAATTGAAACGGAGGGAGTATTAGATTATCTTAATATTTTAAAATTAAAATTTGTATATTCGAAAACTATACTAAGGACTATAATTTGTAATTTTTCTTATATCAATATAGTAAAAATATATATGCTAAAATATTGGTCAAAATTTATCTAGTTTGACTCTTGAAAACGAAACACGATAAGTAAAAGTGAACGAGGGAGTACGTGTTTGTCATAGCTTTTATGCTAACTAGTAGTCATTCACAGACGGAGCTAGGCTTATTATTATTTGATAATTCACAGATAGGGGTGGGCATACTATGGGCAAACTCGAAATTTGAATTTCTTGAATATTTGGTTTGGATTTTCGGATTATGGATTGGATTTTGGATTTAATTTTTAAAGTTTTTGGATTTCGGATTGGATATTTGATTTGGTATTTCGAATTTTTTGATATCCAAAAAACTGAAATTCTTATACTTTATATTTTGTCCATTATCTGTATGACAATAGTAATAAGTTTAATATCCTACCCATTAGATATTATTATATATATATATATTCAATATTAATTACTAAGTTATTATGAGAATACTTTCTATTTGGATGTGGTTTTACTATGTCTACTTCTTAACTGTCGTATTAAGTCTCTAATGTATTTTTTTTAATAATAATTTCATCACTTTAATATTTCATTTGGATGATTGCAGTGAGAATAAATAACTCTCCAGATAATTTAACATGAGTACTTTATTTGGATATTCATTTTTTGTAAAAAGAAGAGACGTCTCAACTTATAAGCTCAAAACCAAAAATCCAAAATATCCAAAACGATTCATCCAAAACCAAACTTAAAAAATTTGGTCCAGTCCGAACTTATTTGGATTAGATTAGGATTGTCATTTTGTCAATCCAAAAACTGAAAATCTAAATTGAAATTTCATATGCAATCCGAACTGCCCGAACGTCCACCCCTATTCGCATATGAGGCTAAGCTTGGCTAAGTTTTTCTCCTTCATAACCTCATACTCTTAAGTTTGGGCTACAATTATTCTATTTGATTTGCCCCACCTCATAACTTCTTTACCCAAATAGCCGATTGAATTTACTTCTTTTACTTTCTCTAGTCTTATATACATATTTACAAGGATTATACATATATTACGGGCCAGCTATTTTAAGTTTAAGTGCTAAGGTAAGTGATTATTTAAGTTAATTCTCAAACGGTGGTTAAGAAACCAAGTTTATTTTGCACTGGCCCAAAGGGTGTTTGGATGAATATAAAGGGAAGAAGGAAAACAAAGAAACAGAGAGAAATGATAGCATAGAAAGTGAGACAAAAAAAGTTTCCTCGAGGCAAAGCCACAAGAAACTAGCAATAATTTTCATAACTTTCCTTTCTCCTCCTTTCCCTTATTCCCTAGCAGATAAGCAATTTACTAGGGAAAGGAAATAAACGATAAACTTTACAAAAATAAAAAGGCGATATAAAGTAGGAAAAAGGGGCAGTTCCCCATGTTATACTATTTCATTTTTGTATTCCACATCTTCCCGCAAGGTTCGAAACAAGAGAAGAAACACGTTTTCAAATTTTCCCTACCTTTGAATAATTGGCAAAGGTGTTTGAACAAAAATTAGCAAGATCTTTTTGGCTAAATTAATTAGAGAAGAATAAAGAGGTAAATTTTAGTCAAACATAATAACCACATATCCATAAACAAATCAGAAAATAATGCATAAGATGCAATAAGAGTGATCAATCTTATTGATATTTGTCATTTCTTCTTTTGTTAATTCATGGAGATGACAGTTTTTCATCGTCCATGGAGGATGACTTTGCGTTCCTTTTGCTAAGAAGATTATTGAGGAAAGGGAAGAGAGAAAAAATTCCCCCCCCCCCCCTCCTTCCCCCACCCACTTCAATGAAATATTCCTTCCCTATATATAGTTATGGAATCCTCACTACAGATCAATACACTTTCACACCACGTCCGCTTTCGCCGTTTCCTGAATATCGTTCTTTGTCATGGGGGTATTGTGAGTACGAGATTTTGGAGCAAATCATGTCGTCTTCCACTATCTCCTCGCTTGGACGGGATCTCGGTGAGGCTGGCCGCAGTGGTCAGATTTGATCAATACAGTTAGTCCCTCCATTTACCAGGATCGTCTCTTGTCGGGCCTGGTAGGCGGATTATGATTGTTACACATCTAAGAGAAATCTGACCGCCTACCCCATGGGTATGATCTTTAGATTCTAGTAATGTGACCAGGGGCGGACCTATGCTTTGGGGTCGGGGGCACGGGCACCCGTTGGCCTCGGTAAAAATATTGTATATATATTTTATATATATAAGTTAATACACGACGGACCCCTATAAATATATTATGTGGCACCCTTAGTCACAAAGATATGATAGAAGAGTTGGTTTGTGGAGTAGTTAGGCTTTGTAAATACCCAAGTTCGAATCTCAACTTCAACAATCAAAATAGTATTTTTAATTGGGTATCATTTGGTACAGGCGTACTACTACCATTTTCTCTCTCAAAGAATTCCCACAAGCCTACTAATATCCTTTTCAACAAGCCTACTTATGCCTACTTATCTAATTTCAACAAGCCTACTCCATTTTCTCTGTTTTGACTTTCTTTTGCCAATTGCCAAACCCAAACGACCAAAACATACTACTATCATTTTCATTTTTCAACAAGGCTAATAATTTAATTTCAAAAAGTCTACTAATCTACTACTATTCTTTTCTCTCTCTTTGAGAGAATTTCAACAAGTCTAAGAGCAGTACTCCATTTTCTCTCTTTTGGCATTCTTTTGCCAAACCCAAACGACCAAAATAAATTTTATCCACATTTTCACTATCACAGATTCACACATTCTTTCTTCAGGGATCAAGGCATCAAGCAGCTACCAATCTTTTTCTGGGTAAGATTTTAAAAATTATACTTGAAATTTTTATCTTGTTTACACTTTTCTAATGGTAAATTTTAGTTTCTAAGTTAGGGTTTAAAAAAATTCCTTTTAAAATACGATTGAGAAGGGGCTTAACTGGAAGGTTTTGCTTGCCTCTTATTTGTGTCTTGTTCTCACCTTTGGCTATTCTATTTTGATTGAATCATTGAATTTTCTGTAATTTTTCTTGATTTTGTTGAGGCTAGTAAAGCCTTTGATTTCGGCCCCAAAAATTTTAAGGCCCCAAAAGGTGTGCTTTTAGTTTTTGAATTTATTGTTTATTCCTCAGAAAGTTTGAGGGAGGAGGAGGTCTTGAGGGCGTTGCGTAGGATGAGTAGGGGTCGAGCGACTGGGCCAGACGAAATTCCGGTGGAGTTTTGGAAATGCATGGGTAGGTCGGGAGTGGAGTGGTTGTCCAGGTTGTTCAATGTGATCTTTAGGACCAAGAGGATGCCGGAGGAGTGGAGATGGAGTACAGTGGTTCCCTTGTACAAAAACAAAGGGGATATCCAGTGTTGCAACAACTATAGGGGTATCAAATTAATAAGTCACACCATGAAGGTCTGGGAGAGGGTGATCGAGGCGAGGGTGAGGGAGATGTCATCTATATCCGTGAACCAGTTTGGTTTCATGCCGGGTCGCTCTACTACAGAAGCTATCCACCTTGTGAGGAGGATGGTGGAACTGTTCAGGGATAAGAGGAAAGACCTGCATACGGTGTTTATCGACTTGGAGAAGGCGTACGATAAGGTCCCTAGAGAGGTTCTGTGGAGATGCTTGGAGGCGAAGAGCGTGCCAGAAGCCTACATCAGAGTGATCAAAGACATGTATGATGGAGCCAAGACTAGGGTTAGGACGGTGGGTGGCGACTCGGACCATTTTCCGGTGGTTATGGGGCTACATCAAGGATCTGCGCTAAGCCCTCTCTTATTTGCCTTGGTAATGGATGCTCTAACTCGCCATATTCAAGGGGATGTGCCATGGTGTATGCTCTTTGCCGACGACATAGTCTTGATAGACGAGACGAGGGCTGGTGTTAATGCGAGGTTGGAGGTCTGGAGACAGACCCTCGAGTCTAAGGGTTTTAAACTAAGCAGGTCTAAGACAGAATATCTAGAGTGCAAGTTTAGCGCCGAGTCGAGCGAAGTAGGCTGGGACGTGAAGCTGGGATCTCAGGTTATAGCCAAGAGGGACAGTTTCAGATATCTTGGATCAGTGATTCAAGGGGACGGAGAGATTGACGGGGATGTCACTCACCGTATAGGAGCGGGGTGGTTGAAGTGGAGGCTCGCATCGGGAGTCTTGTGTGACAAGAAAGTTCCACAGAAACTCAAGGGGAAGTTTTATAGAGCGGTGGTTAGACCTGCCATGTTGTATGGGGTGGAGTGCTGGCCTGTGAAGAACTCTCATGTCCGGAGAATGAGAGTTGCGGAGATGAGGATGCTCAGGTGGATGTGCGGGCTCACCAGATTAGATAAGATTAAGAATGAAGTTATTCGGGAGAAGGTGGGGGTGGCCCCAGTGGATGAGAAGATGCGAGAAGCGAGACTCGGGTGGTTTGGGCATGTGCGGAGGAGAAGCCTTGATGCACCGGTGAGGAGTTGTGAGCGACTGGCGGTGGTTGGCGCGAGTCGAGGCAGAGGGAGGCGTAAGAGGTATTGGGGTGAGGTGATTAGGCAGGATATGGCTAGAATGGGGATTTCCGAGGACATGACCCTCGATAGGAAAGTTTGGAGGTCTAGTATTAGGGTTGTAGGGTAGGGCCTTCTAGAATTCTTAGTACTTCTGGTTAGGGGCTGAGTGGGGTTTGGTAGCGATCTCTATAGTTAATTAATGTATTGTATTGTGCCTCTTATGGTAGTAACCGATTGGTATTATCGCATGTCATTCTACTTTTGGTTTTATGTTTAGATAATTATTTATTTGATTTATCCCGGATTTACTAACATTGTTTTGTTTTGTTTTGTTTGTTGATTTTCTCTCTCTTTTTCTGAGCCGAGGGTCGGTCGGAAACAGCCTCTCTACCCTTTCGGGTAGGGGTAAGGCCTGTGTACGTATTACCCTCCCCAGACCCCACTTTGTGGGAACATACTGGGTAGTTGTTGTTGTTGTTGTTCCTCAGAAAGTTTGGTTGAATTTCAGCTACATATATTGGACACTAGTATTATTTTTTGATTAATTATATTATTATTTTGCTTGGCATTGTTGCTTTGTAGGAAGTTCTCTTGACCTGAATTGAGATGGACAAATTTTTGAAAAGGTTTAATTCTCCTCAACCAAGTTCTAGTTTTAGAGACAATTCCTCCCATCTTGTAGAAGAGTTTGATGTGAAATCACTTAATACCAACCCCGGAGAGAGAATACCCATTGATAGATATAGCCCTAGAATACGGGATGAAGTGAGAAGACACTACATCGAAAGAGGGCCATGCCAACCGGATCACAAATTTCCTAAAACTTTATTTAGGAAGAAAATGCGCCAATTTAGTTCGGGTTGGTTTAAAGGTTCACATTGTAGATGGTTAGAGTATAGTGTGAAGAAAGATGCCGCATTTTGTTTATGTTGCTATTTATTCAAAAATAATTACGTTAATGGAAGCACAGGTGACTCTTTCACAAAAACTGGCTTTAGAGGATGGAATAAAGCAACTGAAAGATTTGATCTACATGTTGGTGAAATAGGTAATCTCCACCATAAGTGCTTCAACAATATGTTAGCCTTGTCAAATCAATCTCAATCAATCCAAGTTGCTTTTGAAAAGCAATCCGATCAACAGAAAACTGAATATCGAATTCGTTTAAATGCCTCAATTGATGTTGCAAGGTTTCTCTTGGACTTTGGATTGCCTTTTCGTGGTCACGATGAAAGTGAATCTTCAAAAAATAAAGGCCTTTTTCTAGGGCTTTTGGGATGGCTTGGAAATAGGCTTCCAGATGTAGATAAAGTTATATTAAAACATGCTCCAAAAAATGATATAATGACTTCGCCAAAAATTCAAAAGGATATTGTGAGTGCTTGTGCACAAGAGACCGTAAAAGCTATAATTGATGACTTGGATGGAGATTATTTTGGGATATTAGTTGATGAGTCCAAGGATATTTCACACCATGAACAAATGGCCCTTGCTTTGCGGTATGTTGACAAAAAGGCCAAGTGAACGAGCCATTTATTAGTCTTGTTCGTGTTAGTGATACATCTGCAAAGTCGTTGAAAGATGCAGTACTTTCTTTGCTAATGAAATACTCATTAAGTCCATCCAAAATACGTGGACAAGGCTATGATGGGGCTAGTAATATGCAGGGAAAGATGAATGGCCTTAAAGCTTTAATTTTGCAAGAAACTCCATGGGCATATTCTGTTCATTGTTTTGCACATCAATTACAATTGACACTTGTAGCTGTTGCTAAAAACACAAGGAGGTTGAGACTTTCTTTGCTATTGTTACTAACGTGTTGAATATAATTGGAGCTTCTTTTAAGCGTAGAGATCAACTTCGGGATCATCAAGCAGAATTGTTGGAGAAATTATTAGAGAGTGGTGAAGTTCAAAGTGGGAAAGGATTAAATCAAGAGCGGGGGCTTCAAAGGCCAGGTGACACTCGTTGGGGATCACATTGTAAAATATTGGATAACTTTGTTAGTTTATTTTCTTCTATTGTTCATGTGCTTGGGGTGATTGAATGTGAAGGTGATGTTAATGATAGGTTGCAAGCAGAAGTTTTTTCTAGTAAAATTAAAGCATTTGAATTTGCTTTCTTGCTTCACTTAATGTTGAAAGTATTGATAATGTCAAACGAGTTGAGCAAAGCATTACAGAAGAAAGATCAAGATATTGTCAATGCCATGGTATTTCTTGATATCACAAAGGAAAGGTTGCAAACAATGAGAGATGAAGGATGGGAACCATTAATGGATGAAGTATATTTATTTTGTGCAAAACATGATATTTTGGTTCCCAAGATGGAAGAATTCTATATTCCTGGAAAGTCGAAGCGTAGACCTTCAAGTGTTACTTATTCACATCACTTACGTGTTGAGCTTTTTTATACTGTGATTGATTTACAACTGCAGGAGCTGAATAGTCGTTTTGATGTTGTGAGTAGTAACTTGCTTCTTGGTATGGCTAGCTTGAATCCGTCTAACTCATTTGCTAATTTTGATAAGGAAAGAATAATGACATTGGCCAAGCATTATCCCGATGAGTTTGGTGAATTGAAGCTTCGAGATCTTAGTCGCCAACTTGACACTTTCATATGGCATATGCAACATGGTGACCCTAGGTTCTCTGATCTGAAAGGAATTGGTGATTTGGCAAAAGCATTGGTTGAAACAAATCTTGTGGAGACTTATTCACTTGTTTATTTGCTTGTGAAGTTGACTTTAATTTTACCTGTCGCAACTGCAACGGTGGAAAGAGCATTCTCATCTATGAAGTACATCAAAGACGAATTGCGTAGTAGTATTGGTGATGCATTTTTAAATGATTGTTTAGTTTGTTACTTTGAGAAGGAAGTGTTTGTAAATATAAGCAATGATGCTATTATTGACCGTTTTCAAAATATGAAAATGCGTCGAGTTCAACTATGAGTGAACAATATACTTTTGTTATATTAGTATCACGTTAATGGTATTTGATAATATTATTGTTGGTTATTGGCATAGTAAAAATAATGGTGCCCCCGTAACGCTTAAATCCTGGGTCCGCCTCTGAATGTGACAGCGACTTTTTGATATCCTTGAACTATTACGGCTGTTTCGGAACCGGAACATCGTTCATCTCGAAGAGTTGTTTATGGTTAACTACCATTATGACACGCGTTCCTAGTAGATTGAACCTTTTCATGCCTTATCAACTTCAACTAGTGACTCTTGGGTTTGTGCTTGGAGAATTTATGTCTCTTATAGATAGGACTGCACCATTCGATTTGACACATTTTTTTTACCTTACTTAAGAGAGCATTGTGAATCTTCTTTTTTCCCGTTACTTTAGAATTATGATTTTCTCCAGTTAGCCAGGAATTTTCGTCCTTCCCTTTCTTTATCCTTTTGCTTTATCAAATTGATTCAAATGGATGGCGAGAGGCTCGTGTTAATGTGGATATGCCTCTGTAATGGCAGACGTTGATGAGGGTACGGGTGATAAGGGAAGATCTCCTAGAGATGGTGTCGAGTGAAAGTATTTCTATCTTTGTTTCTTTTTTTTATATATATTTTTGTTTATTTTTCTTTTCTTGTACTCCGTTGGTTTTAGTTGTACATAATTTGCAGTTGCTTGCATAGTAGCTTTGTATGAAGAGGATTTTTCATTGTTACATGCCTTATGTACTCCTTTTCCTATTTTTCTCTTCATAATTTTGATGCAAAGTAGATTTCTGCATGTTGACCTCCCACTTCTTAGGGGACTTCAAGGTCACTCGGTTGAGTAGAGCCTTGATAACGTCTTTAGCCGATGGGATGGTGCTTTCACCTTGTGTCGAGGAGCAAATCCATCAACATCTGAGCGGTATCGGGTTCTTTTACTAACAGCGGCCTTAGCCGTATGGGTTTTATTTTCGAGCTTATATCAAAGAGTCATCTCATCGCGAGTCCCATTTTTCTTCGGCGATGGCTTTTGGTCTTAGGGGTGTCATTTCGAATTCTCGTCGAAATATTTACCCGTCGTTGTTCGATCAAGGTCGAACTCTTCTTTTTGGTGGAGGCCCTTGGCGTTAAGAGTGTTATTGTGAGCTTTCGTTGAAATATTAACTCATCATTATTTGATCAAGGTCGAACTCTTCTTTTTAGCGAAGGCTCTTGGTCTTAAGGGTGTTATTTCGAGCTTTCATCGAAATATTAAACAGCCGTTGTTCGATTGAGGTCGAAGTCTTTCTTTTGGCGGAGGCCCTTGGCCTTAAGAGTGTTATTTCGAGCTTTCGTCAAAATATTAACCCGTCGTTGTGCGATCGAGGTCAAATTCTTCTTTTTGGCGGAGGCCCTTAGCCTTAAGGGTGCTATTTCGAGCTTTCTTCAGAATATTAGCCCCTCGTTGTTCGATCAAGGTCACACTCTTTCTTTTGGTGGAGGCCCTTGGCCTTAAGGGTGTTATTTTGATCTTTCGTCAAAATATTAACCTGTCGTTGTTCGATCGAGGTCGAACTCTTTTTTTTCGCAGAGGCCCTTAGCCTTAAGTGTATAATTTTGAGCTTTCGTCGAAATATTAACCCGTCATTTTTCGATCGAGGTCGAACTCTTCTTTTTGGCCAAGGCCCTTGGCCTTAAGGGTGCTATTATGAGCTTTTATCGAAATATTAACCCACAGTTGTTCGATCGAGGTCGAATTCTTTTTTTTAGCGAAGGCCTTTGGCCTTAAGGGTGTTATTCGAGCTTTCGTCGATATATTAACCCATCATTGCTTGATCGAGGTCAAACTCTTCATTTTGGCGGAGGCCCTTGTCCTTAAGGGTATTATTTTGATCTTTCATCAAAATATTAACCCGTCGTTGTTCGATATAGGTCGAACTCTTCTTTTTGGCGGAGGCCCTTGGCCTTAAGGGTATTATTTCGAGCTTTCATCAAAATATTAACCCGTCGTTGTTCAATCGAGGTTGAGCTCTTCTTATTGGCGGAGGTCTTTGGCCTTAACGGTGTTATTTTGAGCTTTCATCAAAATATTAACCTGCCGTTCTTCTATTGAGGTCGAACTCTTCTTTTTGGCAAAGTTCCTTGGCCTTACGGGTGTTATTTTAAGCTTTCATCGAAATATTAACCCGTCGTTGTTCGATAGATCTTAAACTCTTCTTTTTGGCAGAAGTCCTTGGCCTTAAGGGTGTTATTTCGATCTTTCGTCGAAATATTGACCCATCATTGTTCGATCGACGTCGAACTCTTCTTTTTGGAAAGAGGCACTTGGCCTTAAGGGTATTATTTCAAGCTTTCATCGAAATATTAACCCATCGTTGTTCAATCGAGGTCGATCTCTTTTTTTTTTTGGCCGAGGTCCTTGGCCTTAAGGGTGTTTTTTCGAGCTTTCGTCAAAATATTAATCCGTCTTTGTCCGATCAACATCGAACTCTTCTTTTTGGGGCAAGCCCTTGGCCTTAAGAGTGTTATTTCGAGCTTTTGTCAAAATATTAACCCATCGTTGTTCGATCGAGGTCGAACTCTTCCTTTTGGAGGAGGCCCTTGGCCTTAAGGATCTTATTTGGAGCTTTCATCAAAATATTAACCCATCGTTATTTGATCGAGGTCGAATTCTTTTTTTTTTGGCGGAGGCCCTTGGCCTTAAGGGTGTTATTTCGAGCTTTTAATCAAAATATTAACCCTTGTTGTTCGATCGAGGTCGAACTCTTCTTTTTGGTGGAGGTCCTTGGCCTTAAGGGTGTTATTTCGAGCTTTCGTCGAAATATTAACCTGCGTTGTTCGATCGAGGTCGAACTCTTCCTTTTGGTGGAGGCCCTTGGCCTTAAGGGTGTTATTTCGATCTTTTGCCAAAATATTAACCCGTCGTTGGTCGATCGAGGTCAAACTTTTATTTTGGCGGAGGCCCTTGGCCTTAAGGGTGTTATTTAGAGCTGTCGTTGAAATAGTAACCCGTCATTGTTTAATCGAGGTCGAACTCTTCTTTTAGGCGGGGGCCCTTGGCCTTAAGGGTGTTATTTCAAGCTTTCTTCAAAATATTAACCCGTCGTTCTTCGATCGAGGTCGAACTCTTCCTTTTAGCGGAGGCCCTTGGCCTTAGGGGTGTTATTTCGAGCTTTCGTCAAAATATTAACCCGTCGTTTTTTTGATTTTTCGAAGGGGTATCTTCAGGGGGAGTCCCAGTTCGCCTAATTTTGTTTACATCGGGGAGTGTGATATCGGAGAGCAGGAAGCGCTGGTACTTTGATCATATTTGTTTCACACATTTATTGGAGTTTTCCTGTCTAACCTTTTCGCTTTCCGGTCTTGAGATATCAATGGTGGATGGGACGATGAATTACACTTTGACCTCTAGGGTTCCCCCTTGTCAGTCAGATTTTTAAGTCCCTAGGAAGGCTTTCTTGGGACACCTTTTTTGTTAATGGCGAGGAAGTATCCTTTGAAGGGTATCACTTTCGAGGTGTCGGGTTTGTTTGGTGGAGGATATTTGGGTATTCCGTAATAATTTCCCATTCTTTGGTTGGGATATTTCCTTGCTCGCTCGCCCGTGCTGCGCTTGCGCTCTTGTTTGAGCAACCAGCAGAAGGGGGGTTAGGATGATATCCTTCTTACCTCGATCTGATGAGTTGGTAAACGAAGATGGATCGACGACGTTACTTGCTCTGCTTGCCATTTCGATGGTTGAAGGGGATGACGTTGTGTGAGTTTGGTAACCGTATTCGGTTCTATTTCCCTTTCTTTTTGTGCCTTTGTCCTGTGTGGGCTACGCTTGTTTTGACTGGTTCGTGGGCTGCTCGGTGTTCGGGAGATGATGTTGGTTGCAACTTTTGCTTGTATATAGCATCATGATCTCGGTTGGTGTGTGAGATTTACTTACTGTTCCTTTCGGTGGGTGATCATGTTTCGGTTTTTGATCTGGAGGAGACTAGGAAGTTTTAACTAAGAAATTCCCAGAGACGGCGCCAAATAGTTTGACCAAAAATTATCAAGATCTTTTGGGCTAAATTAATTAGAGTAGAATGAAGATGTAAATCTTAGTCAAACATAATAACCTCAATATCCACAAACAAATCAGAAAATAATGCATAAGATGAAATAAGTGTGATCAATCTTATTCATACTTGTCACTTCTTCTTTTGTTAATCCATGGAGATGACAGTTTTTCATCCTCCATGGAGAATGATTTTGCATTTCTTTTGCTAAGAAGATTATAGAGAAAAGGGAAGAAAGGGAAAAATCCCCCTCTTGAATGAAAGGCTCCTTCCATATATATATAGTTATGGAATCCTCACTATGGATCAATACACTTTCACACCAAGTCCACTTTCGTCGTTTCTTGAATATCGTTCTTTGTCATGGCGGGTATTGTGAGTATGGGATTTTGGGGGAAACCATGTCGTTTTCCACTATCTCGTCGTTTGGACAGGATCCTGTTAAGCCGACTGTAGCTATCAGATTTTGACCAATACAAACGCAAAATATACCCTTGTAGGAGTATAAATGATTCAATAGTATAGATTATTCAAAATAGAGGTAGTATAACCGTAGGGGTATAGATGATCTTATAGTATAACTAGGGCTATTCTTAGATCATTTTTCAAAAGTAAAGGGCTAAATTTGGCCCTTTGCCGTTAAATAGTTTCTTGAGGAAAGAATATTAGGTTACCATTGAGCATTTTTTCGGGGTGAAAATCATTTACACCTCTTAACTTTGATTTAAAAATCAAACTCGCCCCTTATTATTGAACAACTAGCATTCAGTGATACAAATGATATTATACCTTATTATAAATTATAATATAAATTTATTCTAAAATAGAATATCCTTTTTATTATTTAATTTGTCACATTCGATCGGCATTTCCTTACTAGAATTGAAAGGACATACCAGCTCCCAAGAGATTATTCGGTATTCCTTCATAATATGACGCGCATTAAGTATATGTTTAAGTTATAATTTATTAGTGATAAATAGATTTATCCTTTAGAAATTTGTTATAAAATCTGCTTTTACTTTTAATAATTATAAAACTTTATATTAATTGCATTGAGGGTATGTTTATAAGGTTCTCATCATTTTTTTATTATCGATTATGTAAACATGCTTTTGAAATTTGATTGCTATGAATACAATTATTAATAAAAGGAAATTATTTTAATTTATTTTTTTTCCTCATCTTTTGATTATTCAACATCAATGAATTATATGCTTGGTTATCATTTTTTATTTTTCACTATAAAAATAAAATTAAGCCATTACATAGGTAAGTTCATAGCATAGATATCAGAAAAAGAAAAATATAATGATACTAAAAAGGTAAAACTAATAAAATAAAATACGTAAAGAGAAAAATATTGATAATGTAGAGGTTAAAATAGGTATTTTAAAAAGTCAATTGAGAAATAAGGAGGAGAACGATAATTGTTCGAAAGTTTGATTTTTAAGGTGTAAAAATTTGTCTAACCATTTGAGTACAAAAGCAAACTTCACGAGGATGATATTTAACTTCTCCAACAAAATATTATTTTCTCATTTTTTCGGTTTTGACAAGTATGGAGCTTCTTGATGAACACTTAAGTTAGCAAAATTAATTTATATTCTTAAATGAAGCATGCGACTTGCTTTTAGTTTTTTAAGATCTGGAATGGTTGAACTAATCCATCCGGGAGGGGAGAAAATGAGGAAGAAGTAACCCAAATTCCAGTAAAAGGAAAATGGAAAAAGTACTTATAGTGAAAATGAACAGTTTATAAATTAAATAATACTCTTAATTTCTAGTGTTTACACTGTCGTTCGCTTGATTAAACAGCTTGTATCACCGTCCTTGTGATCCTTTTATTTCGTTTTCTAATTTCTGGCTCCTAGCTATGAAACTATATATCACGTGGAACATTGTAACATTGACTAAATTATTTGTTTATTCTTTCGGCTATTAAATTTCATGTAGTAATTAAATTTCTTTTAAGATTCGGAAATATCTTATCAAGCCATACTTTAAGCGAGATTCAGATAATTTATGTTATGTGCTTAAAACTTATCTTTCAAATCTTTTATTGATTCATAATTTTTAAGTAAACAGTACTTAGAGCGTGTTTGGTATAACGAAAAATATTTTTCAAGAAAATATTTTTTTGGAAAACAAGTAATAATGTTATTTATTTTCGGAGTTTGGTACGCACATTAAGAAAAATGACTTCTTAAGAGTATTCATAAATAATTTAGATATAATAAATATGAAATCATAAGTTTCAAACCAACAACCTTACGGACCAACAAATTAACGTAAATCTTCGAACCGCCAAACTTTTAAAATCGAGGAATTTCGAACCCGTAAATTTTATAATTTCTAAACCCGTAAACTTCCAAACACATAAACCTCTGAACTCATTATTTTAAAACTTGTAAAATTTATAGTCTTGAAAACGATAATTAATAAAATTAAAACTAAAAATATATATTTAAATTTTTTTTGGGGGGGGGGGGGGGGGGGGGGGGGGGGGGGGGGCTTGGGGGCAGTAAAATAAAAAAAAAGTAGAAATTTATATTACCAAAAATAAAAAGTAATTTTTGTGCGCGGGGGTGGGGGATGGGGGCAGGTGGAGGTGGGTGATGAATGATGCAGAAAAATAAAAAAACAGAAATTTGAAATTACAAAAATATATATATATTTAAGGTAAAAAAAAAATTTTTGCAGGGTGAAGGGGGCGGAGGGGTAGTAGGGTGGGTGGTAATGGAAAAACTGAAATTTGGAGGTGGGGTAAGTTGGTGATAATGGAGAAGATTGAGAAGGAGCTTTGAAAAATATTTTCTATCTTCTCTTAATATGTATCTTTTCTCTCATTTAATTCGGGTGACTGTTATGATACTTAAGTAATAAAAAGTCATAAGTTGTGGTGAATCTGTGTCGTGTACAACAGTTAATGCATCAATATTTGGTGCGAATTCAAATTTTTAATTTCCTTTTAACTTTTTTACACCTTGATTACGTACTAGAATACTTAAATACAAGAGCAATAATATTAAACCAAAATATTATTTGAACTCAAAATTTCATCTTGACTAGTAATCCCTCCGTCCCAATTTAGATAGCGATATTGACTCGATTAGAGTTTATAAAAAAACTTTCAAATTTATGTTGTAAAAAAAAATACCAATATTTATGCGTATTTTTAAATTTAAAATTGTAAAGGTGCATGATGTACAAATAACATCATTTGTGTTGGCGGTAAATTACTTTACTAAGGATAAACTAGGAAGTATAAGGTTAAATTATTTATAAATAAAAAAATATGAAATACAAATTAAAAAGATAAGTATAACAGTAAATGGGATAGAGGCAGTATTAAATTTTCCTTAATTACTCATATTCTATGAAAATTAAGGAGAAAGTTTAATTTCTTTGCTTATTAATGCTGCAAATCGGGTCACCAAATGTGTGAAAGGCCCCAGGACATCTATTTCAATACTAACAGCCACTGAAGTATCTCGCACGTGTCACTTCCTAACATCAACGAACAAACTTTACTCCACGACTAACTTCTCCGCGTACATTACAAATTATCGTGGCCTTACCGTTTACAGTTATATCAACAGGTAACCGCTAGTTACCCACGAGCCCTTTCGCTGTCAAAAGAAGACTTTGTTGCCTAGGGCGACCGACATTACTCGGTTATAGGTTGACCCAATAATGCTACAGCTCCTTATATTCATTTCCCCAAATAAATAGGCCAATTCCTGCTTCCCGCTGATTGATGAGCTGTATATTTGCTCTGTTTCTTTCTTACTTATGAATCTACCCTCTTGTAATGATTACGCCGCTCGCCGGTGAACTGAGAGCCACCTCTCCATTCCTCCACTCGGCTTCCGCCATCATCTGTAAACCTATAACATATACATACAAACAGACAGATACTCTTATACTGTGATGCCGTCGCCAAGAAGTCATCGGAGAGTCATCGAGGAGAAGATTCGGAAAGGGAAGTTGCCGGAGAAATCCTTGTCGTTGCACGGAGATATCTCAGGCAGCACTTCCGAGATGTCGCGAAAGCCTAGGACTGTTCCGAACTTGTTCTCCGACCGAGGACCTTCTACTGGTAGCTCTGCCGAGATGCAGGTTAGGCTGAAGTTAACGAAATTACTGTTGAATGTGACGATTCAGAGGAGTTTAGGTCCCGTTCATGTGCTGATATCACCGGAATCAACTGTACATGATCTTATCGCCGCCGTTATACGGCAATACTCGAAGGAAGGAAGACGTCCGGCACTTTACTCCGCGGACTCCTCCGATTACGATCTTCACTTCTCGCAGTTCAGCTTAGAAAGTAAGAGCCGTTCGATTGTGCTTTCTCGAATATTTACCGTTTAATTGAGCCGTCTAAATTACTACCAATTTCATTGGATAGCAAATTGATTAATTATTTTTTGTTATAAATTATTGGTGGGTCCAGGTTTGGACAGAACGGAGGAGCTAACGGCGTTAGGGTCAAGAAACTTCTTTCTGTGCCCCAAAAAGTTAGGCGCTGAAACTTCGATGTGTGGTGACTTAACGGTATCGTCTTCAAGATGTACAAAACAAGCTGATACTGATATCATAATAGCCTTGCCTTGGCCTAAGTTCATGGATTTCTTGCTGTGACTATTTTACTATTTCACAGTTTTTGGTAATCAGAGGCGGAGTCTAAATTTTATGGATTCTTGATTTTAGGATAAGTGGCGTAGACATGAATTATTAAAAAAATTGATGTTATCGGGAATGAAACTTGCATTCTTCTATAAATTTGACACTCTTTGATCATGACACTAAGAGTTTGTCTTTTGTTAAAGGGGTGTCAATCCCTTATATATATTCAATTTTTTCTTAAAAAATACCTATTTACGTAGTGTCATTTTCCAGCGAAAATGTATCGGTTGACATCCCTCGTACAAGGATGGCTCCGCCACTGTCTAGGATAGTGACATAAGGTGTTAGTTACTTGGATTGAAATTTATTGTACATATTTTAAGTGAATTTCTTAATATATATAGAATTTGAACAAAAGTCATTTAAGTTCGGCCAAATCAATTTCTAGCTCCGTCCATATTGGCAATTATTTTTTGAAATTCATATCCTGTTAAATATGTATAACATTAATTATGATGGAAGGAGAGTAGTACATCCCCCACCCTAACCCCCTCCCCTCCTCTATTTTTCTAGGTTCGATCTCCTTTTTTTTTTGTTTTTTTTGTTGGTTTTAAATGGCTACTTTATAATTACTTAAACTTGTAGTATATAGTGTTGTCTAGCTTGTGTTATTTTCAAGTCGTGTAATACGTTTCTCAGTCATGGCGCTCAATAAAAGTCATCATTGCAAGTTTGTTTTACCAAGTGTATGAATGTACACGCAAATGGAGCCCCCAGTCTCTTTCCCCGATTATCTGCATACTTGTTGGCTCTCCGAACACAACGAAATATTATCTAGGAATTGTTATGGATAAGTTGAATACATAAGCCAAAGAGTTGAGAAAAGGATATGATTTTTAATTGTGTATTCAACTTTCAGATTTATATTTTTATTTGGACAATGACCTCACCTTTTACTTATGCATATAATTTTTATTGATTATTTGTTCTCATATCTAATTAGACTAGTAGATTTTCCTGTGCTTCTCGTGGTTATAAAAGATATTAAAAAATTTATGAATAGTTTATTTAAATATTTTCCCTCTTTCTATGAGAAGGAAAATGTTCATAAACAACAAATATTTGGGGTTAATTATAGTCATATGCTTATTCATATGTTTGGATTATATTAATTCTATTTAATTAATAATGATTTAAGGAGTATTTAAAAATAAAAAGGTAAAATTAAAACTAAAAGCCCTTAAGATTCATCTTATAATTGCAAATTCCCATACACATAAACTGTTTAAAATACTATTAGTTGTATATTGAGAAGGTAAACTTTTATACAAATGAATTTATTAAAAAAAATTTATTACCAACATGAAGTGTTCGTAGGCAACAAAATTAGATGGATACTTGGAAGAACACTGCTAGTAGTCACACCAACAGCCAGTTTCTCAATATTCCTCATAGTCAAAAGTAGATGTCTTGAAATATTAATTTTATTCTTGTGATCTCGAACTTTCATTCTTAACCGATTCTAACACCTAAATACTAAACAAAAGAAATTAAGTACATCTAAAGATTTGCAAACCACTTCTAACAAATCAAACTTCCCCTTAATATATATAACTAAAAGCTATTTGAACACTCCTTTAATTTGGACAAACATCTTGAAATTTTGAACCATAAAAAACACAAATAGTTGTTTTGAATTTTTTTGCTCAACCAATCACTTCGTTCTAGACAAAATGCAATTAATTATAGTAACATTATTTTTCAGAAATCAAAATAAAAAACCTTCTAATTTGCAGAAAAGTAAAAATCGATTAATTTCCATATGATGAGAAAATTTACCATTAAGCATTCCTATCTTATCACATCTCTAATAAGCACACCCACAAAAACTAAAGAAAAAGGAAAAATATTGCTTACATAAATAAAATAATGTAAAAAGAACAAATTAAAGACGAAAAACTAAAAAGGGCAAATAAATAATATACATTAAGTAAAATTAAGTCATCTAAATATAGTTTACATGGTCCAATCATTGATCGCGAAAATTTCTACGATAAATTGAGTAGGTCGTTAGTATAGTTCCCTAGCCACGATTCTGCTATTTGCTGGAATATTCTAGGAATAATATAAAATGAATCTCCCCGATGGTTAGAAATAGAAAGAGTAAATACGTAAGAATTATAAGAAAAAATAAGTGCCTTCCAGCGACCATATTTATCCTTTTGGGTGAACATACTCAAGTGAAGCATAACATTTTATTATGTGAAGCATAACATTGTATTACAAGACGCTTTTATAAGTACCTTCTTCCATGTTTGCTCCTCTATAGATGCATCAACAATGACAACACCCATCACACCCTCTTAGCAGCAAAACTTAAATGACATATGATCATTATAATTGTCGATGAACAATTGCTTATCCATACCATGGATGCCTTCTCATATCACTAAAAAAATAGAACCACCGGTCAAAATCAGAAAATGAAAATCTTAATTTTTGGAGTAGTTATAAGATGATGATTGGAAATTCGTGGAATGCTATACATAAGACCTCTGTAACAGAACAAACTTAGAAACTAATAAGGAAATTTACTATTTTAATAAAAAGCTTCTTTCGATTTGGCTGCCGCAAAATAACTCACATGCATTCTAATAAAAAGCTTGAAGAACTGGGAAAGAAAAGATACATTGGAATGGAGTTGGGAAATCTTGGAAGCAAATGGCAAAAGACATACAACTACGACTACACCTAAATTAGAGCTCATTTTCTTATAGTACTAAAAGTTAGAAATATGGACCATTACGAGGAATACGAATGGAATGATCAGTTACAATTAGAGGTGTTAATCGGGCTGGGCTGGCCCGCTAATAATTCAGGTCAGCCCGGTTCAGCTCGTTACTGTAGCAAATTTTTGGGTTGGGACGAATTGGGGGGGAGGCCTTGTAACATATAAGGTTTTTTAAACGGGTAACTGACCCGCTATAACCCGTCATGCCCTTTAACGGGTTTTTAACGGGCCACAGCCCGGTTCAGCCCGTTAGCTACTCGTTGGCCAACATCTATTTCTGCCAAAAACAATCACTTTTGGGCTTTTTATTTATATTTTAGTCCCCACCCCTTATAATTTATAAATTACAATTGTAGCCTTTTAAAAACTATAAATACTCCTCTTTCTTCTTCATTATTCCTCACAATTCAATTCATTTTCTCTCCAATTCTCTCTCAATAATATTCTCAATTGCTCATTATTTCAAGCTTTCAAGTTTCATCAAATATTTAGTTTTGTCATTACAAAAATATTATTATCATAAATTTCTAATTCAATTATTCAAGTGAAGTGTTGCATCAATTATCAAGTTATCAATTGAAGTTTGAGTTTCTACTTTCTATATCAAATTTAGTGTGGCATTCGGAATCCCGCTACACTCGTTCCATCTCTTTCTCTTTATTATTTAGAATTATTATTTTAATTTTTTTGTTTTAAATTACATAATGGATTTACTTAGAGTGGCCAAAAAAGCTTGCACTTCTAGTAGAGGTGGTAGTAAGATAAATTCCAAAAGAGTAAGAGGTGGTTCTTCTAGTAGTCATATTTCTGAAAGTTCACCCGAAAATATAAATGTGGATTATGAGCTACTTCAAGAAAATTATGATATTGATGATGATTTAGATGATATTTTAAATGATATTTCATCACCCGATAATCTTGAAACACCACCACTTACCCCAAGTAATGCTAGTCAAATACAAAATATTAGGGGTGAAAGTGCAAGTAAGCCTCCTTTGCCTATTAAAAAGAATCGAAGATTAAGAAGTAAGTGTTGGAATTTTTTCAATAGACCAGAAAATGAGAATAATTATGTAAAATATAAATTATTTAAGGAAGTTTATAAACATGAGTCCGATAAGAATGGGGGAACGGGTCAACTTCGTAGGCACATGGAAGAAATTCACCCTATTGATTGGTGAGTAGGCGATGAAGGTGGGCAACAAAAACTTAACCCGGCCACTGGCGGTTATTGGGTAAATACGATATTAAAGAAGACCGAGAAGAATTAGTTAAAATGATTGTTTTAGGTTGTTTACCTTTTAATTTTGCTTCTTCACCATATCTTGTTACTTATATTCAAAGAATTTATAACCCTATATTTAAAGGTAGTCCTAGAAGTACTTGTAGATCTGATATATTTAGACTTTATAGACAATATCAGACATATATATGTTATTTGTTCGCAAGTCTTCCTTGTAAAGTTTCTCTTACTTATGATATTGGTCGTGTTGTAAATGGAAATGATTATTTAATTGTTACATGACATTGGATAGATGATAATTTTTGTATGCAAAAACGTATTATTGCTTTTAAGTATGATGAAGATCAAAGTCATACCTGCGCATTTATAAGTAATATTATCCATGAAGTTGCTTTATTTTATAATCTTTCTGAAAAAGCTTTGTGTATGTCATTTGATAATGTTTCTAACAATAATTCTGCTATTACATTACTAAAATTGCATTTACACCAACCACTTCCTGAAATATTTCATATTAGATGTGCATGTCATATTTATAACTTAATTGTGAAGAGTGACCTTGACTTATTTCACAATAAAATATCTTTAGTTAGGAGAGCTTTTGGTGTGATTCAAGGAAATAATAGAAGTGCTAGATTAAATATATTTAAGGAAAAATGTGTACACTATGGACTAAGACCAAGACTTATTCCGGAAGAAATAGTTACTAGGTGGAATTATACTTATTTATTCCTAAGATGTTGTTATAAATGTAGAATGCCTATAACTGAAGTTGCTAATTCTCATTGTACCAATCCTAACCGTTTTTTAACATCTAGAACTTGGGATGTCATTGAAGGTGTTGTAAAGTTTTTACAAAATTTTTATGTGGCTATACTTCAGTTTTTCTGAGCTTATTATCCTATTATTGCAAATTGTTTAGTTCATATTGCTTAAATTTCTCTTTTACTATATAAGTTGAAGATGAAAGACGGATATACTGATGTTGTTGCACAAATACTAGATAAGTTTGAAAAATATTTCTTCCAAATTCCCCATATTTTCCTAATTGGTGCTATTTTAAACCTTACTATCAAAATGATAATGTATCGTCAATTAATTAGTGCTTTATATACTTATATGCATATTGGAATAACTGAAACTACTGATATTGAGACTTGTATTTCTGATCTACACAAATATTTATAAATTTTGTATAATTATTATGCTAACATTGTTGATGCTTCTTCAGTTGTAGATGCAAATATTCCTTCAACTAATACTTCAACATCTGGAACAAATTTGGAAGATGATGATAATGTTCAAGATTGTTTGATTTGGTCTACACTAGGAGAGCATCAACAAATCAATAGCCAGAATATTGATGAACTCCAATTCTACTTGCAAAAGTCACCGGAGCCCCTCACAAAGGATTTTCTACCGCTGAGTTGGTGGAGGAGCAACTCCAATCAGTTTTCTGTTCTTTCGGCCATGGCTCGAGACATTCTAAATGTTCATATTTCAACAATCGCATCAGAGAGCGCATTTAGCCAAGCAAGACAGCAACTAGGAGATATCCGTCATTCATTGGGCAACAACGCTTTGGAAGTTCTGGTGTGCTTCAGAGATCGAATTAGATCCGAACAGTGAAATCTAGGGCGTGACGAGGTAGATGAAGATGAAGACCAAGAAATTGGAGATATAATGGTTTATGGTACCGATTATAATGCCCGAAATTAAGAACCTCACATTAACATAGAAGAGCTTTCAAAGATGATGCAAAACATATGATTTACTACTTTTTTTTAACAATTGTTGTAAACTTTTAATTTGCAAGTTCAAAAATTTTAAAATTAAAAAACGACTTGCAAATTAATTTGAAGTATTTTATTTTTTAATAAAAGTATCAAAGTTACTTAAATATTGTGAATTTTTAATATTGCATATTAGTCTTATTCAATATTTTTTATATAGACACTTACTTTCTATTTCAAATTTAGTATTTTTTAGTTTGTTCTTTTAATTCTAACAATAAAAAGTTTAATTCTAATCTTTAATTTTAACCCTTAAAAGATTTAATAACATTGAAAAAGAAAAATATAACTTAATTTTTAAAAAAATTATATAAAGCTCGACCCTCCCGAGCCTGTTAAACCCGAACCCGTTCGGGCCCTATATAACCCGAAAAATCCCAGCCCGCCACCAACTCGTTAACCCCAGCCCTATAACAACCAGTCCCGAACCCATACGGGTTGACATTTTTGTCCAATCCGTCCCGACCCGCCCGATTAACACCTCTAGTTACAATAAGGAGGAATATGAAAGGTTGGAATAGTAACTCTTAGAGATATTTTTACAACAAAAAATAGAAAAGAGAGGAGTAGTAATGATTGAGACATTTATTCCTATAGCAATAAGATAAGATAAATAGAAAGTAATAAGAAAAAAGCCAAAAAAAGAAGAATATATCGATATATAGGCTCCTTGGCCAAAGAGAGGTGCCAACTCATCTTTTATTGTTATATATATATATATATAAATTAAATTGAGCATTTATTAAAACCAAATCAAAAAAATAAATAAATACTAAATCCCCCATCTAGGTGTCGTTTCAATTCCCCAATTATTAAATACTAATGGTATTTCTTTTCTTATCCTACTTGATATTGACATACTATTATTATTCGGTCATCACTAGTTATCCCCCACTAAAACCATTATAGCAGTGTTTTACTAAAGCGCGCTAAATTGGAACAGTATTTCTTACAACAACGTACAAAAAAAACTGCGTCTGCCGGGAGTCGAACCCGGGTCTATTGCTTGGAAGGCAATTATCCTAACCGTTGGACTACAAACGCTATCATTGGTACGGATTTTAGTTTATTGTATTATATTCTTTATATTTGATATAAGTACCATTACCTTACGAGATCTTATAATATGCCCATGTCTTCTCTTCTCACTATTTTTTGTGATAATATATGCAACACTTTGTATGAAAAAAGGTTGCTTACGGAGTAATTCAAGTTCAATATGTCCCAACTCAAAACCATCTTGTTGATTCATTAACATAGCCTCTTTAATCTCTGAGAATGTTGTTTCTACATGACACAATCAACGTTCTTCCAGACCTGCTTCGCTTGAGGGGGAGTGATAAATATAATGTATAGCATAGACATGTAATTTGAATTATTTTAAAATGTTGTTATACATCGAGTTATCTTATTTGTATATTTCACTAGTTAAATATTGAATAAAGCTAATACATTATTAATAAATTCATAACTAAATATATAGAGATTTAAACTTTAAGGCACACATTTTAAAGCTACTTAGAAAACTAAATTCTTTCAAGATCAATGAAAGAACTTTGTAATTGTAACTTATTTTGTAGATTTTATTCTCTTACTAGCGATATAACACTTGAATTGGCAAAAATTCATGTCTAAATTTTCAGCAAAAAGGTATTCAATTGCTTTCCCTTAAAGGCAATCTAAGAGCTTAACAGTTAATCTATCTAAATGTTATTTGGCATTTTCCAATGAAAAATGTACCATATACAAATTTTCAAATTTTATGTCTTACGAGAAATAGAAACTTTATTCAGTGGAAAAGATTGTATGAATATTTTTAGAATTATTAATAACATTAAAGTTTCTATATGAATATTATAAAGGAGTAATTTTATAAAAGGGGTTCTACTATAAATATTTATATTACTGTTATCGGCAAGAAGCTATTATAGAGAGGCAAAATATTACTTAAAAAGTTCATACTGTTATGAAATAATAAAAAAAGAAGAACAATATTGCAGAGAAGAGAGAGAGGGAATTCTTATTGAATTTTGGGATGATTTACAATGGGGTAAGACCCCTCTATTTATAGGAGAAATATGACTTAGTCACAAAGTAAAACTCTCCACAAGATAGACATTCACTCTAAATAGAATTATATTCATAACATTCCCCCTTGAATGTCTATTCAATGATAATATGCCTCGTTAAAACCTTAACTAAAAGAAAACTCAATGGGAAAAAAAATCTAGAGAAGGAAAAAGAGTACACATATCTACAATACGCCTTTTGGTTGCCTCGTTAAAAACCTTGAAAGAAAAACCCAGTGGGACAAAACCTTGTAAGGGAAAAAGAGTGCAACGCGCATTAACTCCCCCTGATGAGAGCATCAATTTACATCATTGAGCCTTCACATCCCAATCTTTTGCACAAGGTTCTTGAAGGTTGACGTCGACAAAGATTTTATATCAGTTTTAATATATTTTCATAACGATATAACATAGATATCTCTTCATTCATATATTCAGGTACCTGAATCTCTCATGAGACATTATGAAGTGTTATGTCATGTGATCTTCTAGATCACTTGCCTCCTTTATTGTGATCATTTGCTCATCTTCTTTATCAAGAAGTTTATTTGAAATCGATTGTCTATACGCTTTAAGCTTACCATAGACTTTGTCCTTCTAGGACTTAATATGAGCATTTGCAATGAGAATATAGTTACTTTATTTGGATCAGCAAATGCGTCTGGCATGCTTTGCAATAAACTGCACATGAATTATCCTTTTATGAACTTCAAGTTTTATTCGAGGATCTTGATGTATAAATGATAATTCATTTCATGTAACTTTTCTCGACTGTGTATCTTTTCTCCCACTCATGTTAGAAAAACAAACTTGTTTCCTCAACTTTGAGAACTCATCTTTGTGGTTTATAGTGTTAATCAAAATATACACTGCACATTAATAATAATATGATGGAATTATTTGGTTCCTGACCCTGAACTACTTGTGAGGGGAGAATGTAATATACTTTCGTATATAACGTATATCGAACTGATATACAAAACTTTGTTCTCATAAGCAATTCTTTAGCTATCAAGTGGAGGCACTCAATAAATCATTTTGCTAAACCAGTTGTGATGTAAACCAACTTATCAAGATGAACTTCTTGAATAAAAAATCTGGAATATGCTCTAAATTAAATTATTGAGCAAGTTGCCTCGCAAACACCATGTTGCGGGTTAATAATAATCGCACACGTAACCATCTCATAGATGTATCTTATGTGGTATACATGGCATATGAATTGACCCATATTCACCTTTGATATTTCCAGCATTTATGGGATTTAATCCTAATTTTTATTGGTCTATTAATTAATGAGAACAAGCAATATAAGAGAATTCGTAAAGAACTTTCTAGTTCTTTAATATTTACCCATACTTAAATTGATATGGCAAAACCAATTATGCCAACTGGATAAATTATCAATATTGATAAACGTCAGATTTACACCATGATGTGTGCAATTATGAATAAAGTCCAAGTTTATTATGATATGGATTTTTATATCAATATCCACTTCATTGTGGTATTCTTTGTTTATGTAGTACAAATTGGAAAATAAAGTGGGTAGCTTTTCACATACATATTACCCCGCTACAAGTTGTAGTAATAGAAGATATTAACTCTTTCTTTATAGTCTCAATATAATCAACCGCTTTCGTGTATACTTTGGAAACTGAATAAGTCTCTTTGAGACGTACTACAACACAATACCTTATTGGTAATAAATTGTGTTTCTCCAAAATAGTAATAATTGGCTCATCGAGAGCTCTCAATTAATTTTGTACTACCACAGATTCATCAACATCCATGTGGTGAATTTCTCTTTTAAAGAGAAAGTTATACCATTATGTGTATGGTCAAATTATATACAAGATATGTTTCTTGCATTACCGTTGTCTTTTAATAATCACAATGCCAAAATATTTTAGCGTACAATAAGTACGTGACCAATGACCATTCATGCCATAATAATGACATTATTTATGGTATCATCTCAAACCTTTTTCTAAAGGTGAATGTGGTATATTCACTACCACTAGCACGTTCATATTCTTTGAAGAATGAATATGTATTCATAAGTAAGATGTTGTCACATTCACATCATGAATGGACCATAATCATCTATATGTACTTTATAAAATCTTACGTCAAATCGATGACAAATATTACTTTCACAGAGTGAAGGATTATTTTAAGAATACTTATTATTCTCATTATCACAATGATGACGATTATAATTTCGTCTATTGCCACGTCCACATCCATTGATACATTCACGGTAATAATTTTATCTTTCTTTCAGACTTATCACATATTGCTATCACATTCTCTAAATGGAATGAGAATGGAGCAAATTCAATGAGACGAGTTTTCAATTATTTGCCCACAATCATACGTGAATTTAATCATGGCAAAGCATAGAAACTTAGCCACTTTGGGTGGTTACAATTTCTTTCAAACTCCATTAGAGTTGCAATCAAAATTTATCGTCTTTGCTTGTATTTAAAATCAAATAATAGAATGTCAAGAATTTGAAAGAGAAAAGTAAAATACTTACCTTAAATTTAAAATTTAATAATGAAGGAAGTTCATGGAGCAATTGACAATCATTATGAGCAATCCCAAAACTTCTACTCAATTGGTTAGAGTCTCGTGCTGATAACGTGTTATGAAATAATAATAAAAAAAAAACAATATTGCAGAGAAAGAGAGAGGGAATTCTTATTGAATTTTGGGATGATTTATAATGGGGTAAGACCCCTCTATTTATAGGAGAAATATGACTTAGTCACAAAGTAAAACTCTTCACAAGATAGACATTCACTCTAAATAGAATTCTATTCATAATATATACTAAGAAAAACTTGACTTTTATAACGAATGCTTGTTATATAAAGATGTTATTATAAATTAACATTCATTTTATTGTACTTCTCAGAATATATATTCATCGAGGAATATAACTCTTTCATACATAACAACCCTCAATAGTGAAAGTATTAATGGGGATATAATCAATTCGCACATTAACCCAATTTGCCCTGATATATCTGCTGCTGTCCCCTGAAATTATGGTCTTCGGTATGGGTGTTTATTGTTCGGGTTGAATTGATTTTTTCTTAAAAAAAAATCAAATCAAGTATGTTTATTTTTTAAAAATTAGAACCAAATCAAACTAATTAAGTCAATTTTTTCTCGATTCGGTTTATGTCGGTTTTTTGTTTTTTTTGGTTATTTGTCGGTTTTTTTCTTAAAAATAAGACATACACTACCAAACACATATTTCGGCGACCATATTTTTAACGTAACACTATCAAATCGATTGCCCTTTGAAAAATCTATTATTTACCAAGATATATTGATGATAATTGAATCACATAGTGATGAATAATTTAAGGACTCAATTAAAAATATATTATGTTTAACATAAAATAGATTATTACACTAACAAAGAAAAATTGCCAATCAAACTAGAATGTAAAGGTAAAGAACTGTATTAAAACTGCAAACGATTAACATTTACTATAAAAATTTGAAAGTATACATATATATACCAGGGCGGAGCTACCCTTGTCTGAGGGGTGTCAACACCACTTCACCGGAAAATAACACTGCGTAAATAGGTATATTTTTTTAAAAAAATTGAATATATACAAGGGGTTGGCACCCCTTACCACAAGACAAACTCTTAATGCAATGGTCAAGGGGTGTCAAAATTTACACAAGGTTGCAAGTTCCATTCTCGATAGTAGCACCTCTTTGTATAATTCCTGGCTCTGCCACTTTATATATATATGTGTAATTTTAAATTTAAAATAGTTACTCCTCTATTCGGTTTGGTTCGGTTTTTCTTTTATTAAAACCAAAACAAAACCAAATTTGATCAATTTTAAAATTTCAAATTCAAACCAAACCAAAAACTGACAGTATCGGTTTTTTTTTTGTCGATTCGATTTAGTTTTGAATTACACCCTTGGTCTCCGGTAACAATGCATTTCTAGAAACCTCTGCCAATTTACTTTCATTAGCTCAAAACAGTAGTAATAGTGTAGTCTTTTTATATTTTGTTACTACTATATAAATATTGGTTTGTACCTTTCGCAAGAAATCATTACAATTCACAAGGAGCGTTGTAATGATCTTTCTCCAAGGAGCATTGGGAGTAACTTAAAGCATGGAGCGCTGTGCATATGCGTAATTTAGAAACTTGTAACACATATCTTTATCGATAATTCTAACATAGAAAAATTACAAGAATAGAAAATTTCACTGTTTTTCTCGATCGTGGAAGCAAATGAATGTTTCGAGTAAAAATTTTAGTGCATTTGCGGCTAGCTCCCTCTTTAAACTGAATATAAACAATTAGTCCAGCCTATCAAAAAGACAAATATAATAAATAAGTAGATAGCTCATAACATGCAACTTCGATCTTGCAATTCCAATGGCAAATAAATATAAACTACGCATATCATATACTCCCTTCGTTTCAATTTATATAAACTTATTTGACTAGGTATAGAGTTTAAAAAAAAAAGAGAAGACTTTTGATCGTGTGGTGTAAAATAAGGTACATATATTTTGTGTAGCTATAAATCATTGTATAAAGGTAAATTGTTTCCAAATAAAGAAAATGGTCATTCTTTTTTACACGGACCAAAAAGGAAATTGGTTCACATAAATTGAAAAGAAAAGAGTATAAAACATTCCAAATCACGTCTGCTCCTATTATAATGCTATAAAATTTAAAAATGGATTATTTTTCTACTTCAATAGGTTGAAAGCTAGAATTCGGTTGAAAATCCTTAACCAGTATTCAATTTAAAATTCTAATCAGTTAGTCAAGTAGTTCATAATTATAAACATTTTGGTAAGTGATATGAATTCCTTGCCCATCGCAATTGGATGTTTCACAGTGTTTTACATATCTATGTATTTCCTTTCTATATTTATAGAACAAAAACAAAAGTAGAACTGAAAAATAAGAATTGAAAGTCTCCTCAAGACACGTATATATGTTCTATAGGAAGAACAACGTACAAAACATTGCGTCTGCCGGGAGTCGAACCCGGGTCCATTGCTTGGAAGGCAATTATCCTAACCGTTGGACTACAAACGCTATCGTTGGAATGGCTTTTAGTTTAATGTATTATACTCGTTATATTTAGTTTCTGCAGTCAATTATTCTTCCAGTGTTTAGGGAAAACTATTCTTCTCAACGTCGAAAATGAATCCAAAAAGAACAATTTTTCAATTTCATTCATGCTCAGAGGTACATATTCTGAAACTTCTTTCACTATTTGGACGCGTGAAATGAGAACATTGTTGCTACTTTTAAATCGATCTTTGGCGCAGGGAAGAGAAAGACAAACAAAAACAAAAATACAAACAGCTTACTCCAGCATAAATTGCATAAATAATTATCTAAACATAAGAGTCATAAGTGTTAGTTTATTTATGGTACTTATGACTCTTATGTTTAGATAATTATTTATGCGATTTATGCTGGAGTAACTAATGCTATTTATGTTTTTGTTTTTGTTTGTCTTTCTCTTCCCTGAGCCGAAGGTCGATTGGAAACAGTCTCTCTGCCCTTTCGGGTAAAGGTAATATACTAGGTTATTGTTGTTGTGTTTTTCTTTCCTCGTCTCTTTTTGAGTTAAATCTTGTCTGATAGGGTATAAAATGTATTCCCTTCTATATTGACATGCTAAAGGAGAAGAGTGAAAACTGACCCCAGATTACTTCGGTTTCGTGGTGTTCCATCTAACTTAAACCATGGACTAACAATATTGTAAGGCCTGAGACTACTAATAAAAATGTAGGCCCACTCAACGAACAAAATGGGATTAGGGTTCAGAGTTGTCACAAACTAAAAGAAAAATTGCAGTGGCCCATATGATCCACTATATTGTTACAAGAAAATTGGTAAAAACAGTATGTGTTGGCTAGTTCTTGGATTGGTCATTTAAAAATAGCCAGCGTTTGCCAAATCATGGACAAATAATAATTATTTTGCTGTAACAAAGACTAGTCCAGCATAATATGAATACTGGAGTTCGATGCACTTGTGTATGAAATTCCAACATATTATGCTGGAACTCCAACACACGGAAGGTTCCAGCATAATATACTGGAGATTCGAGTATTTGTGTATGAACTTTCAGCATATTATATTGAACCGGTATACTTTACTGGAACTCCAATATATTATGATGGAGTTCTAGTGTACTTATGCGGGAGTTCCAGTATACTTAACCTAGAAATCCAGTATAATATATTGGAGTTCGAGTATACTTATGCTGGAATCCAATATAATATACTAGCGTATTTTTCCGGATTTTAAATAGTATTTTCGCTTAAATTTATTTTTACATAAAAAATGATTAAACTTTGATTGCTTTTAAAAGCATGGCTATTTTTAAATCTGGCTATTTTTTAATTTCTCCATTAAAATTGTTAAAGAAAAATCTAACTCAAAATTGGAACATCTTGTTAAGTGGTCCGAAATCAGCATTAGTGCGTCACAGGTAGATTACTAATCTTTGGCTAGAACTGATCTTTTGTTCTACGATTTCGAGACATTGACATGCAAATATTGAGATACTAAATAAAGCTAAATAGCACCATCATATTGGTTGAGCATAAGGGAGGTCTATAAACCTGACCCATCGAAACAATTGGCATGTACCTTTTTAAAGATTTTACTATATATAATTTACCTTACAAATGATCTGATCATGTAAATATTTTATACGCGGTGCATATAATGTACTTCAAGAACGTACTTTAACAAGTTATTGTTGAGATTGAGAATGTATTTATTAAATACTAGTGGTATGCGTTTTGCGTATATTCACTATCTCAATAAGAAACACTTTTAAAATATTATATAAATAATATATTAAAATATTATGTTTGAATAATAAAATAAAAGCAAATATTCTCTAAAATAACGAATCTTCGTACACACTGTATTCAATTAAAAATTTATTTTAATTTTTTAATTCAGTCGCTTTAAATTCATAAGTTATCATACCTTTTTTTCAATTTCAGCAATCACATATAATCCTTGAAAACTTAAGAATTCTTTTTATTTTTTTAATTTTACAAAGTTATTCACTACTTCATTTTAGGAGATTCAAACAGGATTAACACATTGATAGAAAATAACAATATTTTCAAGAGTAAAATGCAAAGTATTTAATTTTTAATTAATAATAAATATTATATGAATTATTTTCATCAAATTAGAAAAAGAATAAGTTATTGTAGCTCATTGTATAATCAAATTACATAATTATACGAAAAAAGGAGTTCTAAAAAGAAAATAAAAATAAATAATTGTTATGAAACAATATAAAACAAAATTTTAAAAAATATATAAGTTATAATGACGAATATTGATATCGCTGAATTAGGCGAGAAGTAAAATAAACAAAAACGTTTTTCAAAAAATATTAAATTTAATTTAATTCATAAAATATAACATAACTAAAAGAGAAAAATACCTTTACAAGACATAATTAAATTGTTTTCAACTCCAAAAAATCATAACATAAAAAATTGTTCCTCTTTTCTTAAAACAAAAGAAAGTTGCAGTAGTTCTTTCCGTTAATAGCTTTAAATCCTAAGTCTAATAATTTCTGGTAAGATATTAAACATTTTAAGTTTCTAATGTATTTCAACGTAAGCTAGTTAATATGTTTGGTCCTTGTACGGGGACAAATTGGATGAATAGTGTGACTGGTTTGTACATACACGTGGCTGGTCCTGATGAAATGCAATACGAGGACGCCACCTTACGAGGACGCCAGCATTCAAGGACGTCCTCACTTGTGGATGTTCGCCATAAAGGGTACAGCCCCGCCCTTAGAATACCAAGCCGGCAGACCTATCTAGGAAGATGTCCCCGATCTCCCCTGTTTTATATTCCAAATACACTTGTAATATCCGGGCGTCAATGTAATAGTTGGGCGAGGGGTCTCCTTCCTATATAAGGAAGGGCCTCCCCCCATTTGTATGGATTGATCATTTTTTGAATAAGACATTTTCTCTCTCTACATTGTTCTTCTCTCTATTATCAACATTTCCACTGCTCACTTATTCTATATATTGCGTTAAACTTTATTATCTTCATATACGGGCTATCCACATATATTAATCCGACGATCAATCTTCAATTAATATTACCTTTGATTCCGATTATCCCTTTGTTTACATTGATTGATTAGTTCAAAGGTATTCAACATCTTTTGAGCAAAACGATTTGGCGTCGTCTGTGGGGATTTCAAGAATCAAACTCGTAGTATACATTCGCGAGATCCGATAAAAAAAAAAAGAAACTCTTTGAGGATGGCTGAAAGTAACACGCGACCCACGGTTATGGCTGAAGTTACCACAAACCTCCTGAGTGCCATGAACGAGGCTGGGGGAAGCACAGCCATCAACTCTACTCCCTCTACCGTGCTGAAGCTGAAACCTCCCCCATACCCCTAGGAAGGGACTCCAATCCGAAAGAGGCACCTCCAGCGGTCAGGAGGCTACTAGAGGAATGACTGACTAGCACCCTGAGCAGCTTAGTGGAAAAACCACCGCAGGGTTGCCAAAATGCCGCTCCGGCTACCAGCAATACCACCGCAACAGACGAACAGGAAGAAACACGGACCAAGAGCCGATCTATCGAGACCCAGATGCACGATGACACACTAGCCTCCATCCTCAGAAAAATGAAGGAAATGGAGGGCGAAAACCAGGTCCTCCGCGACCAGATGAAGGAGCACCACGACAGGGTTGACAAAATTCCCGAGGCGCCTAAACTACTACCCAAGCGGGACGTAGGAAGGTTCGTGGAACAACCTTACTCCGAAGAAGCAGCGCCCTACACCATGCCGAAAACCTTCAAGATGCCCCCATACCTGAAGGTATACGACGGAACCACCGACCCTGAGGATCATCTCATTCACTACGTCACCGCAGTAAAAGGTAACGACTTATCTAAAGAACAGGTTCCGTCAGTGCTACTGAAGAAGTTCGGCGAAACACTGACCGGATGAGCGCTAACCTGGTACTCTCAACTACCCGCCAAGGTGATCTCGACCTTCGAGGAAGTGGATGATAAATTCGTCACCGCACACGCCGGTGCCAAGAACGTGGAAGCAAGGGTAAACGACATATTCGCCGTCCAATAGACCTCGGGCGAAGGCCTCAGGGAGTTCCTCACAAGGTTCAATAGGGTAAGAATGAGCCTGCCAAATGTGTCGGAAGGAATGGCGGTAGCGGCCTTCTAGAACGGGCTCAATAGGGACGGCTCCAGGGCCACCAAGAAGCTGCTAAGCCGGCTCACGAAGTACCCTCCCACCACTTGGGACGAGATCCACAACGCTTACTACGCCGAGGTGCAAGCAGACAAAGAGGATCTCAACTGGCCAACCCGGCGGCTGGCTGTCGCACACCCGGACGCAAGGAAGGATCGACGACACGAGGAACGCCGGGAACTCCCTCAGCAGGGAATGACACCAACCCTACGCAAGGTCATCACTCCTGCGCCCGCGACACATGGATGATGTACTGCGCCACGTCGCCCTACCCCATGGGGAATATTCAGCATCAAAGGAGAGCCGCGCACAGTGCAGGAATGTTATAAAATAACTCAATATTGCGCCCACACCAGACAACTGAGCGGGGCAAGAGCGAAGGCATAGCAATCAACCACGTCGGGGACTCAAGTAGACCCGACGGCCGACGCCATAAGGGATCCAGACATCATAGAAGCTTGCAATGCTACGGCCGAGGAGCTAGACCCGGTTCAGCTAAACTAGAATGACCCTGAGAAGAAGGCCTACATCGGTCATGGGCTCTTGAACATGCAGACATGCCAGGGATCTCACCGGATATCGCCACGCACCGGCTCAACGTGGATCCATTACATCCACCAGTGAAACAAGGCAGGAGAAAATTCAATGCCGCCATCAATGAAGCAGTCCGAGAGGAAGAAGACAAGTTACTAGCCAACGGTTTTGTGAGAGAGTCGAAGTACCCGCAATGGATCGCCAACGTGGTAATGGTCAAGAAGAAAAGCGAAAAGTGGAGGATGTGCGTAGACTTTACCGACCTAAACAAGGCCTGCCCTAAAGACTCCTTCCCCCTACCCCACATCGATCAGCTGATCAACGCCAAAGCAGGGCACGAGCTATTGAGCTTCTCGGACGCCTATTCCGGCTACAATCAAATTCTGATGGCGGAGGAGGATCAGGAAAAAACCACCTTCATCACCCACCAAGGTACTTACTGCTACAGGGTGATGCCCTTCGGGCTGAAGAACGCGGGGGCCACTTACGAGAAGTTGGTCACTAAGATGTTCAATAAGCAACTACGGAAGACCATGGAGGTTTACATTGATGACAAGCTGGTTAAGTCGGCAAGAAAGGATGACCATATCGATCACCTGCGAGAGACCTTCAAAATATTGAACAGTTACGGGATGAAGTTAAACCCCGAAAAATGCATTTGTGGCATAGCATCTGGGAAGTTCCTTGGTTTCCTTATATCACAGAGGGAGATAGAGGTCAACCCAGACCAGATCTAGGCAATCGCCTCGATACCCGAAGCGCTTACCAGCAAAAAACAGGTTCAGAAGTTGACAGGCCGAATAGCTGCCCTCTCCCGCTTCATCTCCCGATCATCAGACAGGTGCCACAAGTTCTTCAATGTGTTGAGGAAGGATAACGGTTTCCACTGGAATGACGAATGTGTCAAGGTCCTCCAAGAATTGAAAATGTATCTGACATCCCCGCCACTGCTGGCAAAGGCGCAACCAAACGAACCTCTACTAATATACCTGGCTGTCTCCGAGGTTGCAGTCAGCGCAGTGCTCGTCCGCGAGCAGAAAGGTATGTAATCACCTATTATATTAGTAAGACTCTAGTGGATGCCGAGACTCGGTACCTACACCTCGAGAAGCTGGCACTGGAATTGGTCACGGCTTTCCAAAAGCTGAGACCATACTTCCAATGCCACCCCATCCGGGTAGTGACCACCTTCCCTCTAAGAAGCGTCTTACACAAGCCCGAACTGTCGGGTCGTCTCGCAAAATGGGCTATAGAACTCAGCGAGCACGATATCACCTATCTCCCTAGAACCGCCATAAAATCACAAGTCCTCGCTGACTTCATAGCCGACTTCAGCGTCGGCCTCTCGCTTGAGGCTGAGAAGGAGGCCCTGCAAACGGCCCCTAATATGAACCCCTGGATACTCTACATCGATAGGGACGCGAACGCCTCGGGATCGGGACTGGGACTCGTTCTTGAGGTCCCCACGGGCAAGGTCATTCGTCAGTCCATATGATGCCCTGAGATGACTAACAACGAAGCAGAGTACGAAGCCGTTATTGCAGGTTTGAAATTAGCCGCAAGATACGGGGTCCGTCGACTGATCTTGCACGGCGACTCACAACTTGTGATAAATCAAGTCGCCGGAGCCTACCAGATCAAGGAACAAAGATTACAAAAATATCAAGCCGAAGTCTGTAAACTGATGGCCCAATTCAACAAATGTCGCTTCGAGCAAGTACGTAGTTTACATAACGCCGAAGCCGATGGATTGGCCAAACTGGCCGCAGCGGCTACGAACCTGAGCAAAGAAAGCACCGTCACCCTCATGCATTCCGCCATCGATCGCAGCGAGGTACTCTCCCTACACCTAACATGGGACTGGCGCAACCAGTTCCTTTCACACTTGCAGGAAGGGCAGCTACCGCACGACAAAAAAGAAGCCAGAAAGTTTCGCACGCAAGCAACCAGATACTGCCTAATGAATGGAGACCTCTACAAAAGAACTTTTGGAGGACCCCTGGCCAAGTGCCCGGGGCCCAACCAGACGACTTCGGTACTGGAAGAAGTCCATGAGGGTCATTGTGGCGCCCATACAGGAAATAGAGCACTCGTGCGGTGCCTAATACGGTCTGGTTATTACTGGCCCACAATGAAGAAAGATGCGGCAGATTACGTCCGACGATGCGAGAAGTGCCAAAGGTTCGCTCCCATGATACATCAGCCGGGGGAACCTCTCCACTCAGTCACTTCCCCATGGCCATTCATAAAATGAGGGATGGATATAGTCGAACCACTGCCGCCCGGACGAGGAAAGGTACGCTTTTTACTAGTTTTAACTGACTATTTTTCTAAATGGGTAGAAGCGGGCGCCTACGCCCAAATCCGCGAGCAAGAAGTCATAGCCTTCATCTGGAAGAACCTCATCTGTCGCTTCAGCATCCCTAACGAAATAACATGCGACAACGGAGGACAATTCATAGGACAAAAGACAACCGACTTTTTCGACAAATGGCACATCAAAAGGAAACACTCGACGCCATATCACCCAGCCGCCAATGGCCAAGCAAAATCATCCAACCGTAGTATATTAAACATCCTGAAGAAAAAACTTAAAGACGCCAAGGGATTGTGGCTTGAACTACTACCGAAAGTATTGTGGGCGCACAGAACCACCCCCAAATCCGCCACAGGAGATACTCCCTACTCATTATTCTATGGAACTGACATCGTCATACCAGTTCAGGTCGGCGAACCAAGTCTTAGATATTCGTACATAAGCGGAGATGAGAACGACACAAGCCTACAAGACTTGGACGAGGCCGAAGAAAGAAGAGAAATGGCCCACATCAGGTTAGTGGTGCAAAAACAGCAGATTGAGAAGTACTACAACAAAAGGACGAAACTTCACCCACTCAAGACGGGCGATTACGTACTAAAAGCCAAGACATTGGCATCAAAGGATCCCAACGAGGGAAAATTAGGAACCAATTGGGACGGACCCTACAAAATCATCGCAATAGCAGACAAGGGTGCCTTCAAACTGGAGACCATGGATGGAAAGATACTCCAAAATAACTGGAATATCTCACACCACAAGCGCTTCCACTTCTAGGAGACACCCCCCAAGTCGTACTCTTTTTCCCTCCACCGGGTTTTGTCCCAATTGGGTTTTCCCGGAGAGGTTTTTAATGAGTCGACGAGGGAGATGTCCGTGATCGCTTGTATGATGCGCTAAGCGCACCGGTCGGCACGAATGAATAGCACATCACAGGGACTAGGGCTACAGCCATATTGTATGAAAGGCTACGACCATCTCCAATGAATGAAGGGCCACGACCATATTGTATAAAAGGCTACGGCCATCTCCAATGAATGAAGGGCTACGACCATATTGTATGAAAGGCTACGGCCATCTCCAATGAATGAAGGGCTACGCCCATATTGTATGAAAAGCTACGGCCATCTCCAATAAATGAAGGACTACGACCATATTGTATGAAAGGCTACGACCATCTCCAATGAATTAAGGTCTACGACCATATTGTATGAAAGGCTACGGCCATCTCCAATGAATGAAGGGCTACGGCCAAATTATATGAAAGGCTACGGCCATCTCCAATAAATGAAGGGCTACGATCATATTGTATGAAAGGCTACGGCCATCTCCAATAAATGAAGGGCTACGGCCATATTGTATGAAAGGCTACGGTCACCTCCAATGAATGAAGGGCCACGACCATATTGTATAAAAGGCCAAGGCCTAAAAACATCTAAAGGAGAAGGCTACGGCCTCCTCCAGATGGAACAAAAGGCTAAGGACTAAAAACATCTAAAGGAGAAGGCTACGGCCTCCTCCAGATGGAACAAAAGGCCAAGGCCTAAAACATCTAAAGGAGAAGGCTACGGCCTCCTCCAGACGGAACAAATGGCTAAGGCCTAAAAAAATCTAAAGGAGAAGGCCAAGGCCCTAAAACATCTAAAGGAGAAGGCTACGGCCTCCTCCAGATGGAACAAAAGGCTAAAGCCTAAAAACGTCTAAAGGAGAAGACAACGGCCTCCTCCAGATGAAGCAAACGGTTAAGGCCCAAAACGTCCACAGAAAAAGGCTACGGCCTCCGCCAGGAAAAACGAAAGCCTAAATCATTAATGATTAAGAGTTAATGGCACGGCCTCTTTAAGGCAAAACGAGGGGTCGAAAGGACGGCCGCGTAAAATTCATAAGCCCGACCTCCCCCAAACTGGGACTCAGGCTAAGTGCCTTCGACGTCAAAATATTGGTTCGCCCCAGTCCAAGAATGAATTCAGGCAGAGGAACCCACGCCGTACAAGTTAAAGACTAAGGTCGACCTCGACAATACGGAAGTAAAAAAAATATAAAAGAGAAAAAAGGAAGACTTGAGACATTAATTGAAAAGAATTCTTTATTAAAAAGGTCTATACACATTTACAAGGGGGGGAGGCTACAAACTACAAGAATACATAAAGCCCTACTCAACTATCAAAGCCTCCGCCATCTCCTGCAGCCCTATCGGTGATGTCCTCACCATAGTCCCGGAGTATCCTCTCAATCTAGGGCCCAGTGCCTAGCTGATCCACATCAGCAAAGGATCCGCCCGTATGGGCCGGGGAGTCAGGGTCGTAGCCACAAGCTTCACGAGCCACCCTGACCAGGCGATGCTGCTCGTCGACCTCTGCCTCGCTATCCCTACCGGCGGCCTGCAGCTCCTCGAACACAGTTCGCCTCGCCTCGACATATACCAACATATCCGGGGCTTCGCGAGGAACATCCCCAACTGGGCCAACGGCCTCAGCTTGGCGAACAACCGCCGCTTGAGCCGAAGCCGCTTGAATCTCGGCCGACAAAGCTTCGACCTTGACGCAAAGCTCACTTGCCTCCAGTATGGCCATGTGACCCATATCCATTTCCCCATCCCGCTGTTGGAGGAGGCTCTCTAGCTTAGTGTTCCGAGTCACAGCGGCCAGCAAGTCAGCATTCGTCTTTTCAATCTGCTCCGTCTGTTTATGCAGTTGTTCCTCCAGCGACTGAACGCTTTCTCGGAGGAGGCAGAATTTCGGGTCCTTGGAAAAACAATCCGAGAGCGTCTTGTGCTTCTCACGGGCCTCCTTGTATTTTTTCGACGCCTTCCGAAGGGTATTCAGTTTCTTTCGGTCTCTTCGGCTCCGCTCCACCTCCAGAACGAGAGTCTACAAAAGAAGAGAGACAAGCTGAAAGCCTCGAAATGAAAGAATAGCAAAAGAAAAGGGAAATGACATATCAAGTCATACCTGCAGGGCAGCACCGGCAACACGACGAGACAGGTTGCGGTCGCTCACCGACTTTAGCGACTCTGCCTCGGCATCACCGCACAATAAGGCGAAGTCCGTCACGGCGTGCCCACTCTCCTCTAATAGATTGTAGCCCGTCGGAATCAGAAGTCGACGTAACTGACCCGACTCCAGCGTGTCCGTCCCAGCTTGCTCCTGCGATGGTGCGTCTACTAGTTCCGAGGCCGCCTCAGCGCTCGTGGGCTCAGCGGCAATAGCAGGCATATTGTCGCCCTTGACATTTGGAGCGGCAGCACTCACCTCGGTCGTACTCAACACTGCGGCTCTCACGAGACGAATGGCGTCGCCCAACAGGACTGGCCTCGACTCAGGACGACGAGTTGCCAGTTTATTTTGTCCTTGGTCTATGGCCATTACCTTCCCGGTGAGCAGCCTACGCCTCTTGCACTCCGCCGGTTCATCATTAGTAGAAGCGCCCTCATCAGCAGGAAGGGATAGGGGCTCTGTGTTCGCCCCAGGCGCCTGGTCAATAGACGGCTCAGGTGTGGAGCAAGAAGGACTGGGAGCGCCCGATACTAAGGACTCCTGAATAGCGCGGGCAAGATCCGGGTTGGCGACCTCGGCAGCCTCGTCGCAAGATGCAACTACGTCCGTCGGGCCCTCCTCAAACTGAGCGACCTCAGGAAGACCCTGCCTGGCGGAGGCCACGAGCTCTATCTCCGAAGAGGCGGGACTAGCAGCACGACATCACCGCCTCCGCGCCACGTTCCGAGCTGCAGTAAAATAAAAAAAAACACATCAGTTACGACGACACCTAAAGTAAAATAGAAGAAAGACAGAAATTAGCGAGTCTAGACCGTACTTGGAAGGCCGTACTTCAAACCAAAGGCAGCCCACGTCCTGCACTCCTCGGCATAGGGGATCAGTCAATTCACCCACGCCCTAATGTCGGGGACAGGTTGAGGCGTATGTGCCACCACTACATAAGACAAACAAAAAATGTTAGCGCCTGAAAAACGCCGTGATGACGAAGCAATGAATAAAACATAGGAAGAACGAATCAGTACTTACGGTTGGCATTCCACACCTCCGAAAAGCCGGTCGCATCTGCCACCAAGTCCGAAGTCCGGATGTAGAAATACTTCATCCAGAATTGGCGGTTGGGCTTATTGTTCTCCTCGACGACCAAGCCCATTGTTCCTCGATTTTTCAACTGCAGCATCTTGCCCCGCATATAGCCCGGACTAAATAGGTGCAGTAGATGGTGGACGGAAATGTCCACGCCAGCCCTGTCCGTGTACGTCGTCAAGATCCGATAGATCTTCCACGTATACGGAGTTAGTTGGGCCAAACAGATATTGAAGAAGCGGCATAGCGCCTTCGCCAAGGGGTAGATGGGAAGCTGGCACCCCGTGATGAAAAGGTGCTCATGGATGGCGCAGAACCTCGGTCGATATACATAGACCAGGTCATCCCCAGCCACACTTGTCTCCACCGCCTCCAGCACATGACAGGACACCCTGAGATTGTGTAGCTGCCTCTCGGTGAACGTGGACCTCTCCCATACGTCGGCATCCGCCGGTGAAGAAAATTCATTCCTCACGTTCAAGTCACGAGGAAGAAGATTGTCTTCCTTCAAGGGGACAAGAGCTTTCTTAACCTTCTTGCTACCCCTTGACTGCCGGGGAGCCCCAGAACCAATCTCTGCCCTTTCTGATTCTATACGACGACTACCTATAGCCATTCTTTCTTGTTGGATTACTAGCTGGGTATTGTAAGAAAATGGTAGCAAGGATGCTAAGAAAGGAGATATGAATTGCCGAAAATGTGAAAATGAGAAGGCAGGAAGCAAAGAGTTTCTAATGATCTAAAAGAAGGGATGATATTGAAACTGCCTCCTATTTATAATAAGCTACTGCGCGAAAACAACAGTAATTATGGTGCACGCCGTCAGCAGGCGACAGTTCAAAAGAACGTGCCACGTGCGCACGTGTGCACAAGACCCAACGTGGGCTGGATCTATCCGCCCATCGCAGATACGCCCCGGGCACATCTCCAATAGGCGGAGGGACTATCTGTATGGAGACAAATTGGATAAATAGTGTGACTGGTTTGTACATACACGTGGCCGGTCCTAATGAAGTGCAACACGAGGACACCACCTTACGAGGACGGAAACATTCGAGGACGTCCTCACTTGTGGATGTTCGCTATAAAGGGTACAGCCCCGCCCTTAGAATACCAAGCCGGCGGACCTATCTAGAAGGACATCCCCGATCTCCCCTGTTTTATATTCCAAATACACTTATAATATCCGGGCGTCAATGTAATAGTTGGGCGAGGGTGCCTCCTTCCTATATAAGGAAGGGCCTCCCCCCATTTGTAGGGATCGATCATTTTTTGAATAAGGTATTTTCTCTCTCTACATTGTTCTTCTCTCTATTATGAACATTTTCACTGCTCACTTATTCTATATATTGCATTAAACTTTATTATCTTCATATACGGGCTATCCACATATATTAATACGACGACCAATCTTCAATTGATATTACCTTTGATTCCATTTATCCCTTTGTTTACATTGATTGATTAGTTCAAAGGTATTCAACATCTTTTGAGCAAAACAATCCTAAATTAGAACTTTACTCTATACATGGAAAAAATTTAGTCGATTTTAATGTACTAAATATTAGGTACATAACAATTCAAATATGGGAAGTTTTAATAAATACAATTTTAGTTGATTTCAAGGGTAAATGATAATTTTATCTAGTGTGAATTCTATTTTTAAAGGATAAAAAAGGTAAACGATATTTCGCTAAGGCTTTCGTGCTTTTAATATAGTATAGATATAGATTAATGCCACATTATTTAATAATTTTATCGATTATACTTCCAAACATTTTTAAAGATGAGTTTCAAATGTTAATACACTTTTTTACAAACATTTCTAGGATATGGCAGCGTAAATACTTTCGACTACCGGCAAAAATGGCCAGACCTATTAGCTCGTTCTCAAAATGGACTTTTTCCTTCCTATACTATATATGAAACCTTATTACAAAAAATGTGCATAGATTTATATTTATCCGTCATGTTCATAATTATATCATTCATTCAATACCAATTATTAGGAGTTGATTCCTTCCTAATTAGGCGCGCTACAAATTTGGAACTAAATATTCTTTAAGATATTCATATTTAGGTGTGCTATAGTTATGGAAGTAAATATGATTCCGGATATTTTATTAAATAAGGAATCAATGTAGCATTAAAATTCTTCTATAATTCAAAAACGAATTGGTTATTCTTCAACAATTCAAAAATGAATTGATTGTTCTTCTACAATTCACAAACCAAAACGACTAAATCTTCTACAATTCTTCTACATCAAATGCAATTATGTCCAAATTTCAGTAATACAATACAAAGAAAAAGAGAGCAGCAATTCCACCATTGACAGCCATTAAAAAGCTTGAAAGCTTTTGTGATGACCCGGCCCGTCGTCACGGGAGTTACCACCCCGTTACCCCTTCTTTTATATGTTTCATGTTTCTATATCTGTGTTGGAGGCTATCGAGTGAATTGGGAATGATTCTGGTTGAAAATGAGGCATATAGCCTTTTTGAGTGAAGCTTGTTTATGAAAATTCAACCTGGAGTTGACTATGTAGTTAGAGGGCTCGAAATCGAATTCTTATGATTTGGTTAGTTTCGGGAGGTGATTTGTCACTCAAGAGAGCGATCGGAATTGAATTTGGAGGTCCGGTGTGGAAATAGGCTTGAATTGGCTAAGTTGGAATTTTGGCGAAATTCGATTGATAGATAAGATTTTGATCCGGGAGTCGGAATGGAATTTTGACAGTTTCTGTAGCTTCGTCAGGTGATTTCAGATGTGTTTGCAAATTTTCAGGTCATTCGGACATCGTTTGGTCGGGTTTATGATTGGATGTTGGTTTCGGAAGTTTTAGATGAAACTTAGGCTTGAATACGCCTTGATTCGATGATTTCTGTGTTTAAGAGTGTGTTTTTATGATTGGAACAAGTTCATATCGTGTTTGGAGTAGGTCGGTGATTTTTGTTGGGGTGTCGGGGACCTCGGGATGAATCCGGGGGTCCAAACGGACCATTTTTTACTAAATGAGGGATAAGGTTTGCTGTCATAAGTGCATCAGACATTTGTTCATCGCGATCGCAATAGTAGTCACGCGATCGCGTAGAGTACTGGAGAGCTGAGGATTTTTACTCTTCGCATTCGCGAAGTATGGGGTGCGAACGCATAAGGCATGATTTGGGCAAACGGACCCAGACTCGTGATTCGACCATCCGGGAGGGTTCGTAGGAAAATATGAGGCTTGGGTGTGTGCCCGGAATCATATTCCGAGGTCCTAAGTCCGAGAAATGAATTGATATGTGAAATTGTTTTCTGGAAAATATTTAAGGATTTGGAAAGTGTTAATTGTTTAGAAGATGGTGTCATTGGGCTCGTATTTTGGTTCCGATATCCGGCACAATTTTTATATATGGTTTAAACAATATCTGTAAAGTTTGGTTAAATTTGGACGTCATTTGACGTATTTTGAGCTCGAAATCATAAACTTGATGCTTTATGGAAACTAGAAACTAATCATGGGTATTGAGACCCAATTTAATGAAATATGATGTGATTTGGGCGATTTAATCGCAAGGATGGGTCCGTAGTATATTTTTTAGAATTATATGTATGTTTGGTTTGAAGCCTCGAGGGCTCAGGTGAGTTTCAGTAGGTCTCGGGAGGTCTTAGACTTAAAAGTATCAGATGTCGTAGGTCAGGTGTTGCAGGCCCCCAACGCGGTCCGCGATGCATTCCCGCACGGTCCGCATCGCTTGGGTTCAGAGGTCTAGTAATCCCAGATCGACCAGCGCAGCCGCGTTCCATATCAGCACGGTCTGCGCTGGAAGATTCAGAGAGGTGGTTTCAGGTTCATTCCACCAGCACGGTCGCGCACCAACTTCGTGCGGTCCGTGCTGGGCAAGTTCAGAGAGGCCCTTTTTATTCCCTTCCTCGGCGTGGCCGCGGTGCATCTTTATGCGGTCTGCGCCAACCTTCAATAAAGTATATAAAGTTGGGATTTTCAGTCATTTTTCACTTTTTCAAAACCCAAAACATAAGAGGCGATTTTTCAAAAGATTCTTTTCTTCAAAACGACTAGTAAGTTATTTCTAATTTATTTTCTTCACTCTTTAACATCTTTAAACATAATTTCAACTTCAAAACTAAGATTTTAAGGGGGAGATTTGGGAATTTAGGGTAGAACCAAGGGTTTCTAAAATTGGGGGGGGGTTATACCTCAATTTGAGGTCCGATTGCAAAATCACTTATATATCTGAGTTCATGGGAGATGGGTAATCAGGTTTTGGTTCGAACCTCGAGTTTTGACCACGTGGGCTCGGGGGAATTTTCGGAATTTTTCTGCAAACTTTGGGAAATTCATTTTTCATTCATTCAAATTGAGTCAAGTAGTATTTGTTAATTCATTCAAGTAATTTGTGACTAGATTCGATCGATTTGGTGGTGAATTCGATGGGTTAAGCTAATCTAGAGGATTGAGTTGAGTTAGGAGCATTAGAGGTAAGTGTTTGATCTAACTTTGGCTTGAGGGGATAGGATTAGAGTGTTGTTTTCTAATTGTTAAATGTTGAGTATGGTGTATAGGCATGGTGACGAGTATCTATACACCAGTGTCTAGCATGATCGTGGGTCCTTGTTTGTACTCATTTTGATATTGTTGTGACTCTTCCATGTTAATTGATGAATTCTATGTAATGTGAAAGGTATGGGGACAAATTATGATTGTAAATCCTTTCGAGCGTTGGCTCGAACGATAAAAAGACTATTGAGTAAGAAATAAAAGAAATAAAAAGAGATATGATTATCCTTGCTGGGATGGTTTATGTATATTGATTATCTCCCTTGCCAGGATGGGAAGGTTATTGTCGTTACTCCCTTTGCCAGGGTATAGCTTTTTACTTGTTTTTTCTTTGCCGGGACGTTCTTATCATTTGTCTATCTCTTTGACCCATTTGGTTGTGATTGTTGCCTGGGTGAGGAAGAGTGATTATGCACGAAGGGTCATTCTCTGCCTTGTTTCGAATTTTTATACACGAAGGGTCATTTTATGCCATGTTATGAATGTTTATGCACGAAGGGTCATTCCGTGCCATGCTTTGAATATTTATGCACTAAGGGTCATTCTATGCCATATTTTGATTGGTAATGCATGAAGGAACATTCTGTGCCCTAAAATGAGAGTTGATGTGAGGAAAAGCATGAAGGTTAATGTCGTGCACTTTATTTGACTATTTCGGTGAGAACGAGAGTAAAAGCACGAAGGGTGGTGTCTTGCAACTATTGATTATCTTGTTTTTCCTTTATAATTGTTATTGTGCAATTTCATCACTCTATCTGTTGATGTAATATCTGAACTACCACACCCCCATAGTATGCCCCCCCCCCCTCTTAATTGTGTAAGTTCCATATATTTTCCCTCTATTGCGTATAATAATACAGGCTTGTTTGGTAGTGTTGTCTAACCTCATCACTACTTCGTCGGGGTTAGGGCAGGCACTTACCAGCACATGGGGTCGGTTGTGCTGATGCTACACTTTTATGCTCTTTTGCACAGATCACGGTCTCGGAGTAGCTTTTGGACCACACTAGTAGTTGATTGGAGTTGTCTTCAGTCCAGGGACTTTCAAAGTAGCCTAGCCGACGTCCGCAGGCTGGAGTCACTTCCTACTTTATTCAGTTTATTATCACTTGTATCGAAGCAAACAATATTGTACTTTGACCAGACTTTGTATGTAGTATTCTTTAGACGTTCGTAAGTTAGTGACTCTAGTCTTGGGTAGAGATTGAAGTTGAATTTCCTTATTTGTTTTAGTTTAGTTATATTTAAGACTTCCGCTTTATTTATAAAATGTTACGTTGTTGTTAATATTGTTGATGGTCGCTAAAAGAGGTATTTGATAATTGGCTTTCCTAGCTCCCATTTAGTAGGCGTCATCACTACTCCTGATGGTGGAAAATTCGGATCGTGATATCGAACTCTTCTCCCTTTGGTGGAGACTCTTAGCCTTAAAGGGTGCTATTTAGACTTGTTAAAATAGTAACCCATCATCAGTCCTAGTTTTTTGTGAGACAGATATCTTCCGGGGGAGTCCCAGTCCGCCTAACATTACTCGTAGCGTAATGTGCAATGTAAGAGAATGTGTAACATTGTTGTTTCACTTGGCTTCACCCTGTGTGAAAATTGAGGTTTCTTCGTCTAACATGTCTTCTGTTCCGAAGGTATCCTCGGTGGTCAGTGTCGCAGTTGTTTTGTGGTAGTTTTTCGTCATTCGATTGATATGTCTTTCTTTTATTCGTTTGCCTGCACGACCATTATGTTTCTACTTGAGCGGTGATCAGGAGGTGATCTGGAATGAAGCTTTATTTGCCTCCCTTCTGGCGGTCCGATGAGGGAGAGCTGATGGGTAACATCGCTCGCCTTGCTTGGTGTATCGATGGTTGGTAGGATTAAGGTTTTCGAGATTGATAGTTTTATTCGTCTCTTCCCTCTACTGCGCTGCCTCTTTATCTCGCACGAGTTGGGTTTTTTCTTCGCGCTCTTTTTGGTGAGTGATCGTACTTCTCGATCTTTGATCTGGGAGAGACTAGAAAATTTTACTAAGAAATCACTACAGACGGCGTCAAATTATTTGACTCAAAAGATACTAAAACTTATTTGAACAAATCAATTAAAGATGAATGAGTAAATGTTAGTCAGACATAATAAACTCTCAAACCAAAAGGCTAATAACATAGATCACACACAAGATATAGAGGGGATAGATGATCTTATTAAGATTGAATACGATGTTTCTCATCAATCGATGAGGAAACTCATCTACATGTGTTTTGCCCTATTCATAGAGTTCTATCATGAATGTTCAGAAGAAATTGTTCAACTATTGGGAGAGAAAAGAGTTGTGGCAGCCCGCTCATTGAAAGTTTTCCCTTGATATATATAGCAGCAGCAGCCTTGTTCTTTGCTAGGTCCCATGTTCTCTTGGCTCCAATACGCTTTAGGCGGACCTTTTAAGCGTCGCCCTTGTCGACTCGTCAGATGTTAGGGAAAAGATATGGATTGAGTTACATTATTTTTTGGTTGTCCGATTATTTAGGCGGGACATTTATTGACTTGTTTGAGACGGTCAAATTTTGACCAATATAGAGACTTTTGTGAATTCCGCTATTCATCAATGTCAGGCAAAGACAGAACCTCCAGAAAACGTGTTACTACTTCCTTTACAAAATAACATATTGTAAGGTGGAGAAGAAAACTTCATGTGACTTAACCTTTGAAGCCAAACCCTAAAGGAAGTCATCAAATTAAAGATTCTACTCAATCTAGGTATATATTTTCGGGGGGAGGGGAACAAAACTCTACAAATGTTTTTAGAGATTTTCATTCAAATATCACTAATTATCAAGCCCACTCGACTTTATTACTCCATCAATAGTGGTGGAGCCAGAAATTTCACTAAAGAGAGTTAAAATATGAAAAAGTAAATATATATAAAAAAAAGGGAATTCAACATATAGTATATATACAATACAATTTCTGGTGAAATGGGTGATAAGGATAGCTCCGCAATAGCTAACTTGATTGATAAAAATTAAGGGAATCGAACATATAGGGTGTGTTTGGTATGAAGGAAAATGTTTTCCATGGAAAATGTTTTCCTAGAAAATGTTTTCATGGAAAATGAGTGATTTTATCACTTATTTTCTCTTGTTTGGTTGGTAAGTGGAAAACGTTTTCCGGAAAATATTTTCTATGTTTGGTTAGACAGTAAAAAATAGTTTTTTAGAAAAATATTTTTTTTGCAACTCTCCTACCCCTTCCCCTCCCACCTCCCCCACCCCTCCCTTCCCGAAGTCTCTAAAAATTGACACAATCTAAAGGAACTAATGTGATGCTTTACTTTTTAACGCAAAAATCGCGTATTTTCGAATCGGTAAATTTATAATTTCTAAACCCGTAAACTTCCGAACTCATAATTTTGGAACTTGTAAAATATTGAGTCCTTAAATGATAAATAATAAAATTAAAAACTGAAAAATATATTTTAAAATTTTTTCGGGGGGGGGGGGGGGGGGGGGGGGGGCAGTAAATCGAAAAAAAAATAAAAATTTAAATTACAAAAAAAAAGTAAATTTTTTTTGTGCGGGGGGAGGGGTGGGAGGGGGTAGGGGGTGGGGGTGGGTGGTGCAGAAAAATAAGAAAATAGAAATTTAAAATTATAGAAAAAAAATTAAGGTAAAAGAAATTATTTTTGCGGGGTGGGGTGGAGGGGTAGTAGGGTGGATGGTAACGGAAAAACTGAAATTTTTCTAAAAAACTGTTTTTTGGAGAGGGGGTGTGGTGGGGTGGGTTGGTGAGGGTGAGAATGGTTGAGAATGAGCTTTGGAAAATGTTTACCCTTCTTTTGATAAGGAAAACATTTTCCTCCAATTGGAGGAAAATGAATTGATAAGGAAAATGTTTTCCAAAACATTTAAGCCAACCAAACATGGAAAAATTGGAAAACATTTTCCAGAAAATGTTTTCCTTCCTACCAAACACACCCATAGTCTATATACAATGAAATTTCCGGTGAAATGGACGACAAGGATGGCTCCGCAATAGCAAATAATATAACTTGATTGATTATTTATATATTTTTGCTTAAGTCAAAAAAAGGATGCAAATGAGAAATCCAGAAATTTTAAAACAAGAAAGTTGTAGATATCTTTCGTGTATATAGTAGTCTCTCTTTAGCATGTGAGATTAATTGACTCCACCCTCACTTGTTGTCCCAAGGTAACATAACGAGTACTCTTTACTTATTTGCGGTACACTTTAAGACAGCGGTCACTTCACTTATCACTTTATGGATATGTCATTTACACCAAGATACTAATTAGATTGAAGTGCAAAAGTTAACAAGGATCGAGTCCTCAAAAACGATTCTATTTTTTTTTAATTTGGGCTTCTCCCCCTATATTGGGAAAAAAAAAAATTTTAACGTGGCAAGATACGTAGAAAGGTCAAAAGGTTATCATTCCGAAGAAGGATAAATAAAAGATACAGGGAGACAAATCAGACACAGGACTTAATTCAACTACGAGTTCCGTATCTATTTAGAGTGGGTTGGAACGTAATTCTAAAGACAAAGGATACCAAGAACAAATAGATAAGATTTCCGTATCTATTTAAGACATTCAAAGGCAACGGGTCAAAAAGCATTTAAAGCATGGATCAGGAGGCAGAAAGAAGTCCAAATTCAATCATTAAATACCTGATACGTTGAAAAATTAGCATTTAATAAGAATGATTGTGTAACGACCTATTTAATGTCATTTATTACTCATAATTATGTCATTAAAACCTAGGTTTCATTCTTCTACCTAGATTCAGCTATAAAATGAGGAAATTATACCAATTGTAGATACGATCAACTGTTGAAAGCCTATTGAAATACAATTTTTCTTACTGTTCATTCTGATTATCAAAAACTTATTACATTTTTCGGTCTCTTGATTATCAATAACCCGATTTTTCTATTATTTTCTGGTTTTAATCAAAGTTCTATATTTTGGTTCAACACCCCGTGTATGTTGGTAATTTTTAATTCGAGCTTTGAACTTCAAATAATCATTTTTCAGATTGCCACATAAGCGACTAAAATTTGAACTATCCGGGATGTCCACTTAAATAAAGTTATAAGGTTTTTCTTATGAAATCTTGTGTTATTTTCGCAAAAGATACTGCATAGTTTCATGGTTATTTTCCATTTCTAATCAAATCCTTGATGATGGTGACAAAAATTAATATACCAACCATCCAAATCCTGAGACACAATTAATTGCTTGTCTTTTGGTACAATGTCATTATCTTTTCTAGACAAATGCAAGGTACTTTAATTTTTATGTGTCACCATTAGCACGTTTTGAGCAAAGAATGCTAAAAGGTGTTCATCATTTCTTGCAAGGGGCCGCGGAAGTCATGATTTGAACTTTATAGGTTCGGTAATCTAATCTGTTTAAATTATTGAATTTTAAATTAATAAATTATATATATTTAATAAATTTCTTAAAATATATATATATGATTTGAATAAAATTTATTAGGTTCGAGCGAACACATAAATCGTGCTCTAGCTCCACCCTGAGGAGCATGATGGAATATGTATCTTTCGGCTTTTGCTTGTAACGACGAGAAAGGAACGAGACCAAATAACTTTTAAAAATGGTAAATTTATCTTTAATTTGTCGGCAGAATGATGTAGATCTTGATCGTTTAGTTTTTGTCTATTTAATTATGAGTAGTAATATAATACAACACTGATTTTTCCTTGCAATTACCTTAGTTATCTTTATATAACTATAGATTGACACTCATACTTTACGAACGACTTTTGTAAGTGTTAGGTACAAATATTTGGTTGCTGATTTTATAGAAATGCATAAATGACGCTTAAAGGTAATGAAACTTCTTTGTGACCCCAACAGCTTTAAAAAAAATGAATTTCAACGAAAGCTTAAAAAAATAACATTAAATCTTCTATACTCAAGGCAGTGATAGAGGCAAAATCTTTGCTAATGGGATTCAAAAAGAAAAAAATTAAAAATATTATATCTACTGGGATTTGAACCTATGACCTTACAAAAACATTGAACCCATTTTATCATTAAATTATACTTTTGGACTTTATCAAGAGGAACTAAAACTTAATAACAAACAGATTTTACATTATATATACAGTATAATTTTTCGGTAAAGGGAATTCGAACAAACTCCTTCATCCCAAAATCCTCCCCTAACTCAAGGCTGCACTAGTTTTTTCTTAAAGCAGCACAGCCTATGACATAGACTTTGCTTATACAAATTTCCAAAATCTCAAATCAACAAAATGATTTGACTGCTGGCATCTTAATTACTATTATATGGTAGGACAATCTTACATTAATAACAACTTTCCTTCTCTATTCCTTATTGCATGCAATTAGGAAAAGCTAAGTATATCAGTGTTCTTGTAATAGAAGCAAAGCACATCATTTAATTTGTGTCCGCAATCTGCTGGATAACGAAAGGGCACAGTACCTTGTCTAACTGTACATATAGCTACTACCTACATATGTTTTTTAAAACGTCTATGGACGGGTTGGATTAATTTTAAGCGGATCAAAATGAGTTAACTCAATAAATAAATTTGACACACCCAAAAATTATTTCGGCTTAGAGAGGTTTAGTCAAAATTTGGGTCATAACCCAACCCGTCCAACTCTTACCAAACTTTAATTAATATGTATTATTTTTTTATGAATTGAATCATTACTAAAGATGGCTTATTTTCTTTTGTAATGGTCATATATAACATATCAAACAAAAAAAATTATTTCTAAGATATTTTGGCAAAATTACTCATCGACGGGCAAAAATCAGCCTAACTTTAAATGGGTTGAGATGATTTGGACCACGATGAGCTGAGTTTAATGTAAAAATAGCGCGGGATAGTCACTTTTTAATATGGTATTAAATTTTTATCGAGTATTTTTAATGTTTAGCAAAAAAAAAAAAGATACTACTTTATTAAAATTAATACGAAAAGATATTTTTACTCTTTCTTCATGAATGTTGTGTAAATATTAAGGACATGGTATCCATAATATTTACGCTGTACACATGAAGTTAAGGACATCATGTCCTTAACATTTAAACTGCACATATGAAGTTATGGACATGATGTCCTAAAGTTTAATAACAGAAAAGCAAATACAAGACACTTTGTCATTAATATTTACACAGCATTCATGAAGTTAAGGACATCATGTCCTTAATATTTATACAACACTCATGTCTAGCACAGGGGAATTTTCGTTCGAACGGATAAAAATTTATGAAGTACTGGCTAAAGAGTAAATACATTTTAAACAGTGACTAATAAATAAAAATATCTCTAATTAATGGCTAATCGTGCACTTCCCACGAATTTAAAGATGGACAGAGCAATAACTAATCCAACCTTGAACAGGTTTGGGGGGAGGGGTGGGTATTTAGGCTGGCCAAATTTAACAGCCCTAGGCTCAAGATAGACAACTATTAGGGTTAATTTCTTTTCATATTAGTCCAAAATAAATAGCATGCATGGCAGGTATGTAATAGTTAAAGTATTATTTTATTGGCGGAATATATAAGTGGATCCTTAAACTTGACCTTTTTTGTTATTCGAATAAATAAATATAGAGTTGTTCCTATTCGGTCCTTCAACTAAATCACATTTTGGCCAATTAGACACTTTGTAGTGACATGATTGAGTGTGTGAGGAATGACGCGTGAGCATGAGAAAAGGTTGTTAATTATTATTATTATATTATTATATTCAAATATATTATTCCAATTAAAGGTAACTTTTACCCTACATTCTATTTCTCTTCTTCTTCATGTGAACCCATCATTTTTCCTCATAATTTTTTTAAAGAAAGTTTACTATACATGGATTTGATTGTTCTCATTTGTTCTCATTTGGCATGCTTGACAAGAGGGGTTACTCTGATGGTAAACAACCCTCACTTCCAACCGAGAGGTTGTGAGTTCGAGTCTCCCCAAGAGTAAGGTGGGAAGTTCTTGGATGGAAGGAAGCCGAGGGTCTATTTGGAAACAGCCTCTCTACCCCAGGTTAGGGGTAAGGTCTGCGTACACACTACCCTCCCCAGACCCCACTAAGTGGGATTATACTGGGTTGTTGTTGTTGTTGTTGTTCATTTGGCATGCTTGTTCTCTTTACACGGCACTTGTAAGCTACAGCAACTTAGACGATGAATAAAGAGAGTATCGTGATATTTCAGTAAAATCAAAATAAGAAGAAGTGAGATGAAGTTGAACGGAGGAAATTTTCAATGAGCTTTTTAGGGCACTAAGTCGCTAGAGCTGACGGTCATGTTTTTCATTTTCTGAAAATGAGTTTTAATTTCTTTTGGGGTTAATTATATAAGGTAGACTATTTTAAGGTGTTAGAGGCAACTATAATATAGACATTAAATTTTTATAATAGTTTTTCTCAGATGGTCTAAAAAGTATCTAATTGGCACATATTTGATTTAGTTGAAAGGCTTGATAGGAATAACTTTATGTTTAAGTATCCAAATGACAAAAAAACTCAAATTTAATGGTCCAGTTTGTATTGGGAAAAATTATATTTATATATAAAGGTGACGTGTCAAGATACGTAGATCGGTCAAATGGTCAATAAATCACATTAATCACGAGTCAGAAGTTATAACAGACACTAGCGAAGAAGGAGGAAGAGGCACAGAAAACTAGATAAGTAACACGGCGCTCGTACCTATTTAAGCTATTTATATCTAGAAATTAAAAGGGATGAATCTGACTATAGAAAATAGTACAGATGTGGTATTTAGTGGGCATTAAATGTTGAATACGTTAGAGAGTATATTTGGAATGTAATAATTGTGTAATGCAGTATTCAATGTCTTTAATTATTCATAATAGCCTCATTATGATTAAACCAAAACGTATATTCTCTAAGGTACCTATAAAAAGGGAATATATGGTCAGTTGTAAGGACATACAACACTATTTCAATATACATTGGTATTATTTGTTTTTCTTAATTATCATATTGCTACTCAGAATTATTTTCTTTTATTCATTTTCTTGATTATCAGTAATCCGAGTTCTTCTAAATTCTAGCTTTAGCCTAAATCTTATTTTTTGGTTAAACAAATTGGTTGCGTCACCGAGAATCTGATAATTTATTTCCTCTTTGCTTAACTTTCCTTGTTACATCAACTATGGCAAACAACAATGATAACATTCAAGGAAATCAAACAAATCAACAACTTCAGGGAGATCTACAGGATAATAACGTATTTGTTCCTTCTCCACAAGGTTCTCCACGATGGCCTCGTGAAGGAACTCCTGAGGGGTCTCATACAGATGGACATGCTCAATTCGAAAATGTGGAGGCTATAGATGAAGCTTTATAAAAACTTATTGACACACAGGTTAATAAAGGTCTTCAAGCTATTGTCAGTCAACTACCTGTTACTCCACCCACATCTACTCCAAATAACAATACTCTCGAGAACCCTCGCTCTGGGCTAATTAATTCAAGTAGCGAAGGAACCCCCAGCAAGACACACGAGGGAGAACCAGGTAATGTAGTTAACTCTAATTTACAAAATCCAGTACTAACATTACAAAAATAGCTCATGGAGCAAAGTGACCGCATAGAGCAGATACCCCGGGTGCCACCTGTGATCAAAGGGGTAGATATGGATAAGTATTCTCAACAACCTTAGAAGCCAAGTGTTGCTCCTCTCCCAATTCCAAAGAAGTTCAAAATGCCTGATATACCAAAGTACGATGGGACAATAGACCCACAAGACCATGTTACTACATTTACAACAGCCGTAAAAGGCAACGTCCTGACTAAGTAGGAGATTGAATCAGTCTTAGTCAAAAAGCTCGGTCATTAAATGAGCGTTAACATGGTATTCTCTTTTACCCGAAAATTCTATAAATTCTTTTGCTGAGCTTGCAATTTCTTTTAACAAAGCAAACTCGGGAGCTCAAAAATTGCTTAGAGAATTCGTGTATAGATTTCAACACGAAAGAATGACATTGCCACGTGTACCTGACAATTGTGCAGTCATAGCCTTCACAAGCAATTTGAATGAGAAAAGTTCAGAAGCTACGAGGCGAATCAAGAAAAGCCTCCGATAATTTACAGCAACAACGTGGAATGACGTCTATAACACATACAATACAAATATAAGGATTGAAGAAGATATTATTTTACGGCATAAAAAAGAAAGAAAAAAAGTAAGCTCAAGACGTGCAGAAAATAAAAAACGATCTGGTAAAAATAGGTACGATCTATACATGGGAGCGGGGAGAGACTGACGATCAAAGCAGGACAATCAGAGGTACGATCACATATCAAGGAATAAAGAATCAGGACCGTCTTCAAGATTTGGGAATGATCAAAACATACGCGAGCCACGAGATGATGATAGGGGTCTGAAGGCAAAGTTTGGTGGTTATAATTTCAACGTAAGCAGTTCTGAACTCATAGTTGTTTTAAGAAGTATGGGAGATAAGGTACGATGGCCAAAGGAGATACGATCAGATCCAAATAGATGAAACCCTGATCATTGGTGCGAATTTCATAATGATCACGGGTATAAAACAACATATTGCAGGTTTTTGCAAGGTGAAGTTGATCATTTTCTAAAACAGGGGTATCTCACTGAGTTATTCAGTGAGAATTGTAAACAAGTATACATGACGAACAGGTAGGAGCCTCCAAAACCACCATCACCCAAAAGAAATGTCAACTTTATAAGTGGGGGTGCATATCAATGGTGTATCATATACTGTAGAAAATATGATTTCCAAAGTAACAATTACTCACAAGAAGCAGCTGCGGCATGTATTTGAGGATGAAAATATTATATTCAATGATGCAGATGCCGAGGGTCTATTAACTCCACATAACGACGCACTAGTAATATTTTTACTTGTACATGACACTAATATGAAACGAGTTTTGATTGATCCAGGTAGTTCTATGAATATTATTTTGATATGAGTATTACGCGAGATGCAGGCAGAAGATAAATTGGTTACAAAAGCGCATACTTTGTAAGGATTTGACAACTCCAGTGTTGTAACGAAAGGGGAGGTGATACTTACTACATTCGCATAAGGCGTTGTGAAAGTACCCAAATTTCAGGTAGTAGATATGGAAATGGCTTTCAACATGATTCTTGGGAGGCCATGGATCCATGACATGGACGTTGTTCTTTCATTTTGCATCAAGTCATTAAATTTTCATCTCCGTGGGGAATATGTCAAATCAGGGGCGATCAACAAACATCCAGGAGCATCAACTCCGTGGCAAATTCAAGTGTTAAGGATGAAAAAAATAGCAATTATAGAATTCAGTTGAGGATAACGTGGTATTAACCTCAACTGAACAAGGTCAAACAGATGTGCATTCAAGACCTGATACTTTTCAAGAACCAGAAGAAAACGAAAACATCAAAACCATGATAGAAGAGCTGGAGGCTATGGTTTTATTTATATATTGTCCAGAGAGAAAAGTGTATATGGGAGCCAATCTTAGCCCGGAGGTGAAACGTAAGTTGATTGAATTTTTAAAAGCTAACGCATATTGTTTTGCTTGGTCCCATTCTGACATGACAGGGATACCACCGGAGGTGATGACTCATAAATTAAATGAAGATGTATCATATCCTCCAATCAAGCAGATGAAAAGAAAGCATGGAACTTGGTTCAAAATATAGGTGATTTAAGAAGAAGTCCATAAATTGCTAAAAATTGGTTCTATTCGTGAGGTAAAGTATCCTAACTGGTTAGCTAACACTGTTGTAGTTCCAAAGAAGAACGGTAAGTGGAAAGTTTGCGTAGATTATACGATCTTAATAAAGCTTGCCTGAAAGATACTTTTCCATTACTTCACATAGATCAATTGATTATGCAAATGCATGCCATTAACTTCTAAGTTTTTTAGATGCATATTCGGGGTATAATTAGATTAAAATGGATCGAGGAGGTGAAGAAAAAACTTCATTCATAACAGACACGGGGACTTACTGTTACAAAGTAATGCCCTTTCGTCTAAAGAATGCAGGTGCAACATATCAAAGGTTAGTTACCCAAATATTTCAAGAACATTTAGGTAAGACTATGGAGGTATACATAGATGATATGCTCGTTAAAACTCAGCATTCAGGAGATCATATATCGCATCTGTCTGAAGTATTTAAAAATTTGCGAAAATATAATATGAAGTTAAATCTTGAAAAATGTGCATTTGGTATGGCATCAGGTAAATTTTTAGGTTTTTTTTGTTTTTAACCGTGCTAGTGAAGTGAATCATGCATAGATTAAGGCCAATGAAGAAATCCCTGATATACTTTCAAACAAGAAAGAAGTTCAAAGATTAACAAGGAGAATTGCAGCCTTAGGAAGATTCATTTCTAAATCATCAGAGAAATGTTTTAAATTCTTCTCAACCCTTAAGAAGCAGGACCAATTTGAATGGAATGAAGAGTGTCAACAAGCACTCGAGAATTTGAAAACATACTTATCAAATCCACCTTTGTTAGCCATACCAAAGGCTGGGGAAAGACTTCTCCTTGATGTTTCAAAAGTTGCGGTAACCGCTGTTTTGGTTCGAGAAGAACAAGGTAAACAATCCCCTATCTATTATGTTAGTAAGTCTTTGTTAGATGCAGAGTAGCGATATCCTCAGTTAGAAAAACTTGCACTTGCATTAACCATGGCATTTAGGAAGTTAAGACCTTACTGATGTCATCTTATTATTGTAGTGACTGCATATCCTTTACGTAATATATTGCATAAGCATGAATTATCCGGCAGGTTGGCCAAATGGGCCATAGAGTTAAGTAAATATGGAATCACGTACCAACCTAGAATAGCAATAAAATCACAAGTATTAGCCAATTTCGTGGGTGATTTTAGCCGGGGGATGCAATTAGAAGCAGAAAAAGAATTACAAGTTTTAAATGGTGCTAACCTTGGAACTTGGACTTTATTCACTGATGGCTCACCTAACGTAAAAGGTGCAGTCTCAAGGTTTTCTTAGTACCACCTATGGGTGAAACTATTAGACAGGCTATTAAATATCATTCCATAACTAACAATGAAGCAGAGTATGAAGCTGTGATCGCGGGTCTAGAATATGGACGAGAACTTGGCATAAATCAAATTATAATCAAGTGCGATTCACAACTTGTGATCAATCAAATGCTCGGTACTTATACAACTAGGGAAGCAAGGATGCAACAGTACTTGGAAAAGGTACGAAGTTGATAAAGCAATTTCAAACTTGGAAAGTCATACAACTACCAAGGGATGAAAATGTTGAAGCAAATGCCCTAGCTAATCTTGCATCTGCAGCTGATGTGGCAAGAGATGCAAATGCCTCAATTATACATTATTTCACTCAGTTTTCGATCCTGATAAGAATGAGGTGAACTTTAATAATTTAACTTGCGATTGGAGGAACGAGATTGTTGCTTTTTTGTAGTATGGTACCGTCCCTAATGATAAGAAAAAAGCCCATGCGCTGCGAAAAAAGGCTACTCGATACTATTTAAAGCAAGGTAATTTATATCGAAAAATGTTCGGTGGTCCCTTAGCAAGATGCCCCGGACCTTCGCAAATAGAGTATGTAATGAGAGAGATACATGAGGGGCACTGTGGTAATCACACAGGAGGAAGGAAATTGATAAGAACCTTGATTAGAGCAGGATACTATTGGCCTAAAATGACATGTAAAAAAATAGTTTAAAAAAAAAGTAACGAAATAAGTGGAAAAAAATAAAGCAGTTTTTAACACGTGGCCCGTGTACTACACATCCCACCAAGGTGTATAAATGATTTTTCCGAACAAGTTTACAATTGTTGTATTTTTCTCTTCTTTTTTTATGCTAACATTTGATCGAATACGAAATTTAAAAAGAAATGAAAACTCGTCTAGTGAAAATATCAAATAATTGTTAATGTGGATGTATCTGGCTTAAAGATCTGAGACTGCAAACCTTGTGAAGCAGAGTTCACAAACTTCATTTGAAGATTAAGGGAAAAATCTGTTAATTTGCTCAAGTGGAAGTTCAACATGGCTTACTCATCTCATGAAAAATAGCTGTTTGGTTCTTAATAAAACTGCAGAAGAATTCAATTCTATAGGAAAAGTTTCAGGTAGAGACAACAGAAAATTACTGAAGCTATTTTAAATCACTTGCTTCTATTACCTGTATATTGATGGTGTACTCTTTATAATACAAAGATCATCAAAAGAAAAAGAATTGAAACTAGAATGACAAAAACTTAGATCATACTTTTGGCCCTTTTTGCCATATCCTGAGCTTATATGTCCCCTTTGATAGCCAATAGAAAACGCTAAGGGAACGAGAAGAAGAAAAAAAAAGTACAGTACAAAGAAAGAAAAATGACTTGCAAGCTAAAGAATTACAATGTCACAAAACTAAAACACTTCAATAGAAGAAAAATACAATCTATCTATTCAACTAATGCATCTGCTTTATCTGATTCTTCAGTGTTCTTTGCTAATACAAAGATCTCTTTGCTTTTCATCCCTTTTATAAGCAGCATTGCATCTCTAAGAAATCATTTTTCTGGAGGTTCGAGTTGCTATGCCTTTGAAAATGGCTGCTGGACTCATACTTATATTTTCTTTGTACAACAAGAAAAATTCTTGTTTGTGCAATTATGAGGGGACTATAGTACCAATGTAGCCAAATCCAGCAATTGTAAAGGTAATAACCTGGAGAAAGATGTAAAGGAAGTATTGGCTTTTCCCATAAAGAACATCATAGCATCCGCAGAAGAAAAGGAAAGCTGCAAATCCCAATTCTTGTGGGAGAATCCTGTACAAATTAGGCCAACTGATGGTTAGAAACTGGTACATTCTAATGTGTATTCTATCAAGAATATGAAAATTAAGCTTCATTCAAGATGGAAGTTCAAGGGAGTTCCCTCACCTATCTCCGAATAGGGATCCTCGAGGTTTCTTGGTTGGTTTTGTTTTATCTTTGTTCTTGAGAGCATCACCTAGTTTTTCTGTGACAACCCATTCGTTAGCTCTCTTTGCTTCGAGCAAGCCAATAAATGTAGCCTTGGTTCGGTGGAAAGCCATGACGTTCTCAAAGAGAATCCAGTAGAAAAGTAGGTGAATTGACCTTGGAGTTCCAACAGAGTTGAGAATTGTGATGATGCAGGGGATGTAGATGGCAGCCCAAACAGGTATTTCAACTTCAGGAACTAAAAGACTTAACGGAAGAACAACGCAGAAGAAGAAAAAAGTGACCATATGAGCTATGATCTTTCGGACAAAGAAGAAGCTGTAGATCACATATAACTTCTTCCAAATATTCACTCTCTGCAAACATAACACAAAACAATTCAACTTCTTTAGCATATGTCGTTGTGTTTCATTCATTTTCAAAATTGAATTACTACATTGCATACCTTGCTCCTAACAATCTCCATCACCATTTTTCTGAACAAATTGGCGGGGCCACAAGACCAACGATGCTGCTGAAAACGGAAGGCTTTGAATGTACTAGGAAGTTCACTTTTCACCTACATTTGAAAGAAAACCCCGTTTAGTAAACAAAGTAAAACTAAGCCAACAGAATGGTTCTATGAGGAAATTGATCAAACACCTGGAGATCACCAAGGTAAAGAAACTTCCAGCCTTTGAGACTAGCTCTAACTGCAAGGTCCATATCCTCCACAGTTGTTCTGTCTTTCCATCCACCAGCTTCATTAATTGCTGCTATTCTCCATACCCCTCCAGTTCCTGTAAACATTAATAATCACATTTTTGTTCCATAAACAACTGCATTACAGATTGACCGAGTTAATTATTAATTAATGTAAGAAGTAATCAGGTAATTAATATCTCCCTTACCGTTGAATCCAAAGAATGCATGAGTAGATGAACCCACTTCTTGCTCCACTGTGAAATGATAATCTAGTGACATTTCTTGCATTCTCGTCAACAAGCATTCGTTTGAATTCACTGTATAATAATATACAAAGGATTAGCTCAGTTTGCTTCATGGTAAAATATTAAGTTTTCTGCTGAATTTTGTAAAAGTATTTGACAAAGAATTACTATAAGTTATGTAATTTCTTTTTCAAATATATCAACCCTTATATAATGAACACACTTAATAATAATTAGTGAATAAAACCTAAACGCAAAGGGGTAGATCCATCATGAGGAAAAGAAGTGGACCTGACTTTTCTGACTCAACAACAACAACAACAACAAACTATAATCCCACTTAGTAGGGGTCTGGGGAGGGTAGTGTGTACGCAGACCTTACCCCTACCTTGGGATAGAGAGGCTATTTCTAAATAGACCCCCGGCATCCTTCCCTCCAAGAACTTCCCACCTTGCTCTTGGGGAGACTCGAACTCACAACCTCTCGGTTGGAAGTGGGGTTGCTTACCATCAGAGCAACCCCTCTTGTCTCAAAATGAAAGTTATTCACGTCATCAGACACCCTGGAAAAATCACTATCATTTTCGATTTTAATTTATATTGTCTCGTTAAATTACTTACTAAGTATTATACATCACACATGTTTGTCGAATATAAATAGCACATAAAGATACTTTAAATGACGAATCTACCCCTCCATTGACCTCTCAGTTGACAAAATTACAAACCTATCCCGGATATGTAGCTGTTTCTCGCCGGTAACTGCGGGGTCTGTGACTCGCTCTCAACAAACGGACGGGATAATAACGTCATTACCCACTGATTTGTTTTCGCTGCTGACAAATAAACTAGTCTTCAGATTTCTTTTTTTAGTTGCCTAGATATTTATTGTGTTTAGGAGAATTAAATTGGAAATTTATTTGGACTAATCATTTAAGCATGAAATAATCTTACTCTATGGAGTACAAAGATTCTCTACCAAAAGCATGAGTGATTTTATGTTGTGTCTCAGTGTCTTTTTATTTTAAATATTTGTGAAACAATATCTTATATATCTGGATTCACAAAATTTTGGGACCTATATAATTGTGAAACAAAAAAGGGTCTTACACAACTAATGTGTGAGGCACAAAATAAAAAATTTCCAAAAGCATTATTACATCAATCATCACACACTCTACAAATCGAAGGTCAAAACTACCACTCTAAATCTAAGAAGTTCCCTTTTATTCAACAAACAAAGAATATGAAATGCACGTAGCACAACTCAATCTACAACGTTGAACCTGTTCAAGAAGGGGAATTAGAGTAGTTCAGTTGTTGGTTATTTGAATTTCCATCATATTCATAATTCCTTTTATATAATAGAAAGTTTATTCAAAAGGGCCTATGCAAGAAGAATTGGAGAGTGGTTAATGGTGTATAACTGTATTATTTTTAAGATATAGGGTGTATTTGGTAATTTTGAAAAATATTTTTCAAAAAATATTTTTAAATTTTTTCATATTTGATTGGCTTAAATATTTTAGATAATATTTTCCTACCAAAAAAAAAATATATGTTTCAAAACTCTTTACTAACCTTCTCCACTCCACCCCTTAACCTCACAGTCACTGCCACCCGCACTCCCCCAGCGGCGCCCTACCCTTCCCACCATACCCCTGCCACCCCTAACCCCTACTCTCGCCACTCTCATCCTACTCCCTAGACCTCGATCTAATCAAACACCAAAAAATAAATAACAAAATTTCCAAAAAATCTTTTTTTGCGAAAATATTTTCCTTCGTACCAACTATCAAACACACTCATAGAGGTCGTTTGGTGTGAGGTATAAGGGTGGTATAAAAATTTAATATCACCTTAATACTATGTTTGGTTAGCAAATCAGGTATAAATAATCCCGATGTTAATTTTAACACTGGGATAATAGAAGGTGAGATAATTAGCACAAGTATAACTTATACATTGTTCTTAGAAATTATGCAATTATCTTCTTAATACAACATACCAAATAATGAAAAAATAACAATCCTAGCATAAATAATTCCAACAATAACAACTACCCAGTATAGTCCCACAGGGTGGGGTCTGGGGAGGGCAATAAGTACGCAGGCCTTACCCCGCCCGAAAGGGCAGAGAGGCTGTTTCCAATCGACCCTCGGCTCAGGACAAGGAGAAGAGAAGAAAAAGAAAAAGAAAAAACGAAAAAAAGCATTAGTACCTCCAACATAAATCCCATAAATAATTATGTAAACATAAATCATTGGAAAAGATAAACAAAAACAAAAACACAGGGGGCACATAAATAATTATATGACCATAAACAGAAAATACGATTGCATGCAAAAGCAAAGCACCCAACCTCGCCTAGCCCCGGTAGAAAAGAGCAAAAAATTTCAGAAGCCCCTATCATACCACCTGATACTAGACCTCCAGACTTTCCTATCAAGGGTCATGTCCTCGGAAATCCGCATTCTAGCCATGTCCTGCCTAATCAACTCCCCCCAATACCGCTTTGGCCTCCCTCTGCCTCGACTCGCGCCAACAACCTCTAGCCGCTCACAACTCCTCACCGGGGCATCGGGGTTTCTCCTTCGCACATGCCCAAACCACCTGAGCCTCACTTCCCGCAGCTTCTCATCCACTGGAGCCACCCCCACTTTCTCCCGATAAATAATTCCAATATAATTAATTCTAACATAACTTATCCCAACATAACTTATACCGATATAAGTTATAACGATATAAATCGTATTCGAACTAAACCACCCCATAGTGTATTCGGTGAAGGGGGAAAATAGCGTAGTTGCTAACGTGGAATTGTTATGGTCTAAGCACGAGGTGCACGGTGGCAAGTATATTGAGTCGGTGTGCGGGAAAGATAGAATGGTTGGTCCCACAACCCGTGACTGACGGGTTTCTCATGGACCCCCTCAATAATAATGCACCAATCTTTGGAAAATTCCTAAAAGCTTACTTCGCGAAAAGAAGAAAAGGTTTCCACAACGGTGACGAAAGATTGCAATATCAGTACAAACAGTTTAAACTTTCTTTTTTTTTCTCCTTCTAGTATGTGCATAAAATCTTTTAAAATGCACTAGTTTAACGTGCAGTAAAAGTAACTAGTTAACATCAACAACTGGAGTAAGAGAGCACCGACACTTTCGTAATAATAACATAATGCAATTAATGTACTAATTTGGTAAATCATTAGCTTAATCATGATTAAAATTTGAGCTTACCAAAACGCCAACGACCTTGAACAAGTGCAATTTCCGAGTTATGTACAAGGAAAGGAATAGCTCGGCGGAGAAAATCAGGTTCAGGCCGAAAATCGGCGTCAAAAATGACAACGTACTCGCAATCTTTGACACAATCACGCTTTAATCCTTCTTTAAGAGCTCCAGCTTTGTAGCCTCCTCTGCTCTCTCTGATTTGGTATCTAATGTTAATGCCTTTGCTTGCCCACCTTAAGCATTCTTTCTCAACCAAATCCTTCAATATTACAATAAATGCTTCATTATTTTACTTACGAATTAAAATAGTGGGAAAAAAACAAAGGGAAGGGAGCCCATAATCAGTTATTACTGAAGGAAAATGTTGGTTTTGGTGGGTGAAAATGTGGCACATTCAAATTGAATGGCATTAAAATTCAAGAAATTTAATATCCAAAGGATTTTGTTTGTTGGATACCTTAATGAGAGGGTCAGTAGAATCATCAAGAACTTGAATCACTAGTCTATCAGATGGCCATGATAGGTTACATGCAGCTCCTATAGAAACCTTGTAAACCTGTCTCAAACACCATAAAAAATTGACCTTCAAAAACACAAAAAAAAAAAAAAAAAAAAAAAAAAAGAGCAATATGATGCATAAAGCATTTTGTGTTCTTGCAGGGTTCGGCGAAGGCCACCCTCTACGGGTGTGATGTAAGACAGTCTATCATAAACTGCCGATTTCACGGCTCGACTAGTCGACGGTATGATATATACTTGTACTATAGTAAATTGTTTAAAATTATCCATGATATACTATTAGACCATAAAAGTCTTTACGTCCAACTATCCTAACAAATCTGCCCTTACTTGACAGAAATGCTAGTAAGGGCAAATTTATTAGGATAGTTGGACTGTAGAAATTTTATGGCTGATTAGTATAACAGGTGATAATTTTAAACAATTTAACATAGTACAGGATATATCGTACTCTTTTCCGTAAAAAAAAAAAAAAAAAAAAAAAAAAAAGGAGAAATGAGTACCTCTTTTTCATTGAACATGGGGATTTGAACAAGTACCATAGGAAAACCTGCATTCCCAATCTCTAAATCCTCACGCATTGCTTCCCATTTGTACCTTTTATCTGGTTTTTTCAAGAAGAGTTTTACAAGAATAATAACTATACCCATATAAAGTCTTTCAATGAAGAGCATAAGTTCCATAGCTAAACATATATACACAGCAACTCTCAATAATGGAACAATTAATGGGGCTTTAATTAATTCCCACATTAACCCAATTTGCCCTGCTATATCTGCTGCTGTCCCCTGAAATGTCTCTGGTAATAATGCATTTTTAGAAACCTCTCCCATTTTTCCTTGATTTTTTTAGCTCAAATAGAGAACTCTGTTTCTCTTTTTCTATTTTCTAGTTTCAGCGAAAGAAAGAAATACTTCTCTATCTTTTTTTCTATGTTAAGATAGAAGAGGGAAAGTGAATATGTGTGTGTTGGGTGAGCAACTGAGAGAGGGAAAAGGAGCAAGTTTTATAGTCAAGTTTTGAGCTTATTTCTACAGTCCACTGACTTTTCAGTTTTACCCACTGCCTCTCTCTCTCTCTCTCTTCTTCTGTTTTTTTTTTTTTTAATTATTAAAGTTTTAAATAAAATCCAACTGTTCATGATCCAAATGAAAGGATAAAAGGATATATAAAAAGAAAAGGAAAATGAAAAATGGAAGTCTCTCAACTGTTCCAATTTCTGGCTCTACTGACCTTTCTACCAAAACAAACTGTACCATTAATAACAGTTGGTCAACCTTTTGGCCATCTGAAACACCTAAGATGGGGTTTAATTCAAAATTCTGCAGAATAAGTGAGTAATGCTTAATCTATTAATTGGATTTTAACAAGAAAAGTTATTTGAAAGACTCAGCGAAATTCATTTTTATCACTAACAGCATAAAGAATTTAATTTTTCAGGATGTGAAGTAGTACTTTTGTCATAATATAAAATTCTTTTATGCTACTCCTTCCGCTCTAAATTACTTGTCACGTTTTGTTGGTTTCAAATTACAAAATGTTGACCTAACATTTTCACATGTATTTTATCATTATATTGATACAAGAATAGTTTCAAAAAATAGTACTTCAACTATAATTTTTGAATATATAAATTTTAATTTTAAAATATTAAATTAATTTAATCCAATTTAGATTTAAAAATTAGCCAAGTTAACTGTAAAAATAGCATGCGCTAACCAATTTTCGGATTGATCATTCAAAAATAGTCAGCGTTTGCAAAGTAATTGAAAAATAGCCATTATTTTGCTGCTAACACGAAAAGTTCCAGCATAATATACCGAAAATCAGTGCATCTGTGTATGAACTTCAAGCATATTATGATGGGACTCCAATAAGCATAAAGTTCCACCATAATATATTGGAGATCGATGCACTTGTATGTGAATTTCCAACATATTATGCTAGACTAGTAAATTATACTGGTACTCTAGTATATTATGCTGGAATCCAGTATTATATTGAAATTACAGTACATTATGCTGGAGTATTTTTCGAATTTTAAATAATATTTTTGTCCATACTTATCTTTACAAGCTAAATTTTAATTATTGAAATTATAATTATTTTTAAATGATTACTTATAAATTTAACTATTTTTAAATTTCTCTCGGGTTTAGCTTTAAAAACGGAACATAACAAGTATTTTGGGACGGAAGAAGTACTACATGGATATCAAACTCCAAACCTTATTAATTCTTTATGGTTGTTAGATTCCCAATGCTGGAGCATATTAATTCTTAATATGACTTCTTCACTTCTTTCTTGAACTTACATTAATAAGTGCATATATCAGTCTATGACACCTCGCCTTATTGACAATCTCAATTCTTCCTGATCCCTTTTGAGAAAGTATTCTCTTTCTAGGCGTTTTTGGGACGAATCCTGGAACGAGACGTATCAAAAATACTCCGGAACGATGATGGAGGATGAAAGTTTCGTAAGGCATTCGTTCAGAAGTTCGAGATGTATGTCCGGACAAGTTTTTGGTTGAGGCGAGTTTTTCTCTGTATGTCAAATTCAACAGGTTTATTTCTTCTTCCACGTAAAAACTTTATTATTTTGCACTCATTATTTTTCTCTCTTTTTATATTTCATTGTTAGTTTGTAAATATGTATATAATTAATTTTTTAAGTTCAGTGCTTCTCTTGTTCTCTTTTAAAATATAATATAGGATTATATGTATGCGTGCTTTTATATGTATTGTTTACATTTATATATAATTTCATTTATTTATTTGGGATTTATAATTTCATTACATAATATGGGATTTCACTTATATATATAATTATTTGGCATTTATATGTAATTTCACTTTATTTGGGACTATGCAAAACGCCTCGCCTTTTAAAATATTATTTTTCTACCACTCGCTCCATTCTATTTTAGTTGTCAAGTGGTAAATGATAAAAGGTACATATTTTTTAATATATTTGTATATTAATTCTTGTATGAATCGCTGGAGATTACGTGAATTTTAGAGTGAAATATGCTCAGTATATATAAGAACGAATTTAGATGATTATGATCGGAAGATGACAATTTGACACGAAAAGAGAAGAGATGAAAAGAATTGGAAGCTCGTCCAATTTCGTGTGTGGCACGAAAACAGACGGGAAGAAAAAGAAACTTAGGGTTACACTAGCAGCAATGAGGAAGATTCAACCACGAGTTTTTTCTTTCTTTTTCCTGTTTTCTATTGTCGGTTATGAATTTTAGTATTATATTTTCACATACTACTATGAGTAGCAAATTTATTATTTAGGATTTTGATCGAACCTTTCAAAGGATGAATTCTTGTTAAGTTTGAATATAATTTAGCCTTTGAATTATTTTACTTGTTCAACTACGTGCTTATTTCTGTTGATTGAATGTACATCAATTGATTGTACCTACTTATTATGTATTGCTTACAAAATGGTACATATTTAGGTAGTTGTTGAACAACGTAACTTCTAACGTATATGCAGAATCAATAAGGAAGATTTAAACAAGGGGAAGTTGACCTGAAGGAGATAAAATATAGTTAAAGTGCCTTGTATAACAAGATGATGCGAAACAACTGCAGATAGAAAGCAAGGGGCAACTATTCGCATTTTGGAGGGTTAAATGAGTCAACAGGTTGAAGATTTAATTCTCAACAAGCAAATATTGTAGATAATAGTCAAAAAAGCATGAACTAGATACCAAAATTGAGGTGCTAATAGATGGGGTCAGAGTAGAATACCAACAATCTATCCAACTAGAATACGAGGATGTTGATGTTAAAAAAGTAATACTAGAGTCAAGCAAGGACATCGAAGATAGAAATTTAGTTAACTCTAGTGTAATTTGTTTTGAGGAGGTTGAAAGTCTCTAATTTCATGTATTTGAGCGTGTTGGACCTCATTCCAAACACTTCTCTACATTATGTTCAGATGGTTAAATGAGAATTGATTCTTATGAGCATAACAATGAGTCAAGAGAAGAGGTCGATGAGCCTTATATTTAAAATTTTCAAGGTAGTCTAGTCAAGGTGACACCCATCGGTCAAGAGCCAAAAGGTACATTAAAATTTATTTAATATTAGCATGAATGTAAGAGCATAATCATAAGCTTGAAGTAAAACTTTGGGTTCAATTCATAAGCTCGAGGTGGAGGCAAAACGTGATTCGCATCGTGCCGCCACGTTAAATCAAACGTTTGTTGGAAGGCAACCCAACTTTAGTGTTTTCTGTTATTTTTATTTTTATTTTTTATAATTTTATGATTATTGATATGTAATTTTTTATTTATCCAGGACCATGGCAAGCCAGGTTGTTGGAAAAAAATAAAAGTAAGTGAGATGGTTAGAACTAAGTGTGGGGTGCCCGCACGAATAACCAAGTGTGGGAGAAGTATGAGTACCACATGAGCTGCTAATGCTTTGTTTTTTGGCCTACCAAAGGGTTTCTTTTACCCTCTTATATTTATTGGAGTGCATTCAGAAGAATGCACAATTTTAAGTGTGGAGTAAAGAGACTGTTTAGTTGATTTTCTTTGGTATTTTAGTTGTGTATTTTATGTATGTTCAAAAAAGGAAAAATTTCACATAAGAACAATTGGGTTCCCTATTTTTTAATTTTATAGCTCATATATCAATTTACAAGCAACTAACCCAAAATTTATAGGTCAATACTCAACATTCAACTCCAATAGGTTCTCGAAATTACTATTTAATTTTTTTTAAAAGATTGCTCAAACTTTTAAGTTAACTTTCAAATCAGTAACTGTGACTCAAATATTAGTTCAACAAACCAAATACACTTGGGTAGTGATAATTAGATTTTTAACAAGCTTAAATATGTGGGTTAAAATTTCAAATTTGATTTCATGAGAATTTTGGAGTGGGTATTATTTAAACTTGTTAGAAATAGTATAAGGAGATTGTATATAAAATTTCAAGTCATTTAATGGAGGTTTGGACTGGTTTTGAACAAGAGTTGCAACTGAAAATCGTGAAAAAAGTCTGTCTACAGATATTTATATAAAGGTGTATAAAAGTGTATAATAGTGTATAAGATGTATTTATACACTCATATGCACTATTATACAAAAAAAAACTGACTTCGTCTTCTTCCTTGCTTCCTTGCGATTTTTATGAAATTTAACTCAAATCTACTCCAAATCACTTAAATTTATAGTTTGAACTTCTTTTGATATTTGCAATTAATTGGAAAAACATCCAATTCAAAATAATTAACAAACTCAAAAAATTATATTTTCAAAAGCAAATCTTTGAATGGCCTTCAATGGTGGAGTTCTACTTTTTAATTTTCTTACATTGTAACCAGGTGACAGTTGGGAGGCAGAAAATATTCAGCTCCTTGAAGCATATATACAAGATGTGGGGAGAAAAAGAGTGAAAGCAATGGTTGTGAGAATACATATTTAAATCCAAATCTTTTAGAAGTAATGATTGTAACAATATATATTTTGAACTTGTAAATGCTTTCAAAATATGTATAGTATGAGCTAGGTAGGATAAAACTTAAAGACACGAGCCATTTTTTATTATGGTGTGAAGTCATGTGTATTTTCTTGTAATTCTTTCTTAAAGAAACTAGGCAGAAATAATTCCTCTTGATTAAGGTTGTATCGTGGTCTGGTCCCGGGCCTAAATGGGCTAAACGGAATGGGCCAAATGATCATGGGTTCTGGCAGGTCGGGCCCAAGCAGTCCTGGGCTTAACGGTATTGGAGGGTGGAACCGACCCACTGTGGGCCTAAGCTCACATGGCCCCGGGTTAAGTGGGTCGGACCTACGGGCCTAAGTATTTCGGGCTTTTTATTTTTATTTTTTTTTATCTAAGGTAATTTCTGTATATATATATATATATATATATATATATATATATATATATATATATATATATATATATATATATATACATATATATATTACAAGAAATTATCGTATATAGTATATTGCCTCATATAAGATTGTAGATATAATAGTATAGTATTATAGATATGCTAAGTGTATAGTATATAAGCTATATTCAAATTTCGATATAATAGTAGCTATATCAAGACACGCACCCACCCACCCACACACATATAGCATTAGCTATATTAGTATAGTATTATAGATATACTAAGGGCTTGTGGGTTCGCGGTTCTGGGTTGTGCCCGTACCACAATACACCTTACTCTTGATTTTTCTTATGGCCACGGTTCTTTTCCACGAGATGGATTTTGAATCGGGGTAATAATTTTTTCTTGTAGGTAGAATTTTAAAAAAAAATGGATTTTTTCCGACAATGGACTTCCTAGAAAGTTTTCTTGAGGGTTTAAAGTCCAAAGAAAACACATCCAAACAAAAGATTTTTCATTTTTTCTTCATAGACAGTTTTTTTGAGGTTTAAAGTCCAAAGAAAAACACACAAAAAATAATTTTCTTTTTAGTCTTTTCTTTTTGAAGTGAAACTAATCATTGAATGGGGAGAACTTGAGTGTCTATGCATTTTGACATGTTTTATATTGGGGCGTTGGGCTAGAGCATTTGAACTAAGTACCTTTTTCATGGTCTTTGTAGTTATATGCCTTAAAATATGTGTAGCTTTCTTTGACCCCAAGGTTCATCATTCGATTCTTGTGATTAATTTTCATGTACTTATATTTTATGATAATTGTGCTAGGTGTTTCAACTTGAGAGTCGTCCAAGTCGTCCTGAGTGAGTCAAGTGCATTGTGTGAGATGAGAATTTAGTATTACAAGTGAACGGAGGAAGTATAAATTAAATCAATCCTATCACCAATAAGCAAATGTACAAGTCAAGAATACATACTCTTCTAACTACCCATATAATTCTTACACAATTATCCATATGCCGCGGAGATGGTAAGTATATATACTCTACCATTCATACTGGACCTCTCACTAGCATCACTATGTCTTTCTAATTCAGTCATTGCGCAAAAGATTTAAATTATATGCATTGATGATGTAATATATTCTTTGCACTACTATAGATAACTTAATTTATTATAACATGTTATGTTAAAAAATTGTCGATCGATGAAATTACCTATAGTTATACCTTTTAATTATTCTCGTTGTAATGAAATTTTATATTATAGAACTTAAAAGTGAAGAACACATATTGACACACGTTCTGACATGTAGATAAAGGATTAAACGCAGTAAACACAAAAGACTTGTCTCAGTTCACCTAAAGGTTGAAAGGGGAGGTGCATAGTAGTTTGATTCATGTGAAAAACAGCTTGGCCAAACCGGATAGACAGGATTCTCAAATTGACACGCAGACAAGTGCATATAAAGTTTTCCACAACCTACTGGTTTTTAATGTTAAGCCGCCAAACCTACCTTTATGTGACTACGTTGTTCTTCCCTCTTATTTGGGTTTTCTTTTTCTTTATTTTTTTATTGGTTGGCGGTGATGTGATTAGTTATTTTTGTTTTATGAATTTAAAAGAAACGAAATTGGAACCCCAATAAGTTACCACTTACGGTAACTTACAGTTAAGGTTCAAATTTGATAACCATGATAATGAATAAGCAAGACAAAGGACTAGGCAGAAAATGACACAACGGCTTAAGTTCGTTCTCATAAAGGCTGACGTCAGAAGCGAATTTAAGTTTAGAAGTGAACGATATTATTTATGTTATACTTTAGAGTTTTTTAGGAATGTCACATATAAATCGGAAAAGATATGGAACAAAAAAGGGATCTGCCTTTCTGAACCAAATACATATTGTAAAAGTTGAAAGAAGAATGTACGAAAAAGTAATCTTATTCATTTGTTCGAGTACACATTGTTCGGTCTTTATCCATAAATATCAAGATCTCATAGACTTTTTGGACCTCACGCTTTTCGACATCGCCGTCACAGAAAAGGATCATCCCAATCATATAATTATATTGGGTAATAGTTCCTGTCCCATTATAATCTTTGTCATTACATACATTTATTATACGCTTGTACTACTGTCAATCATAGCAAATTAAGTCCACTAATTAATGCTCCTGAACTCTACTCGTTATACAAAAGCTTTATTTTATTTGGTCTAGAATTTATTAAGTTCAACTAAGATTATTCCTTTCAATTTATCATTAATTGGTTTAGCATTTATTTTCTCAAACAATTTGGCACCGTCTGTGGGGAGGCCTTAGTTAAAACTATAGTTCTTTCTAGGTCAAAAAAAAGGAAAAAAAAGAAAGACAACCATCTTTTCTTCGTTTGCACAAACTAACG